>MNCI01028474.1:268265-300187 GCA_015680685.1 Gnetum montanum | reverse complement strand
GACCAATCGTTAGTAAGGTTGTTACCAAAGTTAGGTTATACCTTACTGCTCGCCTTAATAGATTTACTTTATTTCCATGTGATGTTAATTAGTAGAAGAAAATGTCCCCGAAAGATTATAATGTTGAGTCCTCTTTGCTTAGGTGATTTCCCAATTTAATTTTTTGGTATAGCTAAGGGGATGAAATTGTTTTTGACACATTATATTCTTTATTTTATAACTAATTACCCTAAATAATGTCCTTTGGGTGATGATGAATTTCAAAAAATTTATGCCCTTATTCGGCATGTGCCCCCTCCCCCACGACTAAGCTGAACACTCCGGGTTTTAGGTTCAAACGGAATGAAAATCGGAGTACCAGCAAGCGAGTTGTGGATATGAAAGCAAGGGACGCGCAATCGCAAGTCGTAGAGAATGTACCGAATTTTTAATATTTCTTTTGAAATTAATTGATGTAAACTAAGGACATATGGACTAAAGGGTTCTAGGGTAATTCAACTAGTTTGGAAGGCATGAAAATTATGATGGTGTGTTATTTATCAATAAGTACCTCATATGGTAGAGAAAAAGGCTATGCGATGGTAATAAGGAAAAGAAAATTTATAAAAAATTAAGCTGAGGGTAAGAAATTGTATGTTCTAGCTAGAGAATTAATGAAGATTACAACAAAATTACACAAGCGAGTCCTCCCCAAAGTAGGTTTCAACCTATTATGCCCTTGTGTAATCACACTTAAAGTGTCCGTGGGCACTAGAATGGTTAGAGGTAATCTGCACTAACTCCACAAAACACACGCATGTAAATATCACCGAAATGAGATGAAAATTCTATGTTACATGGGACACGAGCTACAATTACACAAACAGTGAGATGAGACGAATTAGAGAAAGGGATCGTAGAGATCGGGACATGAGGTAACTGTCACAGGGCACAATGAATCCTGCATGTAAAGCATGATTAAGGTGTCATTATCCCATCATTCCAAAATCAGGACCAAGTCCATCCTTCTAAACAGTGACATCGCATTATTTCATCCCATGATGAACAACTGTGAGAGTACCATAACAACAAGGCGTACGATCCTTGGTGTTTAGTACAAGGGAGGAGTGATGTTTTTGTTTTATGGCACTTGTCTTTTTCTTTTCTTCTTCTCTCCTTTTTTTTTTTTCCCTTTACTAAATCCAGAGAAGTCGCCAACCTTCAGGCATGGGTGCATGTCTTTCCAGTGGGACCCCCTAGAACAGCTTTTGATATTCAAGTGCCCTTTTGATTACTCTTACTCCCATTTTTCATTAGATCTACAAGGATCTTAGTACAACCAAGTTGCATGATAACACCCACAGATGACACCAAAGAAAATCCACAAGTCCCCTTGATGTCACACCCTCATCATTCCCTCTTGGGTCCATCCTTCTTCATTCTGGGTACAATGAACACAAAATTAATTTTAAGTTTAGAAATTTCAAGAATATCACTGTACCATCAAACAGAACCTCTTTATTTATAGAGTGGATGAGTGGGTGTAGTGGGCTCACTGTTTCAAATAATTGATCACTCATGACTTAATAACATAAAATACATCTCAACCAACGATCCACATGAGTGTTTTATTCGTAGATGAGATTACTTACAAAAAGCATAAAAAAGACAAACACACAAAAAGATAAAACAAAAAGTTGAAAAAATGAAAAACTGGAAAACAAAAAGTTGTAAAATTAAATAAAACTAAAATTATTTATTAATCCTGCTTGTTATTGAAATGGGGGATATCCCCCATAACTAAACGGTTGAGTATGGCTAGGATTAATAAATGGAAAATGAGGATCCTTGCATATTGGAAATATTGAAGCTGGTCCATATGTATCACCTTAGATTTCACACACTTTATAATAAACACAATGTGGCACTTCATACGATGTAGTTCCCAGATAACGAGTTGACCCACTATGATGTTGGTGACCGTTAGATGGTATGCAAGGATTGGGTTGATGCCTCCCATGATTGTGTTCATTGGGCCGTATGGTCGTTGGAGTGTGAGTTGGTGGCCTTGATGAAGTTACATGAGGCGTTGGGTTCGAAGGTAAGGGTGCACCACAGGGTTGAACTTGTGCTAGGTTGGAGGTGTAGTGGCCTCAAAATTGTGTTGTCCCTTCCTACGACCGTGTTTAAAGAAAGGACACTTTTGATGTT
The DNA here is from genome assembly GCA_015680685.1 of Gnetum montanum. Taxonomy (NCBI): domain Eukaryota; kingdom Viridiplantae; phylum Streptophyta; class Gnetopsida; order Gnetales; family Gnetaceae; genus Gnetum; species Gnetum montanum. The sequence continues at coordinate 297,997 of MNCI01028474.1, read as the reverse complement.
GAGGAGGCTCTTCACTACTGTTAGTAGCAGTAGCATAAGTGTTATTCATGGGTTGTTGCGGTGGCACAAACACCTTAGGAACAGTTGGTGGCATTGTGGAAGGAGGAAAAGGATGAGAATGTTGAAAGTGAGGAGGAATGTAAGGTACACAAGGTGGTGGTTGTGTTGGAGGTATGGGCTGATAGTATTGTGGAGAATGGTGTTGTGGTGAGATAAAGTGTGGTGGCCCAGTTAAAGAAATAGGAGGTTGAACATGATAAACATTTGTATTCGGAAAATATGAAGGATGCCTCCAGTCGAAGGGAGGATTCCCCCACGACTAGGATTGTTGCCACTGTGGTCTAACATAGTATCTCTATACGAACTCTGGATGTAACGTGTTTCCCCAATGCTCATGTAGATGTAACAGTATGGGGCATTGACCTTTGGGGTGATCGTACAGGCATATGTTGCATTCATATGTATGATTGGCAGTTGAGCGCTTATTCCCTTCATTCTTTTTCTCCGAATGTCTACTATTTTGTCCTGCTTCTTGGGTTGTGAAAACTCTATCTCCAATGTTGTTGATACATTCTCCACACTTTTGGTTCGTCCATTCCAACATCTTATTGATCTTTGCCTCAGCTTCTTCTAACAATTGTTATATTGGCAAAGATGATGTTTCCACCTTGAGATTTATTGATCTCTCCTTGTTATGATCCTGAACCTTTGTTGAGTTGTGATTTTGGTCCCATTGATGTTTTTCAACACTCTCCCATCTAGCCATTTCTCCTTCTTCTTTTGCTACCCGTTGAATAAGCTCTTGGATTTGGTGGATTCGTAGGTGATATAGTTGACCTTGGGCATATACTCCTAAAGTCTCTCTTTTTTCATTATGTAGCCCATCAATGATATGATACATTAGCCTTTCCTCAAAAAACCCATGGCTTGGACAATTGTTTAATAGTGCATAATATATTTCCAAGGCCATGTCCAAGGGTTCATGTTGTGCTTGTTTCCATCCTTGGATTTGTTTCCTCAAGGTTGACACTCTTACGTAGGTTTGATATTTTTCATTAAATACTTCTATCATTGTTGACCAGCGTTGTATCGAGTTTGGTTTTAACGCTCTATACCATACTTTTGCTTGGTCAATGAGTGTCATAGGGAAGAGCTTAAGTTTTTTCCAGCCATTATCAACATTGTTCCATGTGCAGGCATCGTAGAAGGCTAGTAAATGTTGATGCAGATCTAAGTCATAGCCTTCTGAAAATTTGGGAAAGTTGTTTAAATCGAGCCTGGGTAGTTGGCTCTCTTTACGATGCCTACATGAGATTTGAACAACCTCTTGTATATGCATGAAGCTTGTAGTGGCCAGTGGGGGTTCATCGTCATCAAGTAAGTTAGTCTTCCGTGCACTATTATGACGTTATTTTTGTTGATGTTTATAAGAAACCCCCATCTAAGATTGTGTACTCCAATCTTCATCGTCATATGGTTCGTTGGTTCTCCAATGAACTTCCTCACTAAGTGTGGCGTTATTATTATCTTGTGGGAGAGACATAGTTGTGAAGTGTGTGTGAATTTGATGTGACTGTTAATAATTATTTCTTCTTTCTAAGAGATATATCGTTAAGTTCTTTATAGAGACCTTGTATGATATAACTAATCTAGATAACTAGCACCATCCCTGGCAACGGTGCCAATGATGAGTGGCGAGGTACCCCTACACTCAACCATATGAAACGAGCGTTGCACGCGCGATCCGGTCGAACTCTGCAGATGGACTAGTTGTGGCACCTAGATAGTTAGCCTTAGGTCGCAGTTCGCTGTCTTCCCATCTAGACTAGTTTTGCATATGTCACGTATGGTTTAGTCTAGATGAGGTGTATGATGTGTCCTAATTCTACACTACTCCTAATGGCAGTGGAAAATAATATTAACTAATCTAAGCTAAGAGAAAAAGGGTAAGAAAATCTAATCTAGCCTAAGTGCAATGAACAACCGATTCCTTGATCAATCGTACACATCTTGGACTTCGTGCACGACTGCCACTGGGACTACCAAGCATAGGCCTAGGTACGCCACTGGGATTACCAAGCATAGATCCCAAATACGCCACTGGGTTACCAAGCGTAGATCCCCCTAGCTACACCACTGGGCTACCAAGCAGTCACACTTAAATGCTCATAATCAAGTCGTACTCGTTCCGCTTCTAGGAGTTTAAGGGTAAGAGACTAATCGCGATGAGCAACTGATTCCTTAACTAGCCATACATACCCGTAGATGCTCGTAGTTAAGTCGTACTCACACCGCGCTATGAAAGCAATAAATAACATTAAATAAATAACAATAAATAAACTAAGTGAATGCTGCAATGATGAAGTAATCTTGAACTTTATTGCCGGTCATGTGCGTGTCCAAGTACGGCACACTCGAATAAAGACACTGTACAATCACATTCACCACACTACGAGCAGTCACGAGAAAAATTCTAACTCTGGAGGGATCAAACTGCCAGAGCTTCGCTACTCTAAAATTGGGATCTGAAATGAGGGAGAGCCGCCTCCTATTTATAGAAATTGTGGCTGACTGCGATATCACGTACGCGATATCGCGGCCCATGATATATCGCAACCCATGATATAACTTGGGTGCCTTAACGCGGGTGCCTTAACGTGACTGCCAGCAATATGAGCAATTTCATGTCTCATCGCTTATTATCTTTATTTTACTAAAACTAGATAACTCAAAATTTTCAAAATATTCTTGTTCCTAAGTTTCAACTCCTCCATAAATATCAAACTTGTTTAAAAATATAATATTATACAATGTGGTCATTTTAGTGGTAATGCTACCATCTATACTTAGAAATCCATAGTTTTTTTGAAATTACTGTAATATATTCTACATTTAGAAAATCTATGTTACCTACATTTATGAGCCGTGATATCGTGTACGCGATATCGCGTCATCCCCCGCGATATCGTGTACGCGATATCGCGTCGTCCCCTGCGATATCGCGGTTCGCNTAATGCTACCATCTATACTTAGAAATCCATAGTTTTTTTGAAATTATTGTAATATATTCTACATTTAGAAAAGTTATGTTACCTACATTTATGAGCCGCGATACCGTGTACGCGATATCGCGTCGTCCCCTGCAATATTGCGGTCCGCCGCCAAATCTATAAATAAGAGGTAGCACTCCCCTTATTTCCCATCCTAGGCTAGAAGTAGGAAAACTCTGGTAGATTGATCACTCTAGAGATAGAATATTTTCCATGTGCTTGCAGTAGGAGTCCCCAAGTGAACGGATCTTTATTCAAGCAGTTTTGTACCTAAACACAAGTTGTGTATGACAATAAAGACGAGCTTTGTGGATAAACCTTGTAGTGCATGGAATAGGATTTTATTACCTGTTATTTCTTACATGTTATTTTTTACCTATAGTAGCACAACGTGAGTACGACTTAATTACAAGCATTGACGAATGTGTACGGCTAATCAAGGAATCGGCTACTCATCGCGATTAGATTCTCTCACCCTTATCTCCTAGAACGCGGGATAAGTACGACTTGGTTACGAGCATTCAAGGATGTGTACGGATAGCCAAGGAATGGATGCTTATCACGTTNGTGTAGGCATTTAGTCTACGGAGTTCGACTGGATCGCGCGTGCTACGCTCGTTTCGTATGGTTGAGTGTAGGGGTACCTCGCCACTCATCAATCTTGTTTTGTGAAATCTTTATTTGTTTAAAAGTTTTTTATTTCAAGTTGTTGTGATTGTGCCAAACTTTTCCTCTAGTAGTTGAATCATTAAATTTCACAATAATATGACAAGGTTTTTCACATCTGAATCTTGTGAGATAAGCATCCAAGATTATATTAGGTAAGATGAAGATGTGCATTTTATTATTTTTGATATTATGAACAACTCTTTTTAAATTTTCTTTTTCATTGGACTTTCTAAAATCCCAACAAATTAGAGATTTTAGGCTCTTTTCATTTTTTCTTTTTATTCCTTCACTAAATTAGATGGAGCTTCAACATGTTGAGGAATTGCTTCAACAATTATTTCCTGCCTTGTAGTCATATCATATATAGTCTCTTGATTTGATTATAGTCCAAAGTTCTACCTATTTTTGTTAGCTTTGTTTTCTATTTTACTATCATTTGTTGTTGTGTCATCTTCTAGTTGATCAGACATTACCTCTTGCTTTGTAGCTATGATATTCATGGTATGAATAAAATTATTAGAATCATTGCTATGTTGATTCATTACTACTATCTATTCTTTTATGAGCATCTTTTGCTTCTTTGTTGTGTCTTTATGTTCTTGCATTTACTTAGAGATCATTTCTTGATTTTAAATAAACATTTCTTGTCTATCTTCAAAAGTTTTCAAATAAAGTTTTTAGTTGAATGACAATTTCTTGTAGTTTAGACTTCATAACTACTATTATATCTTCAATGGGGTCTTTTAATGATGATGCAATATCTTTGTATACCATTCAACACTAGTAAATCAATGAGGTGTTAACTTAGTGGTAAGAAATTTAACATAGAAATCATATATTTGGTTTAATTTCAATGGGCAACATTGATTTATGAACACATAACATAGAAGGATGTTTGAAACTAATATGATCGAAATAGTGAGGTGTTGGCTTGATGGTAAGAGCCTTAGTATGGAAACCTCACGTTATAGGTTTGATTCCAATGGTCAACTCAAAATTATGAAAAAATAATAATAATAAGAGAAATCTCTTCTTTATTATTTCATATTATTTGACAAAGCTCTTCTTTATTATCTTATACTTGTGTTCAACCTTGACTCCTCTTGATATAATTTGACCTCCTTTTCCATGTAAATTTGAATATGAAGTTGTAATTATGTGATGGATCTCTACTTTATTATTTTATATTATTTGACAAGGCTTTTCTTTATCATCATATTTTATTTTAAATATGAAGTATCAAAATGCTATTAGCAAGCTTTACTTAAGTTTTTGTCATCTTAGAATTGAAAGTGGAAGATGGATTCAACTTGCTCGATAAGAGCCCTCTAAGATAAGTTACATATGTTTCTTTCTTGTGCTATGACTACCCATTTAAGATACCATTATAATGTTACAACAAAAAGTTTGTATAATTTGTTTATGATGCATCCATTAGTACTTTGTCACTTTGCAAAGTCTATCTTTATTGTTCATAAAATGTAATAATGCTTTAGACTTAGTAAACCCTAAACTTAAGACAACTTCATTTCATTTCGAATTATTCGACGGAGTTCTTTTTTATTATCTTATACCACAATTGTGTTGAACGTTGACTCCTAATATAATTCGACCTCTTTTTCACATAGAACTTTAAATATGAAGGTGCAATACCATTCTGTTTGTACCCCGAGCAAAGTTTAAATTTGAAGAGGTTAAAACCTGTCACGTCGTTGAAGTTGAAAATGCATTTATGATAATAACATGCTACAGGTATGTCTGTTATCTGTAACCCTTCATGTCAGTTCTTGTAACTGATCCTCGTACTCCCTCGTGTAAGCAATGATTAGTGTAAGCCATGATTTTTATCCAGGGTTTGGCATATGCGCATGATTTACTTTACGGATACGAGTAACGATGGGTTAACACAGGTTGAAGCGTGCCTGACAAACGCTAACGCATCCGTGTAAGATAAGCCTTGCCGTGGCCACGGCCAGTAGCGCGCTGGTTCTGCTTAAACGTGTACCGTATCGCGGTTAAAAAAAACTTATTTCTACGACGTAATAGTGTGGCGTTTGACGATTCACATCCATGGCAACGGTGGAGGCCGCCTCGTCTGGTCAGGACAACTACCCGTAATCCGGATCTGCCATGTGTCAAACTCCCCACAAGGGAGCACGTGGGAAGGTCCGCGTGGGTGGGGACAGATCCGAGCTCGAATGAAAAAGCATGCACAGGAGGCGGGGCCCACGCATAGATGGACCATCTGAGCCCGTACGTCTGGTGGGGTCCACGCCGACCATACGTCACTTGTCGCGGGCGCGCTTTAAAGCCTGGTCCCTGGGCGGCGCCATCTTTTTTATTTCTCCCAGTCGTTGGCGTGAACGAGACGTTTCCTGTTCCCCCTCCCTGCAGAATCGGAATTATCAACTTTTTTGTTAATTTTTCCGCGAAGTCGCTAATATCGCTGAGCCATGATTTGTCTTTGTCGTCGTCTAAATAACCGCTGCCGGAAATCTGGCCGGCCTTTAAATAGGACAAACGTTAATCGAAAGCGAAAATAATCCTGGAAGTTGCTAATCGGGGGAAGAGGATACATACGCAGAACAGTGGAGGAGCTGCTGCGGTGTAAATGTGTAAGCGCTTGCGTAGGAGCGTCGTGCAGCTGGAATTGTGTGTTTGGCTAATGGAGGCGACGTCGAGGTGGAGGTTGAGGATGCGGTTGAACACAGTCACGGCAGCGCCGCCATTGATGCGGTCCTCAGGCGGGGCTACGGCGAAAGGCACAGCAGCGTGTTATCGCAATCGCCATGCCTGCCACGTCACTTGTGCTGCTTTGTTGTCGTTGCGCAGCAGAAGCAGAAGCAGAAGCAGCATCAGCATCGGCGGCAGCAGTTCTATAAGAAGGAGGATCCTTACAGCAAAGGACTCGCAAGCTCACTCAGCGCTCGCTGATAATGGCGGACATGAGCTGGAGGTTATTGTTATTGTTATTGTCTTTCTGCCGCGGATTGCTTTTTGTGTCTTGTTTCCTCCTCCTTCACTCGTTTGTCGATCTCGTTTTCCTACGTCTCAGGTTTTGTTGCCTTCCACTTCATTCATCGCGCTTTGTGCATTTTTACGTCTGGAGTTCCTTTCCTTTCGTTCCGTTTTGTCATGCTTCCGATTTGCTTCCTCGGTTACTTGAATTTTAGCGTTCTTCCGGATTTTCTTTCCTTGTTTTAAACATTCATTCCGTTTCGTTTCGTTTAATCATGCTTTAGTTTTCTTTGCCAGCTGGTTCCTCGCGGTTTCTGCGTTCTTTCGCTGATTTTGTGGTTTCGCTCGTCTCGCCTCTGATCCTTGGCGTACTTTCGTTTTCCTCGCTCTTTGCTTGCTTTTTGTTTGGTCTCCAATCGATGTTATTTTTTTCGGTCTTCTCAAGTTTTTGGATGAAGATAGCGATTTTCGTTTTGAATAAGCCACACTACTTAATGCTACGATGGCCAGAGTTAGAAATGCACACAATCATATCGAAATCTTTTTTTTCTCAGATGCTTTACGTTTTATGATGTTTTCTTAGCAGCTGGTAATTAGCTTTCACTTTTCATTTTTACCTGATCTTTTCTGCCCCTTTCGGTCTGAAAGTTTTAATTGTCTTTTAACTGAGGCTCTTTTTTGAAAACCGTTCTGTAAAATGTACAGTTCCACTAGAAAATCATTGCTTTTTAAGTACTGTAGGTTGTTAAATGCATTATTCTTACCGCTGTTTTAAGTAAAACTTGCTTTAAAGAACTCTGGAGATTTAAAACAAATTTCTAAACTTGTTTGTCCTTTTTCGTCCTTGCTACCTGCGATGTTAGCATGCCATATTCGAAGAAAGATGATCCTTATTTTGTCTGGTCCCTATATGCCGCTTTACAGACAAGTCCTGGTAGCCAGTCTTCTCACTCTGGTGATGTTTACTCCCTCCATCTTGTTGCAAAGCGAGTGCGAAAGTTTATAAAGACAAATTTTCTTCCTATAGGTATGGTTTCTACCGTAGTATGTGCATCTCTTACGAATAACCAGTCTATGACGTTCAACTGTCTCGCTAATTTCCGTTTTTTCTTCTTGAAAACCTTATCGACTTCTTGTAACGAAAATCTTTGGATTATTCTCATTTCTGCTACTTAGTGAGCTGTTGAAAAAAATCCTTGTTTTCCGTGGGAGGTTTGGTGTTCAACCATCATAATTGACTGTTGGAGCAACATGAAGATTCGCACCTCAAATTTAAACATTACGGTGTAAAACGTATCCATTTCATTTCGTCCGTGTCAGAGTGGCTTTTGATTCTGAACTTCTGCTTGGCATATGATACACCTTTGCATGTAACCACTAAGACACTAACCAGTAAGCCATTTGCACTTTTGACGAGACCATAGACACGATCGTCAGCAGTACGTAACAGTATGTGTTTATGTTTGAGGTGAGAATCTTGATGTTGCTACAACAATGAGTCATGTCCCGAGGATAAGGATGACGAATATAGGAGAGAGAATACGGCTATCCGATTGTGTGGTTTTAGAGGTAACAATTTTTCACTGAACGACATTTTTCTGTCTCTCTGTTTTTTTCGCTTGTTATAGCTATTTTAGTATTTTATAGCTTATTAGCTTTATCTGCATTAATGTCTTGGATTGAAGATGCTGTTCAATGTTCTTAGGGAAAAAAAAGTTCTCTCCTTTTTTAACCATTTCCATCTTTCAGCCTTGGGGCATTAGCTGTGAGAAACCACTGCTGTCCTTTACAGAGATATCGAAAGCCTACATGGGTGAATCCTAATGGCTAGAACCCCAATTGTTGGAGTTAGATTGCTGTGACAGGTCACAATTTCAACTTTGCCAAACTTGACGCAAAACACATTTTGAAGTTTCAACTTTGCGCAACAACGTTAAACTTGACGCAAACATTTACTGTTTCGTAGTGCTTTTCTTGCCCCATTTGTGTGGCCTACGGTGCCGAGGGCATCATAAGGATCAAGGGTTATGTCTACGTATACGACCTATCCCACTTGTTTGGCCTTCGGTACCGAGGGTATCTGAGCTGCATGCCACCCAAGGACTTATACGTTCCAGGTTTGTGTCAGTCAAATTACCTGGCCACCCTGATGTGCTACCTGAATTGGATTGATATTAAAGACAATAAGGAGGTTTCGAGGAGGATGGGATCAGATGCATATATCAACTAGAGTTTGCAAGGCCCAATCATCATGTCAAAATCTAAGGAAAGAATGCTTGTCTTTTGCAAAGCGGCCTAATACCAAGGTCAAATCGTATAAAACATGGTAATTCATCTATGATTTAGTTGTTCTCCAGTTTGGAAAGGTACACGTTTTTATCGGTAGGGGCACTGAAGCGACGGTTTCGTGTGCTTCTTATCTGATAATAAAAAATTTAAAATGAATTTTCAGTTTCAAGTGCTAGGCTAACTTATGAATGTAATTCTTTATACTTCATATTTGTGTTGATACTCTTTTAACTAAGACAAAACATTAAATCATATTATTTGATTAGCGAATATCTCTTGGTGCGGTTTACGAGCAAATAAAATATCAATCTTATTTCGTATGCTATGCGATGGTTTTGAGCATGCTTGCCCTTTTGGAGTTAGCTTCCTCCCTTCAAGGGGGTCATTTTCAGTGTGTATGCAGCTTTTCTCTTTCTTGTTTTCTGGGACTTTGGCTTTTATCTCTTCCTTTGTTTTTTTCCTCATGGTTTTTTCCTGGTGAAATTGTTGTCAAGTAGATGTAATCTATGCTAGTTGACGTGCATATGTACTTTTTTGGTTACCACACATAAAGATGTATTACAATGAGAATGAACATTGTGATAACTGGCAGGGAGAAAGATGTAAATGTTGCTACTGGTTACCTTGCTATGTGAACTTAACATTGAAGAAAGACAGTTCTTTTTAGAAACTCTTTTAAGTTGTCATTCTTGTGTCATACGTACTTCTGGAATTACAAAATATAAATATCACTAGATAAGCGAGAGAGTAACGTAACTTTTTAAGTTTGTGTTGTACAAGAATAGTTCATAAGGAAGATTCAGAAGTAATAAAGGCATTCAATTATTCGTTGTTTGAACATTGTGTGTTTTATTATTTGTAGCTATTTTGTTTCTTTTACACTATAATTTCAACAAAGAGTATCTTATGATTTCATGAGTTATTGCAGCCCTTGTTACTGGAGTAGCTGTAGGTTTGGTCCGTCCGAATTTAGGATGTCTTGCTCAGAAGTATCCATTGGCAAAATTTTGCACCTGTGGTTTGTTTTTCATTTCAGGTAATATGGTCTATAAGTCTTAATTCTCATTGCAATTAGACTTTGTCATAACAGAAGTGCTCTTATCACTGCAATCTAGGCATGATGCTGAAAACTGAGGAGCTATCTAGAGCCATGAGGGCTTGGCCCGAAGGAGTATTTGGCTTGGTATTGTTTCAGTTACCTTAATTTTCTTGGTTTATGTGACATGTTGGTGTTTGAATTTGCCATAGCAATGCTTTCTTTAAAGCATCAGAGTTTGCCTTTGGACGTGGATCCTTGAGGATCTGTTTATTGTTGGTCATGAATATATATTGGTATAGAAATTTAATATGTTGATATTATTTCCCTGTTCCTTATAATGAATTTAGTGCTCTCCTAAGGTTAAAAAGCTGCAAAACGATTTTCTTGGTTCCTTGAGTTTGATGGAAAATCGAAAAGTTGGCAAACATTTGGGAAATAGTCCTTGGAGAAAACTCGTGACGTAAAATGAAAATTATGGAAGATTTTTGATAGCAAATTATAGACATTATAAAATCAAAAGTATTAAGTAAACATAAACATAATAACAAGTTCCTAAGTATATAGACATGACATAAAGTATACAAGTTCCTTGATGTGTCCATCAACGATGTATGTTTGACATGTTATTGACACACAATATTGCATTATTCTGTTTTAGGATAAACATTGTAATTCCAAGTTGGGGTCTAAATACCAAACCTACAATGTTTTATATATTACTTTTAACAATTTGATGAAATATAATATTTTGTTCAAACAACTCAATCTTTAGCAATGTGAATGTAAACACTCAAGTTTATTAATTTAAGGACTAATATTATTAGGATAATAAGTCACTTTATTAGCTTGATTAGTAGTTTTCTTTGCTATAAGTTTAAAATAAAATTTCTTTTAGAAGTGAACGTGAATTTAAAATCATTTGGCTTTTTCTTTTTCTTTTAACTTTTTTTAATAGAATTTTTTATCACTGTTTCCCTCTTTACCTGTTATTATGTACATAAACATCGCATCTCTCAAGCGATGCTTTTTTAGACCTACAATTTGCCAAGTCCAAAGGGAAATAGTTGATGTGCAAATCAAGTGTATGAAGCATAGGCGTGCAGTAATGGAAAAATTGTTTCTTTTATTAAATTTGAGACATCAGGGACAAATGCAGATATCAATATTTTAAGGAAGTACAGTAACATGGGGGATTACAGACTGCAACAGAGACCTCTCCAGGTGCCGTGTGAGTACCAGAGAGAAAAGTTGCAGTTAGAAAGTCAGGTAGCAACTGTCGACAATCCTAAACTAAACTGCAGTTGCCTGGATTGAGACATGGGGGGTCTTTACTGAAAAATACCAGTCTCATCATTGCGGCAGTAAAGAGAAGTGATCCAAATAAATTTCGGCAAAAATGTCAGAAGAGATTTCAAGAGTAAAAAGGACATGCAATAACAAATATTTGAAAATAAAATAACGCTTGAAGCAGGATGCCATGTTCGATCTTCATAAGTAAAGAGAGAAGCTATTGAATTTTGTTAGGGTACTGCATCTTTGCCTACGTGGCTGCAACAGAATATTCATACGAAGGTTTACAAGATTGCTATGTAAAGTCTTCTTATGAAGTCATTTCTTATTAATCATATTGTACATGTTTATAGATACAGAATAAGGTTCCAACCTTTAATAACTGCAATCCATCTTCTTAAGTAAAGAAAATCATGTTGGATTCCTTTACTACTTTCCTTTTCTATGTAATTATATCTAAAAGATTCATATGTAAATTTAGTGAAACTGAATTTTTACTTAATAGCCACTAAGACCCTTGGATCAGATGACACCAGTTTCAGATTTCTTTTGGACCCATAACTCAATGTTGCTCACTGGAATCAAATGTGTGACTTGGGTTTCTATGTCAACACTTTTACGACTGACACCTCATTTACCTTCATCATGGTATTAAAATTCTGCTTATTGCAAGGATACAAATATTTACAACATTTTTACAAACAGTGAGTGCTGAGATTATTAAAAATAGTGACTTTAAAAGCATTGTCTTCTCTTTTGGTGTATTATATTGTATGAGAAGTTTTCAGATTATCCTTGACAGTTAAAACAAAATTTTGGTCACTTTTTTCTTTATTCTTCGTTTTTAAAAAACAAGAGGTGTTTCCTTTTTGTTGGCAGCATAAGTAGAATTGTTATAGTTATGGTCTTGTTCTAATCACAAGCTTTTTCAAGCTTCTATGTTCTTGATAAAAACTTACTTTTGATGCCTCATAGTTCACCTATAGATGTTATCTCCTTGTTACCAACCTATCTAGGTGTTGTGGTGAGAATTGACATGACAACTCACAATAACTCATACAGAATATTGTGTTTTATTTTCTGATATTACTAATGTTGTCTGCATCCACAAATGGTTTGAGGATGCATCTCCAAGACTTTTTGGTTATATCAATGTAACAACCTGGCAGCAAAAGTAATGCTGAAGCTAAGAGAAAGTAAGTTGTAAATTAAATATAACGAAAAGGAAGAAAAAAAAACATAGAAAGGATGCAAGAATGGAAAAAGAAGTAGTTTTGCAGATAGATTGGTAGAAGAATGATAGAAAACGTAATTTTCTATCAATTGAATCTGCAAGCAAAACAATGGATCTATGCTAGGCAAGAGAAAATGATTAAAACCAAGGGGAATAGAAATCCTTCTTTGTAGTCTAGGGTAGAGGTGGTTTTAGGGCAGAATAGAAAAAAAGATAAAAATGAAGATAAGCTGGAACTTGCATATCATTGACCTGTTTGGAAAAGAACCAAGTGACTTAGAGGCTGCCAATGAGGAGCTGGGTTACCTTGATCTTTGATGTGTACACCTGATTGAGGAGCTAGGTTACCTTGATCTTTGATGTGTACACCTGATTGGGTTTTCTTTTGGGATAAATGCTAATGTGGGTACAGGTCTAATATAATAGGGATTTGGATTGAACTAGACAATTTGGTTTTGATCCAAGGGTTTCTTCGTGTGTCAAGAAAGTACATAGTGAAGGGGATACAATTACATCAGATGGGGGATAGGGTTTGCTAGGGGATACAAGAGCTTTGAAAATGCATTATGACTACTAATGTGAATTTGCCCTTTGTCTAAAAGAGAATGTGATTAGATTTGACTTGATTTGATAAGAGATCTTATATCAAATACAAATGAGATGCCCAAAATGATGTTCCAGGTCTTTTATTTATAGACCAAAAAATGTCTCGTAGCTTAGGAGTGGACTGTGACTTGNGGGGGGGGGGGGGGGTGGCGACTTTGCATGCTCTGGAGGAGGACCTATGGTAGAGGATTCGAGACGAGTTGTTGGAGGAGGCTTGGCTCCAGAAGGCATGGGTGAGGGAGGAACAAGAGCATAGGGATGAGGAGGCACAGATTCAACAACAGATTGATCGGGTTCACGAGAACAACACATGTTCATGGCTCAGGGAGGGGTGTTGCCCTTATGTTATCATGAACATTGGGCACAACGTGCTATGGGGGGTGCTGCGGAGGCATATTTGGTGGCAAGGCAAGGAGTTGCACTTGGATGGAGAGGGGAACATGGTGGAATATGTAAGAAAATAAGCTGTTTTCAAGGACTTCCAACAAGTGGTGACATTGACATTGAGCCGTGTTGGATGTTGTTCATGGCTAGGAATGGAGCTTTTGTTATTGTACAAGGTTGCTGTTCAATCCATAGATTCTATTCTAGGGTGGTGGTCGGTGGGGCTGCTTTTTGCTTTGATTTTGGTTATTGCTTGGCTTGGAGGGGTGTCCTGCCAACTCAATTTTGTGTGTGGGGGGAGGGGAGGGGCCGTTTGGGTCCCCTTGGTCACTAAGTGGGGGAGGTTTCTTTTTGGGGGTGAGGGGAGGGCTCTCCCCTTGTTTTTGGGATTGGCTGACAGATGTATATGACTTAGCTGTTTAATATACAGCCAAGTTTTTCCCAAAATAAAAATAAAAATGATACATTGAGGCCCATGAAGAAGACTTTGGAACCTTTTGGATGTTAAGGTGCTAATTTGACATCAAAATGATGCCCAAGATAATGCCAAATTCTGCAAGAAGGTTAAATGATGTTGTCTAATTGGTAGGCAATTGCTAAGGTGATGTATGTTGCACCCAAGCTTCCAAATGCTTGAAAGGAAGAGATGAGTATGGGTACAACACTTGGACTTTGGCAATGGCTTGACATTTTGAATCACATCAGGGTAAAAAAATTATTGGGAGTCAAAGGTTTGGAATCCAAATGCACAGTATTAAGGTGTTCCTCTTGTCAATCCTAGCTAGCATAGAATCATGCATTTGGTGCCAAGTCTCAGTTTTGAGAGGCTGATTGATGTTAGAATGATTTTATTTTTTTGGGTTGGTTCGTGAAGAAAGGTTGGCATTGTATTATATACAAAAAGGTACATCAGTAATTTTTTTGGGTTTTTGTTTTGTTTTGTTTTGGGGTAGGGGTGGGGCTGGGTTTGGACAGAGCCTCCATCTCCGAAAAAAGGAATCAAAACATAGGCACCATGTCATGACTCTGAGTGGGTCCCGCAGCATTGCCAAAGTTCTATGCAAGCCCCCAAAACCTACAGCAAAGGTCCCTAAGAAATCTGCAGAAATGACAACTCATTTAGGAAAAGGGAGGGATTTGCAGCCAGAACTGGGCTTCTCCTGATTGGGGACAGAGTCCACAATAATGTGCTCAGCCTCAGAGGTAATAAAATTAGCTCTCCTGGAACTTTTGAAAACATTGCTGATGCTCCTTCTTCTGATCATCCTCAAAGCCTTGTGACTTATCTCGGTGGAGTGTCAGAGAGGTTATACACTTAACAAGAATGATCATACATCTAAAAAGAAGGTTTTATATTACAATTTAAACTGAGTTTTTTTTAGCAAGAACAAATCTCTAAGCAATATCCTTTTATTTACGACTATACAAGATCAAAGCAATTTTGGTGGGATTCAACAGTGATATGTACTGTATTCCAAACTCGTCACAACAATATTGGCATATGTGTCGTACTCTCAATATAATTTTTCTATTGGCCATTTAACCTGGTGACAATTTATTACAGTTTTGGTGATGTTCAGTTGTGTGTTTTGTTTGATTTTCAAAGTATTTGTTTTTGTAGATGACAAGCAATTGCGGAATTGCCCAAGTTGAATTTTATCTTTAAAAATTTGGATGTTGACATTATGTTGAATCTCATTTGGTTTCCTTGGTTTTCATCGTATTTTTAAAAATTTGGATGTTGACATTATATTGAATCCCATTTTGTTTCCTCGGTTTTGATCATCAACCTGCAATTCAATGTGCATTTCAATACTTAATTCATTTGACTTGGCAGTTGTCAATCTTGCTTCTTACACCGTTGTTCTCAAGGCTTGTTCTTCAAATGACTTTAACCCCTCAAGAGCTTGTCAAAGGTACCTTACATATACTTGTAATCTCCACAACCTTAAATTTTTATCATTTTCATTTTGGATATGAGAATAACCTTGCCTTCAATTATATACTTGTTTAGTATATACAAGCCGTTTTTAGCTTTCATTATATGTTACCGCTGCAGGCTTGGCTATTTTCTGCTGCATGCCCACAACTTTATCAAGTGGCATAGCACTGACACAGGTATGTTAATCGTATCCTTGCTTTATGTATCATGTTTATAGAGATATTTAATGGTCATAATAAATGCTTGAGTGTTCCTGTTATTCAGCTTGTCGGTGGTAATTCTGCTCTTGCCATTTTGTTAACTGTGGCATCCAACTTGCTCGGTATTTTTACGGTATGATACAGTTTTTCCTGTCCAACAATTATCTTTGGCTTTTAACTAAACAGTAAAAAAGTTTTTTTTTTTAATTTTAGCATTTTCCAATAAAAAAGTATCACATGATCTATATAATGCATGTTTGCCTGTTGGACATGTAGTTTCTGAGGCCTCTCTAATTGTAATTTTCAATTAGCATTTCTTTTCATTGGAATAAATAATAAATGATCTAGGTTAGAATGCTAATCAACATAAGTTCATGGAAAAGTAAAAATTTCTAAGTTTTTTTGATTAGCCCTTTCAAAAAGTTAAAAAAAAACAAGTAGCCTCTATAATCTCCCATTATTTAGGGATTCTTGTTTAATTTCTTCCTTGCATATTTCTTTTTTATTCTTTTTCATAAATAATTGTATATCCAAATATTTAGGGACAACCGCTTAGAGTGATGGTAAGGTGCTTGTTTTTCAAGTTGTAAGACTTGCATTCGAGCTTGGCCACAACCACTTTTCAAGTTAGGCTTTTGCTCATCCACCAATCCTTTTAGGACCTTCCCTTGGTGGGATGAGCATTGAGCCTTTGGGTGATGATCCTAATTGTACATCCAAATATTTGCTTAGAAGATTGACCCATTCATATTTCAAGGCATTTGAAATGTTTTTTTATATCCTTGAAAAATGAAAAAAAAAAAAACAAAGTATGTTTCTCAAAATGACTTTTTAATCTTGTGTTTTGGGAAAAATTGTCTTTGACTTCCTTTAGATTTTTGATATAGATATTTGTATCATTAACAAACTGCACATGTGAAATCAAGCAGATCATACATTGGAATGATTACGTTCAATATCTCTTTTATTACATTTATTCTTAATTAAGCATGCTACTGTTTTAATGAAAGTATTTAAAGGAAAAGGACATATAGGATCGCCTTGCCTTAATCCATATCTGTAGTAAAATCCATCTTGGGCTCCTGCATCAAGTAACACTGAAGAAGAAAAGGTGTAATTACACCCATCCAGTACCAAACTCCAGTGATAAATAAATTCAAGTAAATGTAATATTGCAGCAAAAAGGCTATGTGAAACATTGTAAAAGCTCTGCTTAAATCCAAGTGTAACTAAACCTTTGTTTTGTTTTTGATGTAAAATGAAAAATTTCCTGAACTATGATTATTTGATCTAAAATCTATATCAATTCTAGAGAGACTGGTTCAAACGTTAGCTGGCTGGTAGAGTAAGAATCTTCCTATGGTTGGAGGATTACACCTAATTTGAAGGTCTCTTTAGTCTATCCCATGTTATTTAAAGTCATGCTTTGGGATAGCAAGAGAGGTAGCTAAGAGACTAGACAGATTAGAATGCAAATTTCTTTGGTAAGATTATGGAGGGAAAATTGATTTATTGAATTGGTATATAGTTTGTTACCCATGGGAATGTGGTCTTAGACTTGAAAAATAAGCAATTTGAATATGGGCATTTTGAGATAGCTGGTATGGAAGGATGCTATGGAGTTAAAGTGATGAAAGAAAAAATATTTAAACCAAACAGAAGAATATTATTGATGCTTTGACAATTTGGAAAGGATTCAAGAAACTGCATACATGGATGAAAAGTCGTTGTATAGAATCTCATGATGCTAAGGCTTGGTTATGGAGAACTAAACACTTACACTAAGCTGAGTCATATGACAGCGTCATATGATAGGCTAATCACAGGTCAATATATTGTTTGAAGAGTTCATCTATTGTTTGAGATGACAGGAAACAAGAAAGAAATTATGAATAAATAATTTAATAAAATGAGGATGGATGGTCCTTAACAGAGGCTTTTGTAAGAAGCTTGTGGGGATGGGATGATATCATTATGCAGTGCCTCACAATTGCATGCATTTGGGTTAAAGTTTGGGCAGCCACAAGTCAACATATGGTAATGCCAAAATATTTACAGGAATTGACATCCATATCTTAAAAAGATCTGCCAAGGATTCCTTATCTATGCTGTTATCCTAAAAAAATTTTAATGAACTTGATTGACACTAATTGCTTCAGCTATTATGGCAGCAGAGTTAGAGATTTTAGCATCTATGTTTTACACTTTTGAAACATTGTTATTTCAGAGTCAGCACAACCTTTTTGTTCATTAAATGTTCTAAGTCCATTGCCACTATAACATTTGTGTTGTTTATACATAAGAGTCTTAATTAATTATTGAAGGCAGAAGTGTAGTTTAGTAGCATGTTAAAATACTTGAAAACATGGGTTATATAATATAAACAGCAATAAAAAGTTACTTGTTTTTTTTTTTTTTAAAAGCATTCAATAGTAGAAAAGTTTTTGGTGCTATGTTTGCATATGGCAGTGATGTGTATGTTAAGGTGGATGTTGGGTCTGACGTAGGAAATACCAAATCAGCAACTTTGTTATTAGGGGAAGTCTAGAGTACCTCCCATAGATGAGTAGAGTAAGGAAAGTTGTCCTAGATGGTTTGGTCATGTGTTAAGAAGACCAGAGAATGCTCTTGGTTGAAGTAGTCTCTTTATTAAAGTTGAAGGAAACCAACGAAGAGGTACATCAAAACATACTTGGTTTGCTTGCATAAAGAAAGACCTCCAAGATTTGTGTATTAATATTTATTTGGCTCTTAATAGAAACAAATATTGTAAAAGAACTTATATAGTTGACCCTAGTTGGGTTAAGGTTATGATGATGACGAAGAATACTGAAAAGTTTTTGAACTCATAATAACCTTTATCTTCTACCATAAAAAATCTTAATCATAATAATACAATGGTGTACTATTTTGACAATATTTTGGGAGCCTGAAGTGTTAGAGCATTATTCTTGTAACCATCAAGTTCAAGGTTCAAGCACATATGTTCTATTGTTGACAGTAAAATATAGGCTTAGGAGATAGACAACTGCTATGATGTTGCTGATTTTATTTCTTTTTAGTTTTTTATTGATGTTGATTTCGCAGTTGTAGTTTTCTTGTTCTGCAAATGCAGTAATATTTTAGAGGAGCCATTTATCTATGCGCAAACAGTGATTTCATACACAATCTGCTGGCTATTATAGAGATTGTTCACAATTATTCTTGAAATGCTGAAGTATTTCTACTCAAGCAAAATATGTAATTCCAATAGAGTAAATTGTAAAGGATATTTTAAACAGCCAAGAAAGAAGGGACGCAACCGTCAATATCTTCAATTGAATTTTAATATCCAAACTTCTATGACATAAACTCATAATTAGGATAGATATTTTATCGTCATAATCATTTATCCCATCTATTTGGGTTACATAATTATCTTGAAAAAATAAGTTATTAGTATTCTGAGTGCTTATGCACATCAGGTTGTTTTGGATGATCATGTTAAGGGGACCTTTTGGGATTCTTTGGATGAACTTATGCAATAAATTCTAAAGCACGAAGGTATTCTTATTGGAGGGGATGGCGTTAGGGATACAAATGAGATGGAAAAGGCAATACTCGAGTTTGCTTAGGCATATGATCTTGCAATAGCTAATATCTTTTTTAAGAAAAGGGCTGAACACTAAAGCCCCTACCATACGTAGCATGTTTTTGGTTTGTATTTAACCAAAAACGATCTAGTTTATCATGGTGACTTTTGAGTAGAAGCAAGTCAATATAAATTGGCTACATTATGGTGAGGGAAAAAGATTAGAGAACTTGTAAGGATTGCAAAGTCATTTTAGAAGAAATATCAGCAAACTCAATTTTGACTTATGGTTGCAGATTTAGCTTTCAAGGGTTTTACCAACAAAAACTCTAGGAAATAAATGCCTTATATAAAATGGTGGAATCTTGAAAAGTAAAAAAGCATATCAATTTAATGGTAAATTGCTCATATAAGGAGCTTGGTTTTTGTAATCTAATGCAAATGATAGTTGGAGTTAAATGAAAAGTTGCATTCAGAGGAAAGGGAAGGACATCCTTGAGATATCAAAAGGGAATAAGTACGTTTAAAAAGAAGCCTAATGGTGAAAGAAGGAAATAGGATGACTTCGACAGATATAATATTGCAAAGAATATAGTGAAGAAGGCAATGAGCAAGGCTAAACTTAGTGATTTCAATGCATTTTATAAGAAGCTTGAGACTAAGGAACAAAGAGGTTGATCATGTTAGATGTGTTAAGTCAAATGATAAAAGGAATTTGTTAACAAGGAAGCTTTCGAGTAATGGTGTAGAATGTTCACTTAGTAAAAAGCATTAGGCTCAACCTATATATGTAGTAGAGATGCATATGCTAAGGTGGATGGCTCATTAGAAAAATTGAATCAACAACTTTCTTATCAGGG
This sequence comes from Gnetum montanum, assembly GCA_015680685.1. Classification (NCBI taxonomy): domain Eukaryota; kingdom Viridiplantae; phylum Streptophyta; class Gnetopsida; order Gnetales; family Gnetaceae; genus Gnetum; species Gnetum montanum. Next base: position 277,905 of record MNCI01028474.1, on the reverse strand, counting down.
AAAGTTTGAGGGTCGTATCCATAGAGAAGAAGATTAAAGACAATTATCTTAGATGATTTGGTTGAGAAGATTAAAGCGTGCACTTACTAGAAGAGATCACTTCATTAAAGTTAGTGGAAAATAACAAAAAGGTAGACCAAAACATACTTGGCTTGCAAGAATAAATTAAGATATGTAAGACGTGGGTACTAATGTTAATTTGGTTTTTAATAGAGGTGAGTGGTGGAAAGGAATTCAAGATGTAGTTGGAATGACACTAAGATGATGACGAATATGGTAAGCAGGTGATTTGACAATGGTTTTATGGCTGATTGTATACCTGACACCGATTTGAACATGTGTTCTTACCTGCCTCTTTGTGAACCTTGAACCTAATGTTTTGTTTTGTTTTTTTTTTTTAAATTTTGATTTAGCATTTTATCCATTAAGCCAAGGCTGATCCTCAACTCATCATCACCATCATTGTTATCCTGGTAGCAGGGTACTCTAGTGATCTAATGATGGCCACCTACGCTGATTTGAATGTATATTTTCAATACGTGAATTTGAACTTATAATCTGACAGCTGTAGACTGAAAATTCTAACCCTGAAGTCCATGTTTACCCACACGCACAACAGATGTTGAATAATCAAACCATGGCTAATTTGGTAAGGTGTTAAAAGGGATAAGTATTTTGCAAAACACATTGCAAATTAAACGCTATTTAGTAATGTTAACTTTCAATTTTGTATTGTTGTTTTATAGGTCCAAAAGAGTCAGGGGGGAAGAGGAAAACCTTATAGTATATAAGGAACTGTCACTCAGAACTATATAAAAATAGTGGAACTAATATATGCATCATTGAGATTTGTTGGATATGTTTTTTTTTTTTTTTGATGATTATGAAATTTTTTAGAAGATTTGATGGAACTTTTCGCATCCTGCACCCCTCATCCAAACACACAGAGAGTCATCTTTGTATGCATGTATTTAGAGTGGCATTTATGTTCATCTATAGATTCAATACAGGTTTCTCATGTCTTTAATTTTTTTTCTCAATTTTGTTATAGGTGCCTTTCATGCTTTCAAACCTGGTTGCGCAGGGAGCTGGGGTTTCACTACCAACCAGACAACTTTTGAAAAGCCTCATATTGACACTTTTGGTTCCTCTCCTTATAGGAAAGGTTTGATATCGTACTTCAACAGTGTTTTATTTCATGTAAATTAAATTGTGCTTGGTGTGTATTGAAAGATTTTAAACATGATTCTCGTTAAACCTCTGAAGCTACAGACTATTCAAAGTTGGAGAATGCAAAAATGACTTAAAAGGAAGTTTTTTTAATACATTCAAGGGATTTGGATATGCTGATGTATTGCTGAAAATTTCTTCTTAATTTTTCTTTCTTCATAGCTGTTTCCTGAGCTTTCCACAATTGTCTTTCTTTCTCTGTCTGCCACTATAGGCCGTTTAGGCTTCAAGCAACAAAAGCTTATATTTGTTCAAGCCAAGCACACATCATTTCATATCAAAAACTCTGCTATGGTTAAAGGCAACTACCTCTTTCTGGTTAGAGATTGGGTTTCAGAAGATATACATAATTGGAGGGATAGGATGGTGTCAAGCTGGTGCCTCCTCAAGTTTCTTTAAGCACTTCCTTCAACCCTCCAACCAGGCAAGAATGCTCACCGCCACACATTCTCAAGAATGAATAGAAGAAAAGGATATTTGAACAACACAACCTCGTATGGGGTTGTAGCGAAAGCTTTCTTTCTGGCAGTATATCCAATGGAAACTAGGGAAAGCTTTCTTTTTGGAAGTATATGCAATGGAAACTAGGGAAAGCTTTCTTTTTGGCAGTATATCCAATGGAAACTCATCTTCTATTCGTCCTTTAGAATATTTATTTTTGTCTAAATTCTCATCCTTCTTCATTTTAGGTATCCAAGGGGTAATAGTTTCATATTTTTTTTGACTGAATGATGATGTAACAAACCTTTGATCATGATCTTTGGCTGATTTCTAAGCTCAATGTATTTTCTAGTTCTACTTCAAATTTTTTTATTATTGAAATCCTATTTTAACTTAAAAAAAACCGTGGATGTTCAAGGCACACTATTTTCCTACTAGAGCAGATATTTTTTTATTAACTCAGAAAAATTAAGCTATGTACAAGCAAGATCATCACGCCTGATGGGCCTCTCTCAAGCAGCAAAGAGGGTGGCACCAACTAGACCCCATCTCCCAACCATCCCAACCCCCAAGGGCCCCCCATGTGACACAACCATCCACCATGGCCTGAACTCGGCCGAAATCACCCCACAAACACCCTTGTAATTCATAGGCCTCGACACGCAAAACAACTACCCCTAAGTCATTCTTTGTTATAAACAGTTGAGATCAGACCCAGCCAAGCAAAAAATCCCCTTCTCCTAGGCACCAAACAATCCTGCCTCATACCATTGGCCCTCAAATTGAACTACCATCCAACGCTCTCACATCCCCAATTAGGCGATCCTTGTGACCTCACCATTGGTGTTTGTTGTGAGTCTTCCACAGCCAGGTCCATTTGTATCTAAATTCGCACCTCTTCTTGTAGCTCTTGCAAAGTAGCTACTTCTTGCCTCTTCTTATTCCACTCCACTTCCTGTTGTAGCTTTGCCCTTTGGCGCTCTTCAAGATTTGTTGCTTGTTGGAGATTCGCCTCCTGCACTATCCACTTGGCTTCCTAGACAGCCCGTTCTTCTACCTGTGCACACTCGGTAGCCACCATACTAGCCTGATCAACCATCTCCTCGATCTCCATGGGATTAGCTGACTCACTTGCTTCCCCTTCCTACTATGCCACTCATGAAGACCTAGGGGCCTCCTCCAAACCAAACCCTTACCCTTCTACTGGTCTTCCTTTGTAGCTGGCATTTGAAGTCTCAGAGTATACCATGCACATCGTCTCTGAAACACCACACATGGCTCCAATCTTGGTTGCCGTAGGACCTCAGTCATCCTTGAATGCCATAGGGCCAATATCAGCCTGGGATGTTGACCTGGTTGTTTGTGTCTTAATGAGTCTAAAAAGAATTGTAGCATGTTAACCCTTACCCCATGCTTTGAGCATTGCAGGAAGGTGAAATGAACTCCTAGCAACTTGTGTGGACACCTCAACTGAACCAAAAATCTATCAATCAAGATAGTTGTGGCCTACCAAATTGAGGGCAACATTGACTTGTGCACGTGTCCACTAGTAGTCCTAGGCATCATGCCCCTGAAGAATTCTCTGGTGTACCTTTGGCTATGAAGCATTGGTGTAATGATCTCCCCCTTCACCGGCATCCCAATAACCTTTGCTAGTGCCTCCTTTGTCAAGAGAATCTGCTTTCCATGAAACCGAGTTTTGTCTTCTTCCCAATTAGCAAAGAATGGATGATTTGCTAGCTTGGGCTCTCCTTTGATGCGCTACAACATTCCAGCCCATCCAACACTTTCAAGCATCTCCCAAAGTTCGGCGTTCCCCTTGAATTCAGTGATTGCAGGTTTGCACAATTGTGCCTATCCCATACTTTGAGACACTTCAGCCCACAAGTTCAGCCCTGCCTTGGCAATGGATGCTAGCAGCGAAAGCCGTTGCCCACAAAAAATAAGATTATTGCAGCACTTCCACCATGCCCACAGAATAGCCAGCTCTTTGGAATCATCGCTTGGTCTTAGCAGTGGCATTAGTCTAGCTGCTTGCCAAGTGTCTTGCATATATGGACATCGATAAACAAAATGGTCAAGCATTTTAGTGTTGGCTACACATAGTGGGCAAGTGGTAATATTTATCCCATGTTCTCTCAATAGCCCCCACACTAGCAGTGCCTTATGAGCAATCAACTATGCAAAGGCCTTTTATCTTCTCTGGTAGCCGCCCTCTCCATATATTGGTCCATCTAGCAAACTGATGGATGGAAAAAGCAATTCTTTAAGGGGTTTACCCAAAAGGCCTTTCTCTTGCATCTCCTAAACATGTTTGTAGATGTTTTACCATAGCTGTGACCCATTGAGGCTCACTTCCCACCTTTGATATTTCTGTTGCATCATCCTAACCCACGGTGCCTGCCTATCCTCTTGCCCTATCAATTTGTTCACTAGGGGTTGCATTCTTGCTTAATCTCATCTTTGAAAGATAATAGCTTGATCTTTTGAGTAGTTCTTGGTCTCGCCGTAGTCTCCTAGCACACCAGATGGAGTTTATCTCCACCCTTACCCCTGGACTAGATGAATTGTTGTATAATCTAGTCAATCTTTTGGATCACCCTTGCAAGTGGTGTTGCCATGGAAGGAGTGAACCTTGCCACCACCATGAGGACGATAGAGGCCAACAACATCTTCCCTTTTTTGGATAGAAACCTATTAGCCCAATGTTCAGTCTTCATTCCCGGATATTGAGCCAGCATTGTCTATGTTTTTTGACGATGCCATTCAAAAATCGGCATTCCTAAATAGGAATTGTGAATAAGCCTCGATAGGATTCCGAGCACCTACGAGATCCATCCTTTGACTGGTACTGCCATGTTAACCAGATATATTGTTGACTTAGCTTTGTTGACTTTGAGACCAACTTCCTGCTCCATCCGCTCTAGGGCCCTCTTAAGTATCACTGCTTAGGGAATCATTGCCCTTGAGAAGAGAATTGTGTCATTTGCATAGTGTTCAGCGAGGGCAGTGCACTCCAACAACCTCCAATCCTCCCATTCCCTCGGTAGGGTAATAGTGCTGTAGTAGGTCCATCACTAGGATGAATAGCAGCAAAGACAACGGATCCCCCTACCATAGGTCCCTTTCCAGTGCTTTAAACCCCCATAATCTACCATCAATGTCAAAGGAATATTTGCTCGAGCTTTGCAGATGAATGCAAAGATTAACAAATTTAGGTGTGAAACCTTAACATATCATGATCTCCTTGAAAGCTTCCCAGCTCATAGTGTTGTATGCCTTGGTGATATATAGCTTGATGCACATTCTAGGGAACCCGGTGCACCTAAGCAAATGCAATATCTCCTGTAGTAGAATGACCTGATCTGATCTGGCAGAAAATGGTCTTTTATAAACCCTGTTTGGTTCTCTCCCACCATCTTCGGCATTAAAGGTGAAAGCCATTGGACAATCATCTTGGTAAGTAGCCTTAGAAGAGCATTATAGATCCCCATGGGCCTGAAATGCGTTGATGAGGTGGGATTAGGTACATTCGGAACGAGAACAATTCGTGAATAGTTTATTTCCGTGTGGACTTGCTGCCACCTCAACATGCTATTGAAAGCATCTAGTAGGTTCTCCCCCATAATGTTCATGAACTCCCGAAAGAATTCTATGGGCAATCCATCCGGCCCTCGATGCCTCGTTAGCCCTCATGGACCTCATTGCCATTTCTAGATCCTATCTAGTAAAAGGTCGCAACAGTGCTTGGTTCTTAGCATCACCAAGAACTTTCCAAAAAAGAATTGAAATATGCTCCGTTTCTTTTCGTGGCCAAATATTTGCCTAGTAAACTTGCAACGCCTCGGCCACCTAGGCCACTTGCTTGGCCCCTCCTCCCACCTCCCTGTCCATCATAAGATGCAGCTTTTTCTTCACTTCCCCACGTTCTTTGGCCAAAGCAAAGAAAAAGTGCGTGTTTTGGTCTTCCTCTCTTAACCAGTTAATTTGAGCCCATTATCACCACCCTCCAGGGCCAATTCTTTCAGTTCCCCTAGCAATTCACATTCCCCATTTGCCAGATCAGCCCTATTTTCTTGCCTTGTTTGTATCTCCCCAAGGTTGGCCTACATCTGTGCTTTGTAAGCTCTAAATTTGTATTTATCCATTGATGCTCTGGCCAGTATCTTTTGTTTGAGCAGTTTCAGTCCTTGTTTTCAGAATTCTTTGGGTTCCTAAGCACATGAATATCCCTTTTAGATGTCATGGATCATTGGCCTCGACCACATCTTACCTAGCCATGTGCACTCAAAATGGAAAGGCCTAGGGGCCAAACCTTGGCTATTGCATAGTCGACAAAGAATTGATTGGTGATCTGATTCTTGCTGTTCCTTCCCCACTACTTGAATATTGAACTTCAGCAACATCCTTGTATTGATCGACACACGGTCAATCCATGACTAGACCCAATTATGTCCCCTTCTCTTGTTGCTCCATGTGAATTTACAGCCCTCAATGTCCATGTCCACTAGATCATGGTCTCTCATGAGTGTTACACACTCTGGCCCTCCTAATGGCTTTGCACTTTCCCCTCCTGTTTTCTCCCACGGGTACAATTGTTGATTAAAATCACCGATTAGGATCCACCTTTCCTTATTGGGGACCACTTGTGTCCCCTGCCTCAATTCTTGCAGCTGCATCTTCCAGTTTTGAGCACCATAAACATTTTTCAGCCAAATGTTCTCCTGAATCACATGAATTGTATGACTCCATCAGGATTCATGGACCAACACAATTTGAAATTGAGATAGAATGGCCAGCCCCTCGGCTCAGCCCTTGCACGGAACCATTTGCAAAGGCTAGCCATCCCACCTTAACAATCTTGATTTGGACACTTGCAATTTTGTTTCCTGCAAGCACACCATGTTGCATCCTTCATTTCGTACAATTGTTTTCAAGGTATTTCGTTTGTAGGGAGTACCTTGCTCCTTGCAATTCCATGAGAGTATCTTCATGAATGACCAGGCGACTATCTGTGGTAGACCTCCTTCAAGGTCTTATGTAATCCCAAATTGATGTCAAACTGTGTTAGTTTTTTCTACACCGTGAGTGCCCTTGGACATCTAGCTTTTTTCCTTGCGGGGGAAACTGTGGCCATGCCTGTCAATGATTTAGCCTGTTCTTGTTGGGGCTCAGTGATGTCTTGCACCTGGAGATGGGAGGAGCCCTGAGCAACCAAAACCCATCTCCCTAATGATGGAAGCTCACCACTCCACGATTCAAGATCGATTGCAATCCTTGTGTTCGATGTACAAGGGATTTGCGTGGTGGAAGCTTCCCACATCGTCCCCTCCTTTTGCACCTCCATGGTCTCAGGCACAACATGCCTATTTGTATTGTTAAACCAACTAGTGTGTTCCTGTTGCATTGGTGGTTGTTTTCGTTGCAACTTAGCTTTGGCTTGAACTCTGCAGTCAGCACCCAGATGCCCTTTTTTCTCATAGACGGAACAACCCTCCCTCTTAGGCAAAGTGGGACTAGGTTCTCCAGTGTTCTCGTACTCGATTCGGATTGTTTCCTCAACAAAGGGAAGATCCAAGGTAACTTTGTTCACTAAATCTTTCGACGACAATGGTCTCCAGATACAGAAGTGCACAAAGCCCATTTGCTCCATCGAGTGGGTAACTCAGTCTAGCATGATAAAATACCCAAAGAAACCCACTGGGGTTTCTAGGAAGTCCAAGGTCCACATTTTTCATGAGATGCCCGTGACTCGAATCCACATTGGCACCCTGGCAAATAAATCTTAATCTCTATGGGCATTGAGCCGCCATGGTGTTCGGGCGAGCCCACGAGCTCGATAGAACCATAGACCCTCAACTAGCACACGATCCTGGTCTTCCGCCAAACCAAAGATAAAAAGCAGCAGATCTTCCAACAAACAGCGAACCTTGACATCTGCTAGGCCCCACTAGGTTTGTGCCCACTTCTTTTTGAAGTCCAGCCCAAGCCTCACTCCACTAAAATCCCCCCCACCCCCCCCGGTCCCCCCTTGGTCCCCTTGGTTCTTTTGGTTTGTTGCTTGTTGACTGTCGCTTTGTGCTCCCTGGCCGGTCGGCTAGGATGATTTGGTGGGTGCGTTTGGGGCACCCCCCCCTCGGGGTGGCCATCGTCGGAGACCCCCCTTTTTTGTAATCTTGTAACATATTTGTTTTTTCCAGTTATAAAATCCCGAATACTTTCTCAAAAAAAAAAAAAAAAGGAAACAATTTTGCAAACAGATCAATAGAAGAATAGAAAATGTAATCCTATTGATTAAATCTATGGGCAAAACAATACGTCTATGCTAGACAGAAGAGAATGATTGAAACAAAGTGGAAAATGTACCCCTTATTTCTAGAAAAATGTTTATAGTAGATGATAAGCAAAACCCTTCTTTGCAAACTAGGTAGAGGTTGTTTTAGAATTGGATTAAAAGAAGAAGAAGATAAAATTAAAGATAAGGTGGAACTTGCAGATCAATGATATGCTTGAAGAAGAACTGGGTCACTCAGAGGTTGCCAACGAGGAGTTGCATTACCTTAATCTTTGATGTGTATGTTTGCTTGGGTTTTCTTTCAAGAGAAATGCAAATGCGAGTGCAAGCTTGATGTAACAGGAATTTGGATTGAACCATACTATTTTGGTTTGATCCAAGGGTTTCTTCATGTGTGAAGTAGGTGCACAACGAAGGGGATATAATTATGTCAGATGGAGATAGGGTTTGCCATGGGATACAAGAGCTTTGAGAATGGGATATGACTAGCTAATGTCTTGTCTAAAGAATAATCCAATTAGATTTGACCAGATTCTATAAGTGATCAAATATGCTCAAAATGATGTCTTGGGTCTTCTATTTATAGGCTAAAAAATGCCTCATAGTTCATGAAGAAACAATGCATTAGGGCCCACGAAGAAGACTTTGGAAGCTTCTAGATGCTAAGCTGTTAGTTTGACATCCAAATGATGCCAAATGTTGAAAGAAATGTCAAAAAAAAAATAATGCAAAGATGATACCAAAAATAATGCCAGATGTTGTAAAAAAGATGAATGATGTTGTCTAGCTGGTAGGCAACTGCTAAGGAGATGTATGTTGCAACGAAGACTCCAAATGGCTGAAAGGAAGATGAGTATACGTATAACAGGCTCAAGTGCCCCCGCAACAGCCCTCGTAGGAGGCCGTACAGGGTGGCCAACAATCGTCGACCGATGGGGGGCCACACTAGCCCAACGACCGTGCCGGGGGTCATATTGCGGCCCACTCTCGGGCCGCAGACACTCTGCACCTCTGGGTCACCCAGCCCCCCCGAAGGAGTCCACACCTTGCAACGAAGCCTCATTGGTTGTTTCGTGTCGCGGGATGCGCGGCCAAGACTAGACCTGGTTAGGCGTTGGGCCCGAGAACAGTGGCAGGTCGGGGAGGTTGGGGTGTGTAGTCTGTCCTTTGACCTCCTGCTGTTCATTCTTCCCTCTCGGCAAGCCAGAGACTCGGTCCTAGTGGGGGGCCCGTGGTTCTACGGAGCGAGGGGCCTGGCCCTGACCCTCTGGCGCCCTGGGGCCCACCGGGAGACCGACCTCTTCGCTAAAGCACCGGTCTGGATACGGGTCTCCCAACTCCCTTGGGAGCTGTGGAACCTCGAGTTTCTGCGGCAAATCATGGATTTTTTCGGGGAGTTCATTGCTTTCAACTGGGTCACCTCGTCTATGGAGTGCATGGGCTTCGCTTGGTTCTGCGTGTGGCGACCGCTAACCAAAAAGGACCTCATTCGGGAGGTGATTCTGGAACTCCCGGGGGGGGGGAGAGAAACTTGAAGTGACATTTGAGAACCTGGAGAAGGCGGATGGACCCAAGCGAAGCCCGGCGACCCAAGGGCCCCTCCGGGTCGGATGCATGCGCTGCGGCAAGCCTGGGCACCATGAGCCCGCTTGTCGCATGCCGGGACTGATGCAG
>MNCI01028474.1:219465-263152 GCA_015680685.1 Gnetum montanum | reverse complement strand
GCCACCGCTGGTGACCCCCCTGTTGTAATCTCTTGTAACATATTTTCGATCCTTTCCATAATTGAATCCCGAACACTTTCTCAAAAAAAAAAAAAAAAAAAAAAAAAAAAAAAAAAAAAAAAAAAAGAAACAGGCTCAAGTGCATTGGCCTTTTGATCTCTCCAATGGCTGGAAGCTCTAAACTTTGATTCATCTTAATGTGTGCATTTACATTATTTTATTTTATTAAAGATTGTTTAAGGTAAATGCAAAATCAGAACCGTTTCAAACTACATCTAAATTGGCAATAGAAACCTTGACTAAGGTAGTGTTAATTTAGCAACTTTCATAAAAAAAGATTTTGTGATATCTGGACCTGGGAAATTTTATATTATGTTTAGATTGCATTGAACTTGATTTTAATTGATTCTGTGTAAGCTGCAAGAAAGTTTATTTATGTATTATTTCATTATTTCACTTAATGAACTTGTAGATATTCTTCTGCAGGGATTGAGAAGCATACACAAGGGTATGTAACTCCAAAACTTGTAACCTACTTCCTTGTACATTTTTTTGTTAATAGATCAGTTTCTTTACAACCCTTGTTCTTTTTGTCTGCCTGTTCTTAGTTCTTTCAGAGAACGCTTTAATTTAAAAGGGTGAAGATGGTTTTGAATGTGGTTAACTTGTTGCCTAGCTGATTTCATTACTTGAAAGCTTGGAAAATATATTGTAGTAAGTAAATGAAGTGCAAAATCTTGATTGAGAAGAGCTTGAAAGTGGTTTTAATTGATAAGTTTTGAAATCAGAACTTAGAATCTTGAAAAGAAGACTTCCATTTATTGAATTATTTTCTGTAGAGGTTATACGAGGCCTAATATCTATAAAATTGTATTGTATTAGATTGGATGCCTGCAAATATTGAGGCTGTTGAATGTCCAGAATGAAAAAGCATTTGATAAATTAATATTCTGAATGTCTAAGTCACCAGAAATAGACACAACCTATTGTGAAACCGATATGAGCTTTGTTCAATTGCCAGGAGACACATCATTATTAGTGGATTTGATTGATTTACTTTTGTTAGAGTGCTGCCATGGTTGTCCTTTAAAAAATTGTTTTTATTGAAGCTATTAGATTCAACTGTTAGGAAAATACGTTATCTAGTCATGACAAATTCACATATGTACTAACTTCACATTTAGATGTTACAAGTAATGGAGTAGTTTCATAGATTTCGATTCTTATAGCTGTTTTGGAGCACCAAATTTGAGACTGGAAACCTGAAAGCAGGACAACTCTTATTTATGAGAGGTGGGCGATGTTCAAAGTGTTTGTCCCTAATAATGTTTAGTTCATCTCTCAATTGGTTGGCCTGACAACATGGAGGTTGTGTGTTTGAGTTCTTCTTGCAACATGTTTGTTAGCTATTGATCATTGGGAGATTTGATAGATTGTTGTGATTGTCTGTGAGATTGGTTAGTTGTCCTCTTTGAAGTGTTTGAAACTTTTCATTAAATCTGTTGAAGATAGCTGATATGCTCTTGCATCTTTGCTTGTTGAAGCATTCATTTTTATTGAGACCATATATTGAACTGATTTATTTAAACATCATATGCAGTTATATATGTTATGGTGCTAGGTAGACAGCTGGCGATAGTAAATCATTGTCAAATCCTTCACCTGCTTTAAAAGTCAACTTATCATAGATGGGATAAAGTCACTAAGATGATGATGATGATGCAGTTATATATCTTTTTCTATTGATCACTTATTTTATGAAAAGCCCCAAAAATTTCCCTTTCTGCCAAATAAAATCTGTTTCAGCTCTCACAAGTTTGTTGTCCATTTTCAACCAAATTTGTTTAAGTGTTCAGGAAATTTTTAGCATCTGAATTCCAAATTTAAAAATGTAACTTGAAACAGTAGGTACCAGTTCTGGCATGCTACTTTGGTCATCAATGGGAACTATGAAGAATGATTTAAAAACCATCTTTTGTACCATAAAGTTACATGGTTGTTATCTTTGAAAACAAAACAATATCACATACTTATAATTGGTTTATGCTTTGAATGAAATTTGTTCATGAATGTACTAAAAATGAGGTCAATTACAGTAAAATTGCTGGAGATTTGTATGAAATTCATAGAAAAGATTATAAATTCAATTTGTCCAAGGGATTTTGACTACTTTCTAATGTCAATTCTTGTTCTATATGTAGTTAGAGAATTATCATGTCTACATTAAGAAGCCAATCAATATAGAATATATTAATTTTTTTTCTGTCTGTGCAGCTGTTCCTGCTTTTGTAGGTGAACACCAAGGATACTTTTCCATGCTTAGTAGCATCCTTTTAAGCATGGTTTGTTATATAGAATTCTCTGATTATCATTTTGAGTGGAATTGATTGTGAACTCAATTGTTTCCCTGTTCTTGGGGTTTCAATGCTAGTTGTGTTGTTACGAGTTTGATTGGGCATGATTTTTTTATGCTTAATCCAAAAGTTTGAAATAAACAAATTTGTACTTTGGAATGTAATTGCTAAAGAATGGTGTATCTGAAAAATGTGTTTTGTGGACACTTAGGAATGAAAATTAATCAAAAACAAATGAATAATAATGGTATGGGGTACACATAATAAAGATAAGAAGTTTTATATTGGAGACGTCAAACTTGATACAATGATGTCTTACAAATACCTGGGCCGCTATAGTTCAAAAAATTGTAAAGTATAATGGTTTAATTTGGTTTTAGAAACAAATATAAAAGAAAGGGATTTTGGATGTTGATATTGAGATCATGAAATTTCAAGCTAAAAGAATTGAGGGAAAAATCTAATGGAAAGTTATTCATTTTAAGACTAGAAGATGTGTGGGGAAAATGTTGGAAAAATGATCCTTGCAAAGGCTAGCAAATGCTTGGATTAACTTGTGGGACATTGGATTTTGTGATGTTGCTTGTTGACTAGTTAGTACTTAGAAATCTACGAAGAAATAGCATGTTGAATTTGCCTAGATAATGTAATTAAGGATAAACACTACACCATTCCTATAACAACATCACCCCAAACATTGTTTGGTTTGGCAGCTTAGGGAATTCCTATGGATCCAACGGGTTTAGGGAAAAAGACTTCCTATGGGCTACATCTACTGCAAAGGTTTGTGTCCCACTTCATCTCAACAAAGGATATAACTGACACTCATTGGTTGATAAGAAAAACAAAAACACATCAAGGAGAAATTATGTAGACTCAACAGGGACTGATGGAAAAATTAAAAGCATCTTCAAGAGCAACAATTTGGACTCTAATGAAGATAAACACAATAACCAACAAACAACGTTGATGAAAACATTGGTGGGTTGCAACAATGCATCGTTAGTAGATGCCTCATGCCTAGACCTATCATGATCTGCTTAGAAAAGAGCTGCACCAAAACTTCTAGTTTAGGTTGCTTATTCATGAGTACTATGAAATCAACCTCACACATAGTTTACAAGAGAGAGAAATGATGAAGAGAAGAGAGGAGAAATGGGAAGGCGCCCGATTGTTCCTTAGAACCACCTAGGTTGTGTAGCCATGTTTTCTCATAAATCTCTCGCCATTGCTCCATCGATTTTGCTGATTGCAAACCTAACATGTTTATTAGTTCATGATCTTTGTCAAAATCAAACAAGTTAGCTTCTTCTACATTCACTTTCAAGTGCACAACATCAATCCACTGATGGAGCTGATAAATGTTTAGATTATACTACTGTAAGTACTCTACGAAGGTGAGAATGTCGACATCTTGGAATTTTTGAGGAGCTTCTTCCTTTTCTTTGTGTGACATCTTGGCCTTTTTTTCTTGTAACTGGAAGCTTCTTTATATTGTTAATGATAGCTTTGTATTCTGCTCTATTCTAGCTCTCAACTTTGCTTCAGTCTTTGGCTCTGGATGTTAATGGCTGTGTGTTCAAAATATACCTAAATCTTGCTCTTTAATACTTGGAGCCTCGTTCTTAAATTCACTTGCTTGAAACAGGCCATGCAATTGACTTTTTGCATGCTTTGATTTGCTTGAGCTACCTCATTTAAGGCTCAAGGGTTTAAATATTAGCTTATAGGGCCTTTTTCCCACTTTGACCTTTTTTAATGAAAGAATCTGATGCAATTACCTCTACCCCTTTTGCTGAGTTGGGCTAAAATGCCCATGTGTACAATTATTGGTTGGCCTAAAATTTGATGTGGCTTGTAGAATCATTTTGGAGTTAACTTGTAGAGTTGTTTTTGGGCTCTCTAAACTTGCTCTTCGAACAAGCTGTCGTGGAAGAGCTATTTCCATGCTTGTTCGTACAGCTGAATTTTGGCTTCATATGTTGGTTATCCAAGCTGATGTGGAAGATGTTGATATGGTGAGCTATTTTAAGGTCTGTTCGTAGAGCTAAATTTTGCCTTCACAAAGCTTGCTCTACAAGTTGATGTGGTGTTGAGGCTTGAAAGCTATTCACAGAACCTTCAATAGAGCCACTTTTAATCTTTACCTACTCATTTTAATGGCCGCTGACACATAAGAACCATTTCCATTTGCTTGAGGAGTTGAGGTGGTAGAGCTCTTTTGTGCTTGTATTGTAAGTTGAATGCTAACTCTACAAACATCGCCCCTTCTTTTATGCTAGCGTGGCAGGACCAATAGTGGCATATTTTTAAAGATTCACTCATTTACTTTTACAAATAAAGCTGACATGGTAAAGACGTTTCCTAAAGTTGTTTCGTAGAGTCATATTTTGGCTCTATGAAAGCTTAATTGTAGGCTAATTTTTGGTTCTACAAGCTTTATTTTACATGCTAGCGTAGACAAACAATGATGTAGCTTGTAGGATTATTTCAACTTTCCTTTGTAGAGCTTGACCTTGGTTTTATAGATCTACCTTAAGGAATTAGCTTACGTGATAGAGTGGGAATATTGCAATGGGTTATGATCTTATTATTCATAGAGCTATTTCGTAGAACCACTTTAGCTAGGCCTTCTTAGAAGCTGATGTAGCTGATACTGACATGAAATAGTTTGTTCATAAAACAGAAATCTGACTTTAGCAACCAACTTTTCACCAAGATGTTGATGTGGCAATAGCTAACATTGAGGAGTTCTTTTGTAGAGCCTCCTTTTAACTTTACGATTTTGATGCCACACAACAAATTGACATGGTTGAACCATTTTGTAGAGCTAATCTTTGGTTGTATGAGCTCCTTCTTTATGCTGATATGACAAAGTTATTTTAAAGCTTTCTTCTTGAACTAGTTTCTTCAGTTCTACGAGCTTATTAACTTTTCAAGAGTTGATGTGGAGAGGTAGATGTGCATGGCTGATGTGGCTCATAGAGCCAATTTTAGCTTCTTAAACAAAAGAGGGGGGGCGCACCACCCCCACCAAAACAAAGGGGGGGGGGGACCGATGAAAACAAACAGCGCTATTGGAGTTGTGTCTTTAACATTTGGATAAACTTTGTTTTGACTCCAATTTTTCTTTCTTTGCAAATATATTTTTTCTTTGAAACATATCTACCATACTAATTTGGGATGTCTTGATGTTTTCAAAAAATTATTATTGAAATTGTTTTGGATTATAGTGTTTAAATCCTTGATGTTTTGTTAGTATAATGGTCCTAATGAAGCATTGCATTTTCATGCATGTTTAACAAAGCCCCACTCTATAGTTTGAATTTAGGTCTTGTTATGGCATGCTATATGTATGCACTTCTTTTGTAGTTAGTTCTAGGTATTTGTTGTTTTTGACCTTTTAATTGTCTTGGAAGACAAACAAACATCTTCGTAGCCTCTTTTTAAGGTATTATTTATGGATTTCCAATTTTAGTTTGATTCCAACAAGCACTTAAATCTTCATTTAGCAAAGTTATTAGAGATTGTACGTCCTCATGAATTTCTTTTGAAACAGGATCATTTAAATCAAATTTATTTCAATTTTATAGCTTATGCAAGGGAACTTTGATCATGTTTTTTAATTGGTATTTAACATTTCGAAACAATTATTTCAAATTTTATTTCATCATCATCATTATCCCTGCCTTATTCAAATTGCATGGGATCAAGTGTGTAAATTCATTTTCACCATTCTCCTTTGTTAAGGGGTAAGTTAACATTAATTTCTAGATCTTAGATAGCTTTCTTTGTTCTTGGATACTAAGTATTTTTTTATTCTACCTCATTGTTATTTTTCCTCTAGTTCAACCAAGCAGCATCTTTTGATAAGTGCCCTCTCTAGTCTTCTCTACACATGACCAAATCATCTAAGATGGATTTCTTTAATCTTTCCTCTATGGGTGTGATTCCCTAATAAGTGAATTATTGATTCTATCTTTTCTTGTAACATCCAACATCTTCAATAGCATTCACATCTTTGCCACATGCACACAATGTGTGACACCCATCTGCAGGAAGCAAGTGTTAACACTCAAAGCCTGTAACAAGCTGTCTGAAAATGCAATGGTAAACTTTTTTCCTTTTGTGCCCCCGCCACGTGCCCTCAAACAATTGATGAATTATCAGAAATTCAACTTGCATATAGACCAGCATAGACAATCAAAACAGGGAATAGCAAAGAAAATTATATGATGCAAAGAATGGCCCAAGGATCTGGCAAGAAAAGAATGCCAACATGATGATTGACATCTCTTTATACACTATACATCCAAGGTACAGTACAAATGTGAAAACATCTAAAGGTTAAAATTGTATCCACAACCATCTGGCTTAGCAAAAAGCCCATTAATTCAATCTCTTCACTTAGCAATCATATATTATGCACAGCCAATATGTAATCTGTCATAAGGGAGTCAAAGAAGGAAAATATATTATTCATGTACCTAGATAATTGCAAATTGAAATACATAATAATACAACAATCTTTACATTTATTCATAATATCATTGTCAATGATACAATATTTAGGGTTTAACAAGCAAGAGAAATCAGAAACTAGATTGTACACATTGATAAACCTGTTCACATAGACAGCTGGACAAGAAGCACAAGAATCTTATGAATCAATAGTTTACAATCCAAATTATTGAAGCTCTTTACAAAAGAATTAAAAACAACTACATCTAACGTCAATCATCAACCCATAATGAATAATCAATTTTTGGTTCAACCATTGCTGATAAAAAAAAAGAACAAACAATGACAACAAAAACCTATGCAAGATTCCTTTGATACAATGTATAGATTTAATTTTTCTCTTTATTTATTGATCAAATTCTGATTTTTCTTAGACTATAATAATAAATTAGATGTTGTTCATCAACAAACTTGTCTAACCCAACACTTGGCCACAAGAAATGTAGAAATAAATAATATCAAATCCATTCAATTGTACAATAAAACAAGGAGTAATGGGCAGGAGCATAGGAGGAGGGAGTGTAGGAGGTGTTGGGAGGATGCGGGTGGTGGGGCCAATCAGAGGGGCATAGGCGGTTAGTGGTGGTAGTCTGGACCTAGGCATGGAGGCGGTAGGTGGAGCAGGTGAGGGTGATGGTGGTTTCTTTGATTTCGGCGTGGGATTTATTGGTGGGGCTTTTGGGAATGCTAGTTGTGGCAGTGTGGTGGACTTTGGGACTTTGTGCCCTAAGGCCTCCCAGCAATCGGGGGATGGAGGCATTGATGGATGCACTCGTAGGGAAGGGTCTATGAGGCTACAGTTGCGTTGGCCACCAGAGGAGGGGTTGTGTACCATGCAGCTTAGTTTGGTGGGGAAATTCATTTCAAAAGGGGCTAGGCCAAAAATGGAACTTATTAAGAAGTGGATTGTGGTGAAATGGAGAGTTGGGGGATGTTGAGGCTTGTAGCCTAGTGGACGACCTACTCCCTTTTGTTTTTCAAATCCCAAAGGATCGAGATAAGGTGCTCTTGGGTGGTCTGTGGTTTTTTGGCACTCGTGGGTTATCTCTCCCTCATTGACGAACAGGGGCTCCCCAAGTCGCTAAGCTTTTTGCCAGGATGCTTGTGTGGATTAGGGTTTTGGGCATTCCATGGAAGCTCTAGATGTCCAAATTTCACAAAACCATGGTAGGGTTTTTTTTGGTGAATTTATCAGCTTTGATAAATTCACTAAATCTAAGGTGTGTTTGGGGTACACCCGTTTTTGTGTCTAGTGGTCCCTATCTTCCAAAGACCTGGTCAAGGAGATAATTTTGGATCTACCTTCCGGTGAAGAAATAATGACAATTGAATACAAGAATGTGCCAGTTGATTGACCGGCCACAATGTTGGCATCATCGATGCCCCCCTACGGAGTTTGCAGAAAAAACAACCACACATCCTAGGATTATCGACTTTGGACCAAGGATCTTGGCCCTAAACCCAACCTAGATGTAAGGTGGACACTAGTCAAGCGGTGGGGTTAGGGTAGGTCTTGCATAGAGTTACGATTGGTATTTGACTCTCCTAAGAATTCCCCATGATGATGTTGGTGTCTCCCACACAGAGCCATGTGGAAGGTACTCCAATTGCTCTAGAGAAGGTCTAGGGTTTTTTTGGGGCGGGGGGACATCCACTCAGATGGACTGGGTTTTGGTTGTTTGAGGCTCAACTTTGCCAAAGATGATAAATGTCCCTGGTGCTATGCATGATAAAGGTTTCATTGTGGCCTTCAACTCAAACAAAGTTGGATGTCCACCAAGGCCAGTGGTTCGGTCCAAAAAATCCGAGCTGGAGGTGGATCTTGGGTCACATAGTATCTTGACGAAGGTCTACCAAAAACATTCCATGAGTAAACCTTGAGAATCCTCTCATGGAATTGTAGGGGCCAAGGTACACCCTACAAATGCAATAGCCTGAAAGATATTATGCATAAAGAGGAACATAATGTTGTCTGCTTTCAAGAAACTAAACTATTGCCCCGGGAATCCCACTGGTTGCAATGGTTGGGCTAGGAGCTTCATTTGGTTGCATGTAGAGGTTGAGCAGTGGGGCCGGCCACACTCTTTAGGCTATCATCAACCTTATTTGATTCCTCCAGCTGGAGTGTGACTGTCCTTTTAGTTTCTTTGGGGATATGGCTCACTAACTTTTATGGCCCACAACGATGGGAAGACTAGCTTTAGGAGCTAACTTGAATTGTTGTGCTAATACTTGATCGGCAGTAGTGGATCATCATTGGGGACTTCAACCAACGCCCACATTGTTAGGAGAAGTCTAGAGGTGATGTTGATGATCCTCCTACGTGTCAGTCATTTCTACAATTCCTGCAGGATCATGATCTGATGGATGTGGGGAACAAAGGCTACAAATTTAGTTGGTGCAACCAACAATAGGAAAGAGAGTGGATCATGACTCGTATTGACAAGATTTCGATTATTTCTCATCTTATGCTGAACCATGAGGTTGTTGCTGTGGGTCAGGAGAGGCAGGCTTTTGATCATAGATCTATGGTGTGTCAGGTGAACACAACTTCCTCACATGGGCTTAGTCCTTTCAGGTTCGAACGTTCATGGTTATTGAAACCTTGGTTGAGGCCTTTGGTTGAAGATATTTGGGCTAACTATCCAAATAATTTGGACCCACATGATTTCTTGAAGCAGGGGCTGCTTCAACTGAGACATGCAATTTAGTCTAAGAAAATGGCAAACAAATGTTCTGTTAAAACTCTCAAGCCATCCTTAAGGGCAAAGCTCTTTGCCATCTAGGCCAAGCAAGAACAAGAAGACTTTCTATTAGAGGAAGAGCATGCTATGCTTAAGAAGCTTTAGGAGATCATTGTTGATGAAGAGGCTTATTTGAGACAAAGGTTTAGGCTCGAGCGACTGAAGGAGGGGGATAGGAATACCATTTTTTTCTTTGCTAAGGTGAAGGCCAATTTTGAGGCCAAAGGATTCAACACCTCACTCACAGGGGTGAAATTATCATGGATACTACTAACTTTGCTTAGATTTTGAAGTAGTACTAGGCTAATATTTGGAACTTTAGAGAAATATCTTAGGTTTTTGTTCCTATCTAGCTGGTGGTGTGTTGAGGAAAATAAGAGGCTACTTGCCTGTTCACTATGAGTGAATTGGAATCGGCCATGGCCTCCCTTAAAATGCTAGTGCCTTAGGCCCTGAAGGAGTTTATTGATGTTTTGGGTAGCAACTTGCTTGATGCTTTTAACCAAATGCTTCATCGGTAGTAGGTTAGGCACGAAATTAATTGTTCTAGAATTGTGCTCATCCCTAAGGTCCTGAACCCCACAAATCCTTCCCAATTCTAGTCAATTGGGGTTTGCAATATGTTGTTCAGGCTTTTTACAAAGATTTTAGTTCAGTGATAGGCCCCTCTCATGCCAAAGCTAGTGGGTGTTCAATAGATGGGCTTTGTCAAAGTTTGCTTCATTTAAGACTAGATTATTCTCTTATAGGAAATTCTAGACTTCATAAAGGAGACTATGTACCTAGGCATGTGCCTCAAGCCTGATATTACCAAAGCCTACGATACTATTAGCTGGGTGGCACTGAGGCAGGTCATGAGCAAGAAGGGGCTCCACCAAAATTTCATTAATCTTTGCCTTCACCTCCATGTGGCTTACTCCTTTGACATTAGTGGTAAATTGAGGGGGTTTTCCTCTCCTAGGCAAGGATTTCATCAAGGAGACCCTCTTTCTCTGTATTTGTTCATTTTGGTCATGGTCATGATGGGTATTTATTGTAAGTGGGAAGGGGTGTGTGATTTGTAGATTGTTGGGGTTGAATGCTTGGCGGATCAGTATGTTGATGACACCATTCTTTTCTCCTAGACGACAAGTCCCCACACTCATGCCTTGAACCAGTCACTTACGAGCATGGTGATGGAGATGGATCTAGAAATCAATAGAGGTAAGTTTGCTTTGCATATTTTCAATGTTGATTGTTGGGTAAAGGGCTTGATTGGTTAGGTTCTGGGTATCCTTCCTAGTGCAGTTATCGATTCTTACTTGGGTACACCCATGTACGCTTGGTATCACAAGAATTCATGGGCTGGTTTGTTACAGAAGATACAACAACGGATTGGACATTGGTCCAATTGTTTCCTCACAAGAAGGGGCATCTCCTCCTGGCTCGTTTCTCTACCTCTGTTGCCAACCCCCTAGTGGTTGTTGTGTAGTAGGTGGATTAGTTGATTTGGAACTTCATTTGGTCTAGGGGTAAAAGGGGAGATTGTATACACCTCATTGGCTAGGATAAGGTTGCTAAGCCCAAGGCAACTGGTGGGTTGGGAGTCTTAAAGTTTAGGGATGCCATTACCGTGGGACTTCAACACTTGATTAACTACCTCATGCTGACTAATGTGTATGCAATTCAATGGATTGTGATTATGAGGAATAAATATCAACAATGGAGGGTGGGCAATTGCGACTCTTACATCTGGCAAGCTTTGTGCCACCATGTTGGTACTATGGCCCAAAACAATTGGTTAGAGGCTCGGCCATAGGATCTTATCTTAGATCTGTGTCTGATGGTCGAGGGTTGAAAATGCATCTGGGTGGGGAGACTCCCTAAAAAAATAAAGTCTTCTTATGGTTTGCGTTATAGTGTGCCTTGCTGCTTCATTCTTTTTTGCATGTGTGGGGGCTTCCCATCCTTGCCATCTATCCTCTTTGCTCATACACTTTAGGGACAACCTCTCATTTCACTTATCAATGCCCTTTCTCAAGGGCTATTTGGCATGTGTCGACTTTATGTCCTCTTCTGCTAACAGGTGACTCTCGGGTGACTGCTACATTGGTACTTGTAGAAAGCTAGCAATGTGTAGATTTTTCAGTTTGAACATCTTCCTCCTTCGAGCCAGGTTGCGGTGCTTGGATCCTGATAGTGGACTGAAAGTGATCAATGTGATGGGTGTCACTCCCACCTTTGAGCTCACTTGTTAGAGTTTTCAAGCTAATTCAGTGTTGTGGGGTCTGGTTGAGTAGGTTGGATGGGTGGATCTCCTTCCTGCTTTAGCTAAAGACCTGAATTTAGTGGATGGGTCTTTCTTCAGTAATTGGGAGAATGACATTATGTCCTTCCGTGGAGTGTGGATTGTTCTAACAAAAGAAGCTATTGTAGGTTGCCTTGATTTACTTGTTGATGAAGTGATCCTACCCAAGGTGCAGGGGATACAAGTTGTGGTTGAACTTTTCTTGGGCCTAGTCCCAGAAACTAGAAGTGGGCAGGTGCCTAGTTCGGCTTTACCTCAGATGATGTAGGACGCTATCGAGTTGGTTGACTAGTTCTTCGTTCAATCCAATAACATGTGGAAGCTCTAGGCTCATACTTTGCGTTTCTCAAGTGCTTGTGTCAAGGACGGGTTGTGAACCTTCCTAGATTCTTCATGGCTTCCTTGCATCATAGTATTGTGGGCACCACTTGGGGCTTTCCTTGCTTTATGCTAGGTGGTGTGGCCATTGGATCCTTAGTTGGCTAGGCCTTCTTTTGTTGTATATGTAAGACATCAGCCTTCATTCCTAAACCCTAAAGAGGATGGTGCATAGCATGATGCTAGTTTGGGGTAGGTTCCTATGGTGTGAGAGTCTTTGGTTGATATAGCTTTTGGGCTATAGTCGGTGGATGGGGAGTTGTGGCCTTAAATCCTTTCTGTGGATCTCATCCAAGATACAAAGGAAGTGGCTCGGTTGGAGAAAAGGGCATGGTGGGAAGTGAAGTGGGAACAACAAGAGGAGTTTAACCACACGTGGAGCAAACTACCTTACAATTGAAGGAGGAGGCGAAAGAGGAGCTTAAGAGGTATGAGTTGTGGGAGGTTGCATGCAAGGGTGAAGCTGAAGCTGAAGCAGAGCAGTGCCTGCACTTGCAGCAAGAACTTATCCAGGAGGAATAGGAGACAGTTTCTTGGAAGGCAGCTGAAGCTGAGCAGAAGGAGAAGGATTGGTGGGAAGCAGAATAGTTGCAATGACAGCAAGACTTTGCTCATGAAGCCAACATTTGTTGCTGGTTTCAAGAAAACAAGTGTCCTTATGTCATTATGAATGTTAATCGAAAAACCTCCCGGGTTGTGCTGCGGAGATTTATCTACCATACCTTGGCCAAGCTACGTCTTGATATGCCGGGTAATGAAGTTGACTAACACTTGAAGGAAGAGGTGTACAAGGAATTTCAGTAGGCAGCTGCTTTTATGGCTACTGAAAGGCATTGGTAGGTTTTTGATGCTATTCATTGTCAAAAGCATGTTGGCTTTGCTTGCTCACAGTTGCAACAACCTATTTAGCTTGTGAGGTGTGGCCTTTCCTCGTTTGTTTCTGTGTCTATCTTTGTTGTTGGGTTCTAGTGGTGATGTCTGTTTTTGGACCTCTTGGGTCTACAATTTTAGGTTTTTGTGTCAGGTCCCTTTGCTCTTGGGCTTCTCTATAGAGCTTTTTGTTCTTTTGTAATCAGTTCTCGTAGATCATTTTTGTGGGGTTGAGGTCTATCGTGTGGCTTGACACTAAAAGACGATGGTTTCAAGACTTGTGCATTTGGGGGGTTTACTCCCCCCTTGTTTTTGTTCCTTACTGTACATATTTTACATTAATACATTACCTAAACTTTTCTCAAAAAGGAAAAATCATTTACCCTCACAATAAAAATCATTTCAAATCAACTTTTCTAAACTGAAATAATGAAGTGCACACCACTAATGTTTAATCAAATTATCTAATTTACCAATAACAGAGAATAGAGATTGCCTACATTTAACAGCCATAATTTAACATAATTAACATTTAATAACCTTAAATTAACATCCTAGATTTCCTCCACTCCATTGGACTCATAAAAAGATAACAAAATCAAACTTTTGAAGGTACACAAAGAAGAATCAAAATTCAATCCAAGGATCAAGCATTCAAGGGGATCATCAAGCAAATTTTCCAGCCAAGAGCTAAGAAGTTAACAATTTTGTAAATTTCAAAAAATCACAAAATCAATATGGGCCCAAGGATATTCCCACTTTCTGTTGGCGGTACCAATCCTCATATAAGGGATCCTTAGCCCCTATTGGCAAATTGTTGTGCTAATGTGCCCCAAATCATTATGGGTGTTTTTGAATTGTTACAGAAACAACTCTTATCCAAGTCATTTAGGTCTAAGAGGGTAGAGGACAGGTGGAGAGATCCATCACCAATATTAAGGATTGAACAATCCAAAAACTCAACATCAAATTTGGTCAAAGTTGATTTTAACATAAAATCTTATTCAAGGCAAAGAAAGGAGAAGAGTTGAGATATTGAGATTATCAGTCAACGTCATGCATCACACATAGCAAGAGAAGGATTCATCTTACCTTCTTGCTTAGATTTCTTGCTTACCAAGAACATATAATTACAATATTGGATTGTTGTTCAGCTCAAGTTTCCTTCTTATTTGTTGATTTCTGTAGCAGCTACAATCTTTCCTTGTTGCTATTCCTTTTTTCAAAGCCACAACCTTTTCATGTTGGTGTTCATTTGTTGTTTTCTTTGCAGTCTTCTTTTGTTGTTGTTCTTCTCTTTCAGCCATTATCTTGTTGATGTTGTTTTTGTTCATTTGTTGCTCCAGCCATAGGCTTCTTTTGCTGCTGCTCATTTCTGGCCACCTCTCTTGTGATTGAGTTTTCTTTCTTTTTCATGCACGCGCACACACACACTCTCTCTGTGCTGTTCATTTCCAGCCACCTCTCTTGTGATTGAGTTTTCTTTCTTTTTCATGCGTGCACACACACACACTCTCTCTGTGCTGTTCATTTCCAGCCACCTCTCTTGTGATTGAGTTTTCTTTCTTTTTCATGTGCACACACACACTTTCCCTTTTTATCACTTTGGTTTTGGCTTCAAATTTGGTTTCTTTAATGTAATTGAATCTTTACTAAAAACAGTTCCCCTTCTCTCTCCATTTTCTATACATAAAACCTTGTTCTGCACCACCTAGTCATTAGTTCAATTTTTTAGATGATCACTGAAAAAATTAATAAAAATATATTCTAATAGATTGCAGTTCAATTTCTCAAGTTGCAACTTTCTATATTTTGAAATCCTAATTCTACCAAGTCTTGATTCCTTTTGATTTCATGTAGTAGGAAACTGACAAGCATAAAGTATTCAAACATAATATCCACCTCTATTCTATCTTTCTTAAGCAACATGTCACCTCTAAATTTATCAGCAATAAATATGTAGCCGTGCTTCATTTCCAGCAACATTTCTCTTAGAAACCAAGTCATAAGGTGCAATGGAAAAGATTCCAAAATCAGAATATAAAAGAGTGCAAGTTCAAGACATAAAACCAAGTGAAACACCTTCTCTTTCAAGCCATCAACAATGCAAGAGTTTCATATTCATAACTTATTATCACATTATCTTACAATGCCTTGAAAGGTCATCATACAACATTTCTACAGCCATGGAGGCGGTACTTATATTCTATTAACTAATGAAACTGTAAAGAACAATGCATCAACATACACAACACTCCACATGTTCATTATTTAAAATAATACAACTATGATATACATAATATTCTTGATTCATAGGTCAAAATTCCTTCCACTTGATTCATTGGTCAAGTTTCTCAGCAACATGTGCATTTGTATGCATATTTAAAAGAATAATTTATACTAAGCAAAACATACCTCTTTCAACCCTTGAAGCATTACATAAAGAATTCATAAAGAATTCTTTGTTTCTTCTTTTTTTCTAAATCTGATTATTGAATAATTAGAATTCACACAATAGCTTTTGAAGATAAGATATCTAAAACTTATATAAATACACACCCAAAACAAGTACATGAGATACCCACATTGATATACATATTTACAGTTCACATAGAAACATTTTAATCGGTTTAAGAAATCATTTAAGGCACTTAGGTCATATAAAAAAAACCATAGTGACAACCTTATAAATAATACAACATTTCAATTTTGTTTCTACTTAGCATTCCTTATGTTTATTCCATTAATATATGCTAAGTCAATTGGAAGTATGTACTTGGTACTTTGGATCACACAATACACATTAACACAACTTAGTCCAATCAATAGGAAGAATAACTAGTAATTCAATCAATGCACATTTGCAACACTCTAAATCTATCACAACCATAAAGTTATAGATAATTCTACAAATCAACACTATCCACATAGATCATCAGAACAAAGCAAACTCACAAACATTGCGACAAACATTACGATGAAAATCCAAGAAAGTTGTGTCGTTACACAATGACTTTCCACACCATATAAAATTGTAGGTTTGATTATAGTTTTATAGATTTTTCCGTTCAGTCTAGAAAGTTCTTTTATATCAAAGCACATCACTAGCTTTTTAATGTTGCATCCATCTTGCTTTAATAATGTTTATCACATCATTATTAATATCATCATCCATTTGTATAGGTGATTCCGAGAATCTTAATTGCTTACTTTGTTTAATTTCTATGCCTTGAATTTTTATCTTTTATATCTTCATTGTTCACTTTTTCATTAAAAATGAATTCCATATATTTCCCTATACCTTTACTAATCCTTAATCCTTTTGATTATAGGGGTTTTCTCTAAGTCTCCATTTTAATGCTAGGGTTATCTTATTTTATTAATAAATTTTATTTTTACCTGTTGTTCCTCTTGCATTGGAAAAAAAGAGGAAAAATAAAAAAGAAAAAATATTTATCCTAATTTACTATGGGATTGGTCTACATGTTAAAATTTAATTGGCTGGATTGATCCAAATTTTATAACTCAAATTGGCTAACCAATAGTGGGCACTATCATTTAGCTAGTATGTTTTTTTAAAATAATATCCTGTCACATGGAGTGCAAAATCTTCCAAAATAATGTCATCAAATATCTACAGTTGATTTCAAGTTAAATTTTTGTTTAAGAAGTTTATAGTTTTCAACTTTTTCAAGAAGTTGGAAAAGCTGTTTTGCTGACTTTTGATTACCGGGACCTTCTATTATTGTTGCATGTAGGTTCCATGGATGCAAGTAAGTGGATCAAGGGAATTACTCCTGTCAATTTCTCCTAGGATGATTTTCTATTCAATGATTCTTGGCGTGTAAGTGCTGTCTTGTTTCTAGTTTGCTTTGTTTTCTGTAGGATGCCGTTATATTTTAAATTCTTGCAAGTGTGAAATAGAACTGAATGCGAGGTTGACTTTCTTAATCTGTATCACGGTATAAAATTGATGAAGGTAATATTAGTTAGCAGTCGAGAATAAAAAATAGAATTGAGTTACATGATTTCATGATGAAGCAATTTTAAAATTCGTAAATGAGATACATGTGATTGAAAATGGTGTTTAGGAGACTGAAAATAAGAATGATGTAGAGCAACATGTAGTGCAAAAATAGTTTTTGAAGAAAGTATTATTAATTATCATACTTTATTTGTCTCGGCTTGGAAAATTCAAAATTACTCTGTTGAGCATTAAAGTTTCATCTGTTCAGTACTGCAACGAGCAGAACTTTGGCAAGAATGGATTCTTTATCGAGAGTTAGTAGGTCAACAATCTGAGCTACATATGATTTAAGTAATAAATCACAAATGGAAACATAAAGAGGAAAGCAATAAAATGGAAGTATTTTGTTCCCTTTTCATCTTTCTAAGATGAGAATGCAAAATGTTAATGTCCGTGGGCTAGTTTTTTCAAGCAAGTATTTGGGTATACGTTTAGTTGGAAATAGATAGTGANAAAAAAAAAAAAAAAAAAAAAAAAAAAAAAAAAAAAAAAAAAGCTGACCAAAATTTCCTTGCAACAAACACTCGTATTTATATTAAATGAGGAATACACTTTTACATAAATGCTCACTCAGTTACAGTTGTCAACAATAAAATTCTGTCCACTCAATTATTGCTGTTGTACAGTTGTGAACTCTCCCACTCAGATGGTGCATAGATATCTCTCATGCTCATCTTGCAAACAATAGTGTGAAACACCTTACTACTAGGAACTTTCATAAAGACATTAGCTAATTGATATTCATACCTACAAAAGGGTAGTTCCTGATTTAGCCACTCTTTGATAAAATGTCTGTCAATTCCATTGTGCTTTAACATTTTCAGGAAACTTCAAAGTTCATGAAAATCACATCCAAAATTATAAGGAAGCATTTCACAAGTATGGCATTATTCACTTCACCAAACCTAGCCCCAAGTGTTTGCATGACTTTAATCTGAACTTTATGCTTTATGTGAAGGAAATGGATAGTTGACTTTTCCAGTTTATGGCTAATTCCAGTTGTTCAAACAAGTTCTAGATTTCCATTTTTTATGGCTATGGCCGTAGAGCACCATGTGTCGGTGACAATTATGGTATTCTTATGTGGAAATCTGGATCAATTTTTAAGGGTTGTTTACAGTTGTAATTCTTATTGATAGTTTCCTAATTTAATGTGTTTTGTTGTCATCCCAATTCCAGCCTTTTAGATTAGGCAAATTTCCTGATTTTATGATGATTTGTTTTTTTCCCATAATAAGGGATTTCTGATTATTCCTTCTAAAAATTGTGTTCATATTCATCTATAAAAAGGCCTCGTTGTAACACTTGATTTATTAGGGAATACAAATTCAGTTTCTCTACTTTTCTAAATAACTACATGGTATCAGAGCTTTTCCTAAGCAATTCTGTCCAAAACCATTTGGTCCTCTCCTATTCAGCTCTCTTCTGTTCATCTCACTCTCTTCTGCTTCAGCGACAATGAATTTTTCCATCTCACCAATGACATTAGACCTGTGCTCATCACTAGCAATGTTGAATTATCTTTCCCTCTCTCTTCCAACAAAAGCAGATGTTGGCTCTCATTCTCTCGTCAAAGCGGTTCATTTCTCTCCTTGTTCTATTCCTTTCCGTCCTCATGGCTACATCCACAACAACGTCAGATGTCACGTCTACTCCTAATAGCAACCCAATTTTGAGCACTAATGGTGGTTTAGAGAATTCTACTATCCTCATGACAGGTCACAAGTTGAATGGGAAAAATTATCTTCAATGGTCCCATTTAGTTATGATGTTCATGTGTAGTAGGGGCAAAGACGACTATCTCATTGGAGTAGCTATTCAACCAGGAAAGAAAGTTCCAAAGTACCGGAGTTGGAAGGCTAAAAATAACATGGCTATGTCTTGGTTGATCAACTTGATGACAAACGACATTGGAGAAGATTTCATGCTCTATGAAATGACCCAAGAGATTTGGGAGGCTGCAAGAGCAACGTACTTCGATAAAGAAGACATTGCGGGGGCGTTTGTGTGATAGAAGGGATTCTTCATGACCTACGTCAAGGAGACTTGTTTATCATTCAATATTTCAGTCGATTAAATCAATATTGGCAACAATTAGATCTATTTGAGACCACAAAATGGGACTGTCCAAATAATGCCAACAAGTATAAAAAGCTTGTTGAAAAGAAATGAATCTACAAGTTTCTTCTAGGTTTCAATAAAAACCTAGACGAAGTTCGTGGGCATGTTTTAGCAATCAAACCACTACCAAGTCTCCGTGAGGTTGCCTCTAAAGTTCAACGAGAAGAAAGTAGGAAGAAAGTTATGCTCCAGCTGGACCATCCAACCAACGAAGGTTCGGCTTTAGCTGCACAAGGTTCGAGTTCCCAAATGAAGAAAGGGTGGCCCTAGTGCAATCATTGTCGGAAGCTGAGTCATACTAGAGAAATTTGTTGGCAAATCCATGGGAAACTTGTTGACTGGAAACCATCAAGCTCTCAATTTGAGAAAGAAAGCAAGGGTAATAGTGCAGCAATGGAAGAAAGACTTTCCTCTCCTTCAAAATCATCAGGACACTCCTTCAGTAAGGAACAAATGGAAGTACTGTAGAAGTTGTTCACTCAACAAATTCCTGACACTTCTAATCCGGTCATAGGGATTAGTTCAGTGGCTCAAAAAGGTAACTTTCTCACTACTTTAAAAGTTCAAAAGGATGATAAGTTAAGCAATTGGATTGTTGACTCTGGAGCATTAGATCACATGACTGGAGGTTCTACAATTCTTCAAGACTACACAACATGCACTAAGAATCATACTATTTGTATTGCTGATGGTTCTCTATCTAAGGTGTTTGGTACAAGTTCTGTTGTATTATCTAGAGGGTTAACCCTCAAATCCATTCTCCTTGTCCCTAGTCCCTAACCTGACTTGCAATTTGTTATCCATTAGCAAACTCACTTAGGACACGAATTTTGTTGCTAAATTTCTTCCCAATCATTGTGTTTTTGAGGATTTGACTTCGGGATAGATGATTGGCAGTGCTAAGGTATGTGTGGGACTATATCTTCAGAGAAGGCAACCAACTTGAGAGACAATCTCCACATACAGTCAGTGCTTTTTCTGTATTTAAGTTAAATAAGGAAAATGAAATTCTACTATGGCATTATAGACTAGGTCATCCTAGTTTTTTGTATCTCAAAAGATTCTCTTCATCATTATTCAATAAAAATTTAGATGTTCTTCATTGTGAAATTTGTTAGCTTTCAAAACATGTTCATAACTCTTATCCAATACAACCATACAAAGCAGCTCATCCTTTTTCTATGGTTCATAGTGATGTTTGGGGTTCATCAAAAATAAAAAATGTGATAGGGGCTAGATGGTTTGTATCTTTTGTTGATCATCATACAAGACTCACTTGGATATCTCTAATGAAAGAAAAATTTGAAGTTAGCCAAATTTTTAAAAGTTCACGAACATGATTCAAGTAGAATTTAAAACAAAAATCCAAATCTTGTAAACCGACCATGCAAAAGAATATTTCAACTCTGTTCTTGGGGATTTTTTGTCTAAAGAGGGAATTGTCCATCAGAGCTCTTGTATCAATACCCCACAACAAAATGGGATAGTTGAAAGGAAAAATAGGCATTTATTGGAAGTTGCCTGAGCCCTCCTACTTTCCTCTCAAGTTCCAAATTTCTTTTGGGGAGGAGCTGTTCTTATTGCTGCATATCTCATCAATCAAATGCCATCACGAGTTCTTAATTTCTAGCATCCTTGTCAAGTCCTTCTGAAAGCTTGACTCATCTCATCAAGCCCTCTCAAAGTATTTGGTTGTATGGTTTTTGTTCATATTTCCCAACAATTTCATAGCAAACTTGATCCCAAGGCCACCAAATGTGTCTTCCTAGGATATTCGCCAACTCAAAAGGGGTATAAGTGCTACTGTCCCAATACAAAACAATTTTACCACTCAATGGATGTCACATTCATGGAAACACAACCTTATTATCCCAAAATTGACATTCAAAGGGAGAATGAAAATCAGAAATATCTTTTTTGGGATCCAGAACCAAATCCTTCTTTTGTTGAGACACTCACTCAATCCAGCCCAAGCCCAAATCTCAGTCCACTACTGAGTCCTCCTCATGAGACTGTAAACAAAGAACTCATTGTGTACTCAAGAAGGAAACCAACTCAAAAGGATATGGAAGAACAATTCTACTCTAGCATTGTTCATGAAAATGTGCTGGATTCAATCTAGAATGACTCTCATCTAGGTAACACTAATTCAATTCCTGATTTTGATGAACCTTTGGATTTACCAATTGCATTAAGGAAAGGGGTAAGGTCATGTACAAAACACCCAATATAGAACTTTGTTTCTTACAATAAGTTGTCACCCATATATCATGCATTTGCTACAAGCCTTATAGATATTCAAATTCCTAGTAATATTCAAGAGGTTCTTCAAAGACTAGAGTGGAAATCAACTGTGGATGATGAAATCAATGCTCTAATGAAGAATGGAGTGTGGGATTTAGTTGAGCTACCAAAAGGGAAAAATACTGTTGGATGTAAATGGATCTTCACAATAAATACAAGGTAGATGGAAGTATTGACAGATACAAAGCTCGCCTTATGGCCAAGGGCTTTACACAATCTTATGGAATTGATTATCAAGAAACTTTTGCACCAGTTGCCAAATTAAATACCATCTGAGTCCTTTTGTCCCTTGCAGCTAATCTTGATTGGCCTCTACATCAATTGGATGTAAAAAAATGCATTATTGAATGGAGATCTTGAAGAGGAAGTTTACATGGATATTCTAGCAGGTATCAAGTTTGTAGAAAATGTCAACAAAGTATGCAAACTAAAGAAATCTCTTTATGGTCTTAAACAATCTTCACGTGAATGGTTTGATTGATTTGCAAAGACTATAAAGAGACATGACTATTCACATTGCCAAATGGATCATACTATGTTTGTCAAGTCTTCTGAAGGTAGAACATCCATCATTATTGTCTATGTTGATGATATCATCGTGACTGGGAATGATGAAAAAGAAATAGCCACCCTGAAGAACTTCCTTGCTCAAGAACTTGAGATAAAGGACTTGGGAAATCTCAGATATTTCCTTGGAATGGAAATAGGAAGATCAAAAATGAGAATTTTAGTCTTACAACACAAATATGTTCTAGGCTTACTCAAGGAAACTAGACTGCTCGTATGTAAACCGGTTGACACTCCAATAGACAGTAAGTTAGATTCAGATTAAAAAAGTCCACTAGTGGACAAGGGGAGGTATCAAAGGCTTGTTGGGGAACTTCTTTATCTTTCTCATACCAGACTTGATATTGTTTTGTTAGTTAGTGTTGTTAGTCAATTCATGAACAACCCAACTGAAGAACACATGAGCAAAGTGTTCCAGATTCTAAGATATCTAAAAGGTGCCCTTGGTGAAGGTCTCTACTTCAAGAAGACATCAACTAGGGATATCAAGATATTTATGGATGTTGATTGGCCAGGCTCCAAGACTGATAGAGGATCAACATCAAGATACTGTACCTGTCTTTGGAAATCTCATCATTTGGAGGAGCAAGAAACAACCTATAGTAGCCTGTAGCAATGCTGAGGCAAAATTCAGAGCTATGGTGCAAGGGGGGCAAAAGGAAACAACATCGCTGGGAGGAGGGGGGGGGGGCGGGGCGGGCCCCGTTCCTGATCCCCTAGGGGTGAGTCGGCAACCGACGACAGGCGCAGTGTGGGCGTTCCAGCTCATGGAGTAGATCCAAAGTGTTGCGGTGATCCTCAGTGTCTATGAAATTTTCCACCTGCTAGATACCCTGCATAGCAGACTCACGCTTGTTCCAGTCAGTTGGCGAATCCCCCGTGTCTGGGTGAAAGCACACCGAGGTTCGACGGATATGTCTTCGAAGTTCACCCCAAGGGCTCTCACAACTGATGCCCAAGATGAGGTACGGGCATCCCCCCCCCCCCCCATCCCCCCGAGCCACTGCCGGGCATTGTGCTTGTGTGCCCGATCAAGCTGTCTTTGCCTCTGCTCCTCTTCCTCCTGCAAACGCTCCTACTCCACCCTCTCCTCCTCCTCCTGTGCTCTATGGGCCATGTCCTCCTACCTCAACTCCTCCCGCACTTGGGCCCGGACTTCATCAATTAATTGGGCCCGAGCGGCCTCCGCCATTAGCTTGTGCTGTCTCATCCGCTCTTGTTCCTGCTCATGGAACTGGGCTTCCAAGTCGGCCTGAGCCTAAGTGAGGGCCTCGTGCCATTTGGCCTCCCACTCACACTGCTCCGCCTCTCGTGTGTCAGCCGCGGCTCTCTGCTCGGCCTATTGCCGTTCTTCGTCCCAGTTTGTGCGATTGCTGGAGGGGTTCAGCAAGGGGGAAGCTGGCCTGATGAGGCTAGCAGGGAGGCGATGCTCCTAGCACGGGAGCGTCGCCCCTGCGTGAAGGTTGTCGCTGGCAGGGTCCAGCAGGTCCCCCGACCGGGCGAGATCAAGGGGTCAAGGGGGCAGGTAGGGGTACCCCCGTCAGGGGGGGGGGGTAGAGGACGATGGGCCAGGCACCTCCCAGCCCCCCTCCACAGAGCCAGGATCAACCCCAAATGGCGGTTGCGTCGCTTAAGAAGGAGGGCCTCCAGGAAAAAATGCGGAAGGTTAACCTGGAGGCCTAACTTTAAACAACGCATAAAGACAAAGTGCAGACCCTGAAGCTTGGACCCGTTACTAGATTGGACGAAGAAACGGTCCACCAGATCGGCCGCCTGGGCCCAGAGATGGGGGAGGGAAGATTTGGGAACTTGTCGGCTTTGCGTGCGTGGCACGGGCCCATCAAAGAAAAGCTAAGCGTCTTGCAAGCCGCGGGTGGTTGGCAGAATGATTTCTCCAGTGGCCTGGGCCCCCAGACAGTTGGCGATAGCAGATTCGGTGACGCGAATCTCGCATCCTCGGAAGACGGTCCGGTCGCTGTCCCAATTAGCGAAAAAGGCATCATCCGCCAGATCTGGTTCGTCGAACAGCCGCTGCAGCGGGACAGACCAGCCACACTGGGTTACCAACCGCCAGAGCTCTTCATCTGCCTGGAAGACAACGCAGTCCGGCTCGAACGTCGGCGTTACACCCATTGCTATCTCGATTTTGCTCCACGCATGGTAGGCCTGAGAAATTAGCCACTGGGGGGGGGTAGCTTGTCTTGATGAAACACTATGCGGTTTCTTGCCTTCCACGCCACCCATAAAAGTAGTGTGGCCCAAGAATCGCCCACTGACTTGATTCCCCGTGCAGGCGTGTAAGGCGGTGCAGGAGCCATTGTTGTCCTAACATGATTTTTTCCTCGAAGGACGTGATGCCCAGCCCCCCGCCTTACGGGGGCGCACGATGTGTGTCCAACTCACAAGGTGGATCTTGTCCCCCTTGCGCCCCCCCCCCCCCCCCCCCAAAAAAAACAAAACTTCGGATCATCATGTTAATCTTATTGATGATGGTGTTTGGGGGGGCGGCAACGGCCACCATGAACTGGGTGACGACCATGAGAATCCTAGTAGCAACGAGGAGATGGCCCTTGCAAGTCAAAAAGCGATTGGCCTAGTGGTTCATATGTCTCTCAACCTTCTCTAGAAGTGGCCCCCATGAATTGTTTCAGCCCCATTGGTACAACGGGATGCCTAGGTATGTGTCCTTGGTTGTCCCAGGCTGGATATCTAAGATTTGCACCACCATGCCCTTAACTTGCGCATCAACATTAATAAAGTGAGCCGCAAATTTGGTGCGGTTAATCTCCAATCCCAATTCAGCTGCCAATCGGGTCAGGGCTGTGTTAATGTAGCATGCTAGTGGGGCTGTTGCCTAACTGAGCAGCATGGTGTCATTTGCGTAGTGTTCGGCCCGGCAGGCCACCCTGGCAATGTCCAACCCTCCACCCCAGACGTGCTGCAATAATGTTGCATGAGGTCCATAGCAATGATGAAGAGCATGGGCAAAAGCGGGTCGCCTTGTCTCAACCCCTTGCCTAGGGATGGAAAGCCCCACAGTCACCCCCCACATCAAAAGAGAAACTGGCGGAGGACTGGATGTGGATACAAAGCTGGATGAAACTTTGGTCAAACCCTTTTTGACGCATAATGGCTTGCAAGGCTTCCCAGTTGAGCTTATCATATGCCTTGGTGATATCCAATTTGAGACAGAGGCCAGGGAAGCCCGTAGATCGAAGGGAGTGCAACACCTCCTGCATGAGGAGAACCTGATCTTGAAGGGTCCTACCCTGCACGAAGCCAACCTGATTAGTTCCCACCAGCTTGGGCATAAGCAGCCCGAGTCGGTTGACCAGGAGCTTGGATAAAATCCGGATGAAGACGTTGCAAACTCCAATGGGACAGAAGTGCTCTAGGCGGTGTGCGTCAGTCTGCTTGGGGATGCACATGATGCGAGAGCAGTTGAGTTCCCTCCGCACTTGCCTCCTAGCCAACATGAGATTGAAAGCATCCAGGATATTGGGCCCCACAATATCCAGAAGTCTTGAAGAACTCAAGGGACCATCTGTCAGTTCCAGGCGCTTTCCCTCCCGGCATGCTATTGATAGTGGTAGTGAGTTCTAGCCAGGAGAAGGGCGCCAACAGTCGCTTGTTGTCCCCTTCATGTAGCACCCTCGCCATGTGGACCGAGAGGGGTTGGGTAGGCCGCTTGGTCCAGATTCTCCCCCAATATTGTGACATCTCATTGGCGATCCCCTGCGGGTCATCGATAACTTAGCCTGCCTAGGTTCATAGGCAACGGGGTTGGCCCCCACCCTGAGTTTTGGCCATGGTGAAGAATAATCTTGTCTGCTTGTCTCCCTCCTGGAGCCATTTGACCCAGGATCGCTGTCGCCAGTATGTTTCCTCCTCCAGGTCAAGGCTTTGGAGTTGACGTAGGAGGCACAACTCCTCCAGGTGCAAGTCCTCCCCAGCCTCCTGCCGGGCCTGGAGTTGACCAAGCTGATCCCGAACTACCCTTTGACCTGACCTAAAGGAAAACTTAGCCTCCACTAGGAGGGCCCGGATGACCCACTTTAGACAGAGCAGGGCCCCTTTGAGGAAATTACGGGGGTCATCGTGGTCAGGCCGATAATCCACCCAGATATCCTCAACCAAAGGCTTCAGCCATGGCTTGGAAAGCCATGTGGCTTCGAAGCGGAAGGGGCATGGGGCCTGGGGCTTATCCGGCCCAAGCGAACAAACCAACGAGTGGTGATTGGAGGCGATTCTTTCCTGCCCTGACACGTGCATGGTGGAGCGGAGGAGGAGGTCGGAGTTGACACAGACCCGATCGATTCGGGTGAGGATACGGTCCAGGCCTTTCCGCTGGTTGCTCCAGGTGAACTGGCAGTTCTCAATGGGCAAGTCCACCAGGGAGTGAGTTGCCAGAAAGTCTTGGAAAGCTTGCGTGCCCAAGGGAGGGGGGGGCAGCTCCCCAGACTTCTCCCAAGGGTGTAAGCGCTGGTTGAAGTCACCCACCACCATCCAAGAATGGTGGTTTGGCACCAGCACCGCCACCCGGTTCAGCTCCTGAAGCCTTAGCTCCCAAGCTTGGAATATGTTGAGCTTGGGATTTATATTCACTTTTCTTTGAAGGATAATTTTAACAATTATTTGGAGAACTCATCATTAAAAAGTGGTTAATAGTCAGTCTCCTTGATAGATTCTACATTATAAATGCATGGTATTTTTCTGTACCCTTGAGACTTTGTATTCTCACTGAGAAGGATTCAATTGAATGTTAACATGGCTTTTGGAAACTCTCAAGTTTTAATGCTTGGCACCTTGTAGAAGGTGGGGAGCAGCATTACAATGTCGTTCTCCTTTAGCTAATGCTAATTCTTAGATACTTTTTGAAGCTATTATTCCACTTTATGTTGTTTTATTTGAATATTTGCAATTTGTCTATCTTCTACTACATTTGCTTTTGGTTGTTAAGATTGATATTTTTAAAAAGAAGTTGAATATTTGATATTTTATGTAATAAATATTTTTCTTTGTGATTTAAGGGGCATACATGTTGTATTTTTGGCATGGAATGCCATTGTGCTGTGGATTCTATCAGTAACAAGTGCTGCAGAAAGTAGCATGTTTTGTGAAAAAGCCAACACTCGCGCTACCATACTTGTTGCAAGCCAAGTAAGTTGGGAAAACAAAATTATTAAGAATTTCATTACTTGTGATTATTCTATGTGTATTAATAATTCAAGGGCTTGAATTTATTGGCATAGTGTAAATCCATCTTAAAACACATGACAGTGTATTTGTTTCAGAAATTTGAATGTATTATTACATTGTAGTTATTAGGGACCATCATTTGAAATGATGGTGCTAACCTTATGTAGTGGGGAGAAGGCTAAGATGATGATTTGGAGAGAGAACTTTTGTGGTTAGACTTTCCATATTTCTTTAGGCAGGTCAAACGTATGGGAGCATGTACATCTGCATTTTGGCCATGTTAACATGTTTGGATTTTTCACTGCTATTCTAGGTCTTAGTACTACAAGAAATTAACTTTTTTTTCTTTGAGAAATGGTTGGGATTATATTAAGAAATCGCAATTTATGTACAGCCAAAATTACAGGAGAGTACAGTACCCTATAAATGTGGTTAGTCCCTGAAGCCCCCAAAACCTAGGCACAGCCAACCCACATAACCAAAATTATTTGCTTGTTTGAATTTCGGCAGATCCCCTCACCCTATAACCCTATGTCCATCTACCAAATAGTGGTTCAATCAACATGAAGATAATGGGATAACCTGACAAATCTTGAATCCCTGGGTGAGCCCCATCACCTAGACCCTCTTTGGGAGTTTGGTCCACTCACAATTCCTACACTTTTGGTAGTGTATTGCTTGAAGAATCTCCTAATGCCTTTCAATGTCAACAAAGGCCATAGCCTCTTGGAAATTTTTGAACTTCGCATCCTTTCTAGCATGCTCCACCTTGTCCCCCTTTCCATCTGGGTGTAGCTGGGCCACGATGCATCTGATGTGTTGACATAGTGCAAGCCAAGCTCTAGATTTTTGCATTAGTCGCATGTACTATGTCCAGCTGCTTCAAAATTTGTGCGACCTCTATCCATTCTCTCTCCCCAAGTTTGCTTGGCCTCTTGCTCCCGCTCCACTCTTTGTTGCTCCTCTTGTTGAAGCTCCACTTTGATTTGCCCATAGCTCACTGATGAGCACTACCTTGGCCGATTCTTCTTGCAACTTCCGTTGCCTTTTGATTTCATCTTCTAGCTCTATACGTTGTAGCATTGTTTGAGTTGCAACCTATTGGAAGGCCTCCTCATGTGCATTCCACCTGACCTTCCATATGGCTCTTTCTTCCACCCTAGCCCGCTTTGCGGCCTCCTAAGCCACCTTTTGGATTTCCTTTTGATAGCAGTGCTAAGTTTCCTAGCACAACCCCTCGATACTAGACAACCCTTGCTGCCCCAACTCCTCCATAGGCTTAGCCACCCCCCACACCAAGTCCAACATTTGCATTGGGTAAGGCCTCTGCATTGTCCTTGATCTCGATGCCGACTTGGATCCCTTGCATCCTATCACCCTTTTGGAATAAATGAAATGTGGCATATGTCGTGGCTCCAATGGTATCATCGATGTCGTTGCCCTCCACAAAGCCAAATTAAGTCCTGAATGACACCCTCTATGCTACCTCTAAAGCTCTGCAAGCAAAAACTATAATAGACTACAACCGTACCAAGCCTCAAGCATCTCATAAAAGCAAAATGTATTCCCAAGAGCTTGGATGAACTACCAAAATGAACTAGAAATCTATCGATCAGTACCACTGCATCTTGCCATAGCTGCAACAATGTTGGCTTCAACACATGCCCACTCGCTATATTAGTCATTGCCCTCTTGAAGAAGCCTTTCGCATGCTCAAGGCTTCGCATGATTGGGAGAATTGCTTCCCCCTTTGCTAGAACCCCCAACGACACTGCTAGGGCCATCTTAGTTAACTCATCCTAATGCCCCAAAACATTGTTGCATCTCCAGTCCAATTGGTGAAGAATGTAGCATTAACCAGTTTGGGATCCCCTTCTAGTTTGGGTAGGATCTGTGCCCATCCCACTTGTTCAACAAGTTCCCACATTGCAAGATTCACTTGAAAAGTTGCACATGAAGGCTCAAAGGTAGGCGTTCAACCCATTGCCATTGAAGCTTCTCGTTATAGTCTAACCCTAGTTGCAGCAACCTATGCGGGGCTAAGGAGGACACTGGGACTTGAAGA
The DNA here is from genome assembly GCA_015680685.1 of Gnetum montanum. Classification (NCBI taxonomy): domain Eukaryota; kingdom Viridiplantae; phylum Streptophyta; class Gnetopsida; order Gnetales; family Gnetaceae; genus Gnetum; species Gnetum montanum. The sequence continues at coordinate 233,715 of MNCI01028474.1, read as the reverse complement.
TTGAATTATTCCTTGTCTTCCACAAGGACCAAAGTACTGCTGTTGCTTTTGAGTCTCTGTCCAGATTAATGGGCAACAGTAACATGACCACTTGCCAAAGTGTTCATGGCAGACAGGCATTGATGCACAAAATGATTTAACATCTTAGGCACATTCCAAGATAATGGGTAGAGATGATTAATGTTTAATCCTCTTGCCCTAAGGAGAGCCCACATTGGAAGCACAACATGTTTAATCAACTAGATAAATACCTTCACTTTCTCTAGTAATCTACCTTTCTAGATATGTCACCAACCTTGAATTGTGGGATACCTAGTTTTAATAATATTTCAAGGTGGCCTTCCTAGTAAAATCCCTTTTGTATCATATCCTAGGCGTGTCTGCAAATGGCCTGCCACACTAGTGACCCCTACATCCCAACCTCCCATTGTTGATACCTTTGATGCATAATTCAAATCCACTGGGCCGAACATTCCCTAGACTATAAGATTCTGTTAACCAGGCGCTGATATCCCATAATAATTTCATTGTGATACTTCAATACCCCAAGTCCCCCTGCCTCCTTAGGCTTTGCTACATTCTCCTAGCACACAAGGTGCAATCATTCGTGCCCCCCAACCATATGAATTTTCGAATGATTTAATCTACTTTGAGGATGATCTACAAGAAATTGACTATTACAACATGCCTAGTTGTCTTTCCATCGTTGGGCTCAAGGATGTTTTTCTTGGTTTCAAAATTGTTTTTGGGGTAGTTTTGTTAGTAAATTTCTGATGGAATGGAGAATGAAATATATATGATATGTTTTTTTTAGTCTTGTCTTTACGTTGAGAAGGTTTGGAAACCCAAATCTGTTATTGCTGATGATCCATCTACACATGACTTGATTTGAGAAATAGGTGCATTGTTAAAGCAAGCTATAATGGAGGGCAAATCTGTCCCCGGATCCTGCCACAGACTATCCCTGGTAGCATTAGATGAGGGTTTGGATCCAGCTACGAATCACTTACCCAATTATGTTCCTAACGTTGGTCAAAAACCCTGTATCTGATCTGGTACACAAAAACAACAGTTGGGTATGGTTTTCAGTTGGCTAGAAGCATTGAAGCAACAGAGTGGAGGGACCTCACCCTTCAGAAAGTTATGAACATTGAGTTGGAATGTTAGAGGAGCTAACTTCCCCTCGCATCAATCCACCATTAGACATTGGTGGAGTCACCAAAAAATAAATTTTTCCTGTGTTTAGAAAACCAAGATAGATGAGATTAGCAATATTTCTCAGATTTGAAAACTATTTCCAGAAATTGTTTCTGGTAATGAGAGGCTAATTGTTGTTTTGGAGGCTTGTGGATTATTTGACGATAACATTTCTCAGTTGATTTTTTATGCAGTACTAAGAATACTGTGATAATTCTGGTGTCGGAGCCTCATCCTTGGCTTTTGGTCAATGTGTTATGGCTCTCCAAAGACTGCTAATAGGGCTGATTTTAATCCCCTATTCTTCTTGTTGGTGATTTTAACTTCACTTACAAGAAGATGATAAAATAGATGGAAATTCTCGCTGGTGTCAAGCAATGGAGGTGTGTACAGGAATATAATTCCCTTGGTTTGATTGATATAATGATTCAGGATTGTCCATATATTCGTACTATCTGAAAGGCCAGAACTGTAAACTAGATCATTTGATGGCTTATAAAGCGTAGATGGCTCTATTCCTCACACTCGAAGGGCACAAGCTCATTCATGCAGCCTCTGAAGTTGGTCGAATATTCTTGTGGTTGGGCATAAATCAAAGACTAGAGGGATCTTCAGATGGGAAAATGCGATGAAGACAGCTTGGCGTATGATCCAATTTAAAATTCTTTTTAAGTTGAAGCAAGATGGGCCTTATTAAATGGTGTAAGCAGCAACTTGGCAAGTGGGCAGTACAACGTGAATTTTGTTCACAGATGATACATGGGGTTCATAACAACATTGCTTACTCTGATTGGTCTGAAAATTTGCAAAATGAAGAATGGGTAGCATTGCATTCTTCCTATGATTTTATCTGTAAGCAATGATAGTTTTGGGCTCAGCACACCAATATCCAATGGATAATAAAAGGAGATGAAAATAGTAAATTCTTTCGTACTTCTCCATTTATTCACCAAGCTTGTCAGACTAGAACAAGACTATACAGAAACTGTACAGAAGCTATACATTTTTCATTCTCATTTACTTCGCCAATCACGCAAGTCAGATGAGAACCTGACGTAGAGATTTGTTTCTCCAATTATCAGAAAAGTATTGATGGAGGATAGAGCCATTTTTAATGTTGCTTACACAAAGGCGGGAATTCGTTCAATGGTCTTAAATATGCCAAATACTAGGGATTCAGGTGCGGATGGATTTTCTATTGATTTTTTTAAATCATATTGGGATATATCATAGGCAAAGATGTGCAAGTTCTTGTGATGGAGTTTTCCTGTAGAAATAGCATCTTAAAGGAGCTTAATGTCTCTCGGATTATCTTACTTCCCAAGAAAGAGTAGGTATCTTACTTCCTAAGAAAGAATAGTTATCGCATATTCAGGATCGTAGACTCATTAGTCTTTGCTTCACTTTATATAAAATTTTCTCTAAAGTCTTAACAGCCTAAATTTAGTGTGTAATTTCTTCTTTGATAGAAAGCGAAACAGGTGGAGCTTTATTCCAGGTCACTACGTTTTGGTTCTCAAAAAATGTGGATTTCCTGCACATTCGCTGTGCAAATTGGGACAGTTATAAAGGCTAAGATTCTCTCTTGATTAATGAAGTTAGAGAATGGGATATTTTTGGCGAAAAAAAGGAGACTATGTAAAGGAGTTCCAATCTTACCTTACCTTTTTTATTTTAGCTATGGAAGGATTTAGTGCATATTTGAAGAGTTTGAATTATTGTGAAAGAGTATTTACAGAGAGACAGGAGCCCAAGAAACGGGGTGGGCATCCCTTAGAACAAAAATTTTGGTCTACCTATCATCCATTGCAGTGCCAAAACTAGCCCACAAGAATGATTTTGCTAAAAACAAGAAATACCAAAGGAAAAAGCAGACCACATCCAAAAACCCAACAACTTGGAGAAATAGAAACAGTGAAACCAAAGCAGCAGAGCCCAAAACACAAAAAGAGAGCTCACCCTAGCCCCACCACTAAGGGTGTTGGGGCATTTGTCCACAACGACAATTTGGTTGTAGCCGAGAATGCAGAGCATCCAGTTGCGCACGATGTTCCTTAGTGTCAACAAAGGTCGCTACTCCTTGGAAGATTTTGAAAGCTTCTGCCTTTTTGGTTTGTGCTGTAGTAGACCCAACCTCGTTAGGATGCAGTTTGGTAGGGGCAAGCTAGATATGACAGTGTAATTCCTGCCATGACACTGCCCAGTTAATCTGCATGTGTGCATACAGGCATTTCCCCGCCTGTACCCATGCAATGGAATTCAGCCTATGAGCCCACAATAATTGCTATTGCCACTTGCTATCCTCTTGACATTCCCAAGTGTGTCGTTCTTCCATTTCTTGTTTCAATGCTTGCTAATGTCATTCCTTCTACATTTCCTCCATGATACCATTCCTAAGTTGGTCTTCCATTTTGGCCTGCACCTTGGCCTCCGCGGTTACACATTGTCATTGCAGCTGGTCCAATTCTTCCCTATGTCGTACTTGCAAATCATGCAGATGCTGCTGGAAATATTCCTCATGTGTAGTCCATTTCGCTTCCCAAATGTGGTGCTGCTCAGCCCGAGCCTCCAACATTGCCTCCTCATGACCCAAACTGCCTATGCCTAAACAGTGTCGGTGCTAGTAATAGCACTCGTAGTCGACCCTCCAACTACCATAAGTGCCAAAAGCACAAAGGGAGGCAGAATTTCCTCCATACTAGCCTCATTTTTCCTCTGTTTGTAATAGACAAAGTGACCAAAGGACCCTATAGGGTGCATGATGTGAGTTGGCCTAGCCATGCTTCACAAAGCCAAAATTAACCCTAAGTGTCTCCCCAATTACCTGAAACATAATCGATACATCCTAAGAATCATTGAAGTTGGGTCTTATCTCTGAGCTCATCACGAAATTTCTTTATAGATTCTAAGATGTGGTTTTGTAAGGCTATGGTTCCTTGAGTTATGTGTAACCCTAGAAATTCAATGTTGTCTTTTGCTATTTGCATCTTCGTAGGAGATAAAACCAATCCATTTTCATCTACAAGTTTCAAAATAATTTTAAATGGTTGAGGTGTTCTTGAGGGTTTTTACTCATTACCAAAATGTCATAAATATAAACCATTATGAAAGGATATGGTCTGAAGATTCCATCCATGCATTGTTGGAAAATTGATGGTGTTGTTTTTATTCCAAATGGTATGTCAGTCCATTCGTAAAGACCTCTTGGGACAGTAAAGGCTATTTTTTATCCATCTTGAGTATAGACCTGTATTTGCCAAAAGCTAAATTTTAGATCAAACTTGGAATAAACATTAGTATGTAAGAGCCTTTGAAAGAGGTCATCCTTATTGGGTATTGGGTGTTTGGCTGGTTTGATTAAATCATTAAGAGGCTTGTAATTTACTATGAGTCGCTTCTTCCCTCTTACTTGTTCAGCTCTCTTGTTTGCATAGAATGCTGCACAAAAAAACATACTAGTGCTAGGTTGTATTAATTTCTTGTCTAGCAGGTTTTGGATTTCTCTGTTGCATTCTTCCTTAAGAGATGGAGGCATCCCAATAGGGTGTGCCTTTGATCTTATCTTGATATTGTCTTTTAGATCAATATTGCACCAATGCTCCTTCTTATTCCAAAAGATAGTAGGGTCTTCATTAGCCAATTTTAATAGTCGTTCTTGTATTTGTTTGAATTGGTCTTGCAGTTTTCCTACATTGTTTACCACCCATTGTGTCTTTCCAAATTTAGGTTCGATATCTTTTAGAAACCTACTTTTGTAAGAGCTCTACCTATAGAATTTATTATTTCCTAAGAAAATATAGTTTCTACCTATCGTATAAGGTTCTAATGCTTCTAGATTGTTAATACCTATCAATAAATCATATGACCTTATGTCACATTGGCATACTTCTAAATTAAGCATCTTACCTTCAGTAGTTTTAATTGAAATTGTGGTCTTGAATTCTAGTGGAACCTTTTGGGTATTAAAGGTTACATATGTTCTTTCTCTTTTTTTCCAAAAGTGGGATGGAATTATGTCCCTTCTGGCTAGAGAGACTTTTGCACCACTATCGATAAGGGCATCTACTAGGTATGGCTTAAATCCTTTTAATTTAATCATAAATGTACATATAGGTAAAGTGGTTAACCTATTATTATTAACAAGGTTGATAGGCATTGCTTGGGATTCTTCCTAATATTGTTGCCTTCGGAAACTTTCCTTAGTTTTTTCCAACTCAGCAATTTCATCGGTTGCACATTGTATAAACTTTCTTAACTGAGATATACATTGCATTCTCAGTGTTGACTTGTAACAATGGTGCTTTATTAGGAGGATCTTCCTTCTCATCTTTTGAGTTGCTTTGCTCTGTGGGTTTTGACTCTGATCGTAATTCTCGAGGTTGAGAGTCAGGGTAGTTGAACCATTTTTCTTTAATAGCATATCTCTGTTCATCTAGCTCTCTGCGCTTGTCTTTTATCCTTCTTTTTAATGACATAATCTTGTTTATGTCATCAATGGATTGTTCATCTAATTCCTTTTCTAATTTGTATAGTTGATGCTTTATGATTTTGTAGGTAGGATCTCTCTCTACCGGATCTATAGAGCTAGTGTCAAGGATATCGTTACATTGTGCCTTTGAGATAGTGTTGAATCGTGAGGAGCTAGGTTTCTGAGTTCTTAAGTGCTTAAAGGGGCATTGGTTGTGTCCTAGATTCATGTGGCAATAAACTATATCAGAATCATCACTATCTCCTCCTCCCTCCTCAAAAGAAGGTTCAAGATCATTGATAGCAGAATTGGAGAATTCATCAAATTCAATATAGATATCTTCGGGTTCAAAAATTGTTGTAGGTTCCCATATGAACTCATAATATTGTTTTGACAGATTGTAATGCTCAATAAAATTTACTTGTTGGGAATGTTTGTCTTTTTGGGGGCAATTGGGAGCAAAGTGGTTTCCTTGGCATACGAAACATTTAATGCTTTCCTTAGGGAGCTTCTGTTTGTGGCATTTGAACATTCCTTTAAAAGGATGAGAATGTTGAACCAAGGGGTTTCTTCTCCAAGTCTGTCAATGTCATCTATAGGATTGGGGTTGTTGCTGCAATTGATATCTATATGTGGAGCAACAAGAATCTTTTTCCCTATTAATCCATTTTTGGATTTTCCACTGAGCTTTCGGACATATTGATTTACAGAATGATCTACCTAAGTTATGATTAATTTGCTTCATAATTGATTGGGCATTGAGGTCATGACATAAGTCTTTGTTGACATCCTCAATTAGTTGTCTAATATAACTAAAAGTCATATCTTCTAAAGTCCTACTACAATACTTGATTTCTTGTTGGTATTTCTTGTTAAATGGTGATGGTAGGGCTCCTAGTAAATGTTCTTTGATGGCTCGGTCATGTGTTAGCTTCCCTCTATAATACTTATCTTCCATTTGGTTTAAAAATGGAGTGACACGCTTAGTTAATTTGTTGGACTCTATATTTAGCTAACTTCGATTTCTCCATTGAATATATAGATGGCAGAAAAAAGACCTTAGTTGATTTCCTAAGTAGAGAGTTCCAACTCTCTATGTAATTACTAATAACTTTTTTGTTTATGTATATAGAAATTTTAATAAATGAAGGATGTACATGAAGATCCTCTAGAAGATTTAGGGCATGTTGCTCAAGGGAGTACTTCATGGCCACTCTTGAACAAACGCAAGTGTTTGAAGCTAATGAACACAAATTTACGACCTTCACAAGCTTTATCGATAACCGAAACGGTGACTCTTCTACTTCTGATATTATTCAAAAAGTTTTCACATCATGCTGGGGAGCCCGGCCGTATATCTATCTCCAAATCCATTTGGAATTATGTCATCTAAATTGGCCTGATAATATATTAACTTGGCCTTACTAGCAGCCTAGTCTTTATCATGCTTACACAATAGATCTCAATCCTTGGGGATCTGCAGCTGCTTCTAATGAAGCATTTTGGACATGGTGGGCAAAGTTTGGGCATTCTCCTATTCATTATCTTGCCTCTTATCGCATGTCATTTTTGAATAAGCGGAATGAATACCATGGAGATTATTTGTTTTATGGAAACACTCAAACTAGAGGATGGCATTTCTTGGAAAATGGGGCAACACGTCTATTATCTGGTTTCCTACATCAACAAAAGGATCGAAAGGATCGATTGGCAAAACTCATGGGGTGAGGCTTTCTATCAGGATATCTTCACCAGCAATCCTTTAGATATCTAGCATCATTGCTCAGAGCATGGAATACAGCCTAGCAGTCTCGATCTCCACAAACTGGATTCCAGAATAGTCCCCTTTCGAAATAATGGAGGGTACGAAAAGGCCTTTTATTTAGTCAGAGAACCTTTTTCTCCCCATGCTTTGTCTTGGGACTCTAATAATGGCTCTGGGTAAATAATTGTCTCCCACTAGCAACAGCAAAATATATCTACAATGTCTTGTATAGTAAAAGTGTGTTGCAATAGTAGATTTGATCTTATCTCGAATCTCTATCTGTCATCATCCACTTAGATAGTGCTGGATGAGTTGATGTCACTTTGTAAGGTCAAGAGGCAATCTCCTCTCCTATATAAACATGTCATTGCAAGGCTAAGAGGCATTGGCTAGCGTTGGGGCAATCAATTGTGCATTGTGCAAATCAAGCATCCCTTAGCCTCTTTTTTGCTTATATCTCTGAGTTCTGAGTTCTCAGATTTCAGTGTGAATAATATGAGCATAGAAGTTGCTTTCCAAGTATCCCTCTGTATTCTGGTGGCATATCTTACTTGTAACTTTGTGCGCTTTTGTGTCACCTGATCTGCAAAAATCATAAGAAAAAACAAGTGAGTGTGAGGTCTTGGCAAGAGTTGGCAGACTATTTGTATCAATGTTGCATCTGGAAAGCTAATATTACTATGGGAGATCCTGACTAATTTTGACAAGCAATCTTGAAAATCCGGTGAAGCAGTAATGCATTAATCAAAGAGACTCAAGTACTATCAATTGAGTAGCTTTCTTTTCTCTAGGGTACTGTACGACAAGTTTATAGCAACTGAAGATATAAGAACTTTGCAAACAGAAAGGGAGTAGTTTTTTTTTTTTTTTTGCTGATATTTGAACTGAAAATTTTTTGCATTGTGTAAAATCTTCTAAAGCTCTATATGGTTTGATTTCTCTCTTGTACTTCTTGTAGAAAACACTACCTGTGATGATAGCAGTCATGGCACAACTTGGTAATGCACTAGGTGATGCAGGTCTCATGATCATTCCTTGTGTAGCTGCTCATATAAACCAGGTAATATCATGATACTAAAAGCCCAGAATAATCTTGAATAATATCGTTTATATGTGTGCAAATTACTTGCAATTGCATGCTTTTTATAAATCCAGGATCAATAAGTCTTGTAACAGGAAACATTAGATTTAAATATGTATCTACAAGATAGAGTTCAAGTTAATTGACTTTAATTTTGTGAACTGGAATTTTATCTAAAAAAGATTCAAAACTAGTATGGTTTCATGTTGTAAGAAGCAGACATTCTCAGCACAAGGAGATTATCAACATGAACCGTTTGGTCAGATTTTTGTAACCATGTAAACATTATACATTTATTTTGTAGTATGGTATTTTTTAAAATTTCATATTTCCATTGCTTTTGTGAAGCCATGTTTCAGTCTAGTAGGACAATTTCTGGAAAATGGTCAGAAGCTCTGTAAGACTATGATGGTAAGTGTGCAATCCTTAGTTTATCATAAACAACTCATGAATCCTTGTTAGGAGAATGTGTGGTAGTTCGGAATGGTTGTCTATTAATGAGAGATATCAATCTTGAATAGTACTTTAGTAAAATAAGCATCATGGAGCGACTAAGATGTGAACCTACAAAAGAGGAGAAGTCCTAAATAGGACAAACAAGGAAGCAACGGTGTCAGGAACCATGCTAAGAAGAAAGAAGATGCTAGTTCAAGTTAGAGAAAATGTTTGGTAAAAGAACTTATGAAAGAAAGTACGAGTCATGAGTAAATACATAGGAACTGCAAGATTACTTTAAATGTCGAGCATCCAAAAAAGGAGCCTGGAGTGCAAGAGACCTTGGTGAAAAGCTTATCAAGGTGAATTCGTGAGTTAACCAACGAAAATTCATGAAAGATGAAGCATACCTGAATCCAACCCAACCCATGGACCATGAAGTAAATGCTAGGCCAAGTCCATGAAGCAATCTTCACGTTGGCACACAAATCAGAGTAACAGTTTCAATCCACCAAATCGTGAGTAAAGCTGTGGCAGAGATCCGAAGTTGTAATAGTTAAGTACTGGAGATTGCGAATTAAAGAGGTCATGATGTACATAGTCATGAATTTTTAAATTGTGCGAAAGTGAATGACACTTAGTGGATAAAAAAAATAATAGCTAATAATAGTTCACAAACAGATATATTCTTTGTTAGAAATAGTTGAATGTGTGGTCTTTCGCACTCCATAGTCATTTCCATTTTCTATGTTAAGTAGAGAAGAGGTAGTCTTAAATGTCTTTTCTTTTGGTGTTGTAGGAGTTATAAGTGTTGTCTGTTTTGCGTTTGAAGACGTTAGTAGAAGCATAGGTTGAGAGCATTGCTGAAAATGGCAAAAGGGGCCAAAGAGGCTTCATGTTGGGTCCATGCCAAAAGGAGCAAAATCCTCCAAGAAAAAGTAGAATCTCGCATGAATTCTCATGTTCTTGCATGCATAATCTCTCATGAATAATCTCACATGAATTTTCTCATGTTATTGCATTTAATTCTCACATTTTCATAAATTTCACATTTGGATTCTCTAAATTAGGGTTCTCTCATGTTTCTCAAGTTAATTACATGTTCTTTAATGTTAGAATTGAAGGTTGAAACATAGAATTGAAGCATGTGCTTCGGGTTTGAAATATTTGGAGTTGTATTGAGGAATTGGCTCTCTTCCATGTTTAAATACCTCCAAATTGAAGGGATTTACTCCCTTAGCATCTACATCCAGTTTTCCATCTTAATTTAGTTCAGTTTGAATGTTTTGTTTATGTTTTCAAGTTAGGATTTTGTCCTTTTTTTTGAATTACATGTTGTAAGCTCTACATTTGTGTATAGAGTAAGAATCAAGCATAGTTTGTTTGAATTCCAGAAAAATCTGAGGTTTCCAAGGTGTTTTACATGTTTAGAAACCCTTTCTCATATAGATTGATGTAATCTTTCAATGCTCGATGTCATAAATGTGTTTCAAGGCTCAAATGCATGTTGAATTTGATGTTTGTCTTCAAATTGAGGCCATAAATCTCTAGATTTAAGTTTAAAACCTCACTCCAAGAACTCATAACCAAAGATCTATCAGTAAACCATGTAAAGATTTAAAGTTGGGTTTGTTTTTGACGTGTTCTAGTAGATTGAGAGTCCAGAGTAACTTCACCGTGACTAAGGAGCAGCTGCCTTTGCTTAGGAGGTTGAAACTAAAGTTTCAAGGGTTCATGCCACACTAGTGCCCTAGTTGTGGCCTACTTGCGCCTAGGCCATAGCATGTTTACATTGTAATTGGTGGGGGTCACGCTAGCGCCTTAGTAATGCTATGGTTGCGCTACTCTTGGGAGCCTTCATTTTTGCTCCATTGTAAGTTGTCATTAGTTGCGGTTAGCTTGTGACCAAATATATTAGACCCGTCGTGAACTACAACAAGTCATGGCCTATGCTTTTTCTAAGTTTTTCAAGGACCGCAAGACATTGGTCTTATGGCAAGGTCATAGTCATTACCACAGCTACATTAGAACTTGCGGCCACCTTTTGGTGAGCTCGTGGCTATTATACTTTCACCCTTCTTGAGACCTGGGACTTTCTTCAGTTGCCATCCTGGGCTCTCCACATTGCCATAGTGCCTTTGACAATCTTATTACGAAAAGATTTTGTAGGTAGAATAGAGTTCGTGGGAATATATTCATTCCACGTACCTCCAACATCCTTTCTAAGAAACTAAACAATTCTAACAAACTCCAAACATTTTGAAAAACTAAACCGTAGTAGGCGATAATTAGAAGAATGGTGTGTGAGGAGCAGTAGGAACTGCAGCATGACCAGTAGCAAGCGGGAGTCGGATCATAGGAATAGCAGGTGACCACCAGAGCATTGCAGCAGCAGGAGGGCACAAGAGAGGAGGGTCAGAGGAATGTTGGGGTAGAGGCGCAGATAGATGGGGGAGCGGGTAAAGGCAATGGGATGGACTCGATGTGGACCACGCTGGGCCATGGGGAGGATGGGCTGCAGGCACCAAGTGGAAGCATCGAGGCCCACTCTTGGGCCAACCACACCTTGCGCCTTTGGGTCAACAAGCCCCTAATGAAGGGATTCCACACCATGCAGTGGAGCCACGGATGGAGTTAATTCGCAAGTGGGCGCAAGAGTAATGGAAGGTTGGCTTGGTGGGTGTTCGAAGCCTGTCTGAGGATCTACTTCTGTTCATCTTCCCATCTCAGCAAGCTAGAGATTCGGTGCTGCTAGGGGGCCCGTGGTTTTATGGAGCTCGGGGGTTGGCTTTGACCCCATGGCGCCCGAAGGTCCACCGCGAAACTGACCTGTTCGCCTGGGCCCTGATGTGGATGCGGATCTCCAGGATCCCGTGGGAATTGTGGAACTTAGAGTTCCTGGAGAAACTGGCGGGGTTCTTTGGGGACTTCATTGCCTTCGACCGTGTCACACAATCTATGGAGCGGATGGGGTCGTTTGGCACAGGTTGTTGGATAAGGATCTCATCAGGGAAATTGTGTTGGAGCTCCTAGGCGGGGAGGAACATCTCCAGGTCGAATTTGAGAACCTGGAGGTTGAGCCAAGCCTTAGACGCAGAACGAAGGCCCAAGAGGGCAAGAGCAATGGTTGTTCGTGCTGTGGGAAGCCCGGGCACCAGGAGGAGGACTGCCAATTTCAGAGGATGTGGCCAATGCGGCCATGAGACCAAGCCAAGCAGTTGCTGGAGAGTGGTGCCTCGGTCACAATGGGCCGTAAGGGTCAACTGCACCCATTGCCCGACCAATTGCCCCCCCAAGAAACCCCCCCTCCCACCTCCCTTACCCACACACACACACACACACACACACACCCCCCACGACTGCAAGCCACCTCCTCACTACAACCCCCCTCGTCCCCCCACAAAACTCTCTCCCCACCACCTCCCATTCTCCCCCGCCAACCCCTCCCCCACCAACCTCGCCCCCCCCCCTTCCACCAAAACTTTCCCTGCTGCGACGGTCCCCCCCCCACCCCACCAACCCACACCACCGTCGTCGACCACTGGAGAAGGAACCCACGCCTGAGGACTCGAGGTGTAGCCCAGTGGTGCGAGAAGGGGAGAGCCGTCTTGGACGCCCGAGTGAGAGTTGATCTAGGGGTAGGCAGGCTCAACGGAATATTGACTTGGGATTGCAGTAGACCCTCCGAGAGGTCTACCAGCGTCGCACCTTCGGTCACACATGAAAATTTTCAGCTAGAATTGTAGGGGGCAAGGTACTCCCTATAAAAGAAATACCTTGCGCAAAATTGTCCGGGATGAAGATTGTGACATTGTTTGCCTCCAAGAGACCAAATTGCAAGCGATGGAATCACACCATCTCCAATGGGATGGTTGGAAAACTCACATGCACCCCTACTTGGGTCGGGCAAGCGGCCTTGCTATTTTGGCTTACTACGACATGACACTCATGGACACCTCACAATGGACCATGATCGTCCATATCCCCTCCCAGGGGATTTGGCTGACCAACTTCTACGGGGCACAGAATTGGGAGCAGCGGCTGCAGGAGATGGAACATGTGGCGGTGCTGGTGCCAGACCACCGGTCATGGATGATTGTGGGGGACTTCAACTAGCGCCTATACTTGTGGGAAAAATCTTGGGGGGCTGCCCCCCCCCCTCCCCCCGCCCCCCCAATCGAGGGTGCAAGAGTTTCAGGATTTCCTATGGGTCCACTCCCTGCTGGATTTACCTATTGAGAATTGCCAGTTCACGTGGAGCAATAGGAGAAAAGGGCTGGACCACATCCTTTCCTGAATTGATCGGGTTTGCATCAGCTCTGACCTCCTCCTCTGTTTTGTTGTGCACGTTTCGGGGCAGGAAAGGGTCGCCTCAAATCATCGATCCTTGGTTTGTTCACTCAGGCCGAAAAGGCCCCGGACCCCACGACCGTTCCGTTTTGAGGCAACCTAGTTGTCTAAGCTGTGGTTGAGGACATTTGGGCAGACTACCAGCCAGGCCAGGATGACCCCTAGAACTTCCTTAAGGATGCTTTGCTTCAACTAAAGTGGGCCATCCGAGCCCTCCTAGTGGAGGACAAATTCTCCTTTAGGATGGGTCAAAGGACGCTCCAAGATCAACTTGTTCTGATCCAGACCAGACAAGAGGCTGGGGAGGACTTGCACGAGGAGGAGCAGCACATTTTACAATAGCTTTAAAGCCTTGACCTGGAAGAGGAGACATACTGGAGACAACGATCACGGATCCGATGGCTTCAAGAAGGGAACAGGCAAACAAACTTCTTCTTTGCCATCGCTAAGGCACATGGTTGGGGCCAGCCACATTGTTTACACAACCACGACGGGGGGATTATTGATGAACCGCAGAAAATCGCAAGGGAGTTGACTCAATACTGGGGGAGGATCTGGGCCAAGTGACCTACCAAGCCCATCTTGGTCCATGTGGTGCAAGTGCTGAACGAGGAGGACAACACACGGTTGTTGGCCCCTTTTTCCTGGCAAGAACTCTTCACTACCATCAACAACATGCTGGGAGGGAAGGCACTTGGTCCCGACGGTTGGAGCCTTGAGTTTTTTAAGACCTTCATGGATATTGTGGGACCTAATATCCTAGACGCCTTCAACCTTATGCTAGCCAAGAGGCAAGTTCGAAGGGAGATCAATTGCTCCCAAATTGTGTACATCCCAAAACAATCGGAGGCACACCGCCCAGAACACTTTTGCCCTATCAGGGTCTGCAACGTGTTAATTCGGGTTTTCTCCAAATTGATTGTGCATAGGCTTGCGCCACTTATGCCCAAACTC
>MNCI01028474.1:207344-219239 GCA_015680685.1 Gnetum montanum | reverse complement strand
CCCGCTTTTTCCCCTGTTGTTCATCATTGCTATGGATCTAATGCAACACTATTGTAGAACGTCGAGGGTTGACGGCCTAGACATTGTGGGGGTGGAATCTCGAGTTGAGCACTATGCGAATGATACAATGCTGCTCAGTCGGGCGGGGGTCCCACAAGCACGATGCATCAACGTCGCATTGTCCCGGCTGGTGGCTGAGTTGGGGTTAGAGATTAATAGGGCTAAATCCTCGGCTCATTTTGTTAATGTGGATGAACAGATTAAAAACCGGGTCGTGCAAATCCTGAACATATTGCTCGGAACGGGCAAGGACACATACCTGGGCATCCCACTCTACCAGTGGGGGCAGAGCGTGTCGTGGGGGCCATTGATGGAGAAGATTGAAAGAAGGATGGATCACTGGGCGAATCGATTCTTGACTCGAAAGGGGCAACTGCTTGTGGCGACAGGGATTCTCATGGCGATTACCTGGTTTGTTGCGGCCGTTGCCACCCCTCGAACGCCACCATTAACAAGATCAACATGCTAATCAGGTGTTTTATTTGGGAGGGGGGCAGGGGGCAAAATCCACTTGGTAAACTGGGAACTAGTCGCGCGCCCCATAACGTGGGAGGGGAGGGGGGGGGGGCTAGGCATCGTGTTGTTCGAAGACGAACTGATGCTTAGACAGCAACAATTGATACTTCGTTTCATGTGCCCTCCTGGGGAGCTGATTCAGTGGATCTGCATCATGAATGCGAAGTATTGATGCTAGGAGGTGGGGGTGCAAGATTCTAGGCCTTGGCAGGCGCTCTGCCGCTACGTGCGTGCGATGCAAACACTGGGGTGGTTGGACCTTGAGCCGTGCCAGTTGCTAGCAGCCAGGTACCCACAAGTGTTAGGTTGACAGTAGATATGGAGGGGGCGGCTCCCTGAGAAGATGAAGATCTTCCTTTGGTTAATGCGACAAGACGTGCTACTAGTTTGTGCATTTTTGTGTAGACACGGCCTCATGCAAGATGACACTTGGCCCCAATGCGGCGTTGCACCCGAGACAATCTGACACTTCACTTATGACTACACATACATGCACGCCACATGGCATGCGGCAGGGGCAACCCCCCTGATGCGTCTCACCGGTGACTCTTGGGCCACGCTACTTTTATGGGTAGCGTGTAAAGCAAGAAACCACATTGTTTTTCACAAGGTCAGGCTGCCCCTCCTTGTCCACCCCCCCCGGGGCTAGTTTCCCAAGCTCTTCACGCGTGGAATGAGATCAAGGCGGTGATTCGAGCCTGACTGCGCCGCATTCTAGGCGGATGAAGAACTCTAGCAGATGGTAGAATAGTGCGGTTGGTGTGACCCCCTACAGCGACTGGTCGGGGACCCAGATCTTGCAGATGACACGTTTTTTGCTAACTAGCAAAACGATTGGACCTACTTCCGAGGGTGTGAGGTTACTGTCATGGAATCCTCAATCGCCAACTGTTTGGGGGCCTGTTGGTGAGGTCATCTTACCTTCCGCACGTGGTCTGCAGGATGCGGAATTGTTTTTTGAAGGGCTGGTGCCACGCACGCAAAGCTGACAAGTGCGCAGATCCTCTCTGCCTTGAATTTGGGCCCGAGTGGTAGATCTCGTGGACAGATTTTTGTCCAGTCTGGCAATGGCTCTAAGCTTTAGGGCATCCACTTTGCCTTTCTCCGTTGCCTGAAGTTTGGGCGCTAGGTTAACTTACCTCGATTTTTCTTGGCGGCCCTTCAACTGCAGCGATGTGGCCGTCACTCAGGGCTAATCTTGGCCTTGTGGTGGGGGGCAAAGAGGGGGCAAAACCCGTCAAGGTGCCTCCCGCGAGGGCCCCCCCTTCTAGCCCTATGGCTTCGATCAATCAGGGGAGCCTCTGGACCTTGTCGGCAACGACCTACACGCAAAAGCGGCATAGCCAGCGGGAACAGCGACCCCTTGCCAATCTCGCTAGGCCAGAGTCGCCCCTGCTGGAGACCTCCGAGCACAGCGTGAACTGGGAAGAGGAGCTATGGCATGCCACTCAGAGGGCCGCAACCGCAATGCGAGGCTGAACGAAGGGAATGGGAGGCAAAATGGCAGAAAGCCCTTGTGCAGGCTCGGGCCAACTTGGAGGCCCAGTTCTACAAACGAGAGCAGGAGAGGGTGAGGCAACAAAACCTCCTGGTCGAGGCAGCCCGGGCCCGGTTGGTGGATGAGATCCAGGCCCAAGTGAGGGAAGAGCTGCTGCAGGAGGAAGCTGCCCAAAGGGAGCACGAGGAAGCTGAACGAGCGGAACAGGAACATGAACAAGAGGAGGAGCAATGATAGCGACAACTTGATCGGGCACACGAGCATAGTGCTCGACAATGACTTAGAGGGGGTGGTGCCCATACCTCATCCTGGGCATCAACTGCGGCAGCTCCTGGGGTGAACTCAGGCGCCACATCTGCCAAACATCTGCACGTTTCCATTTTGATGGGGGAACTTCAACAGTTGATCGGAACAGGCAGGAGTAGACCATGCAAGGTATCCAGCAGGCCGCCAGTTTTGTGGACACGGAGGTCCACCGGAACATGTTGGATATCCTCCATGAGCTGGAGCGCCCACACTACACCTACCATCGGCTGCCGACGAACCCCTAACAGGGGTGTTGCTTCTTTGGTTTTTCTGTGACTTTGGCTGGACTAATGCGATGTCGGACTTGTTTGCTTCTTGGGGCTTTTGCCCCCACCCCGCGTGGGCCATTGTGGGCCATTACTGATGACCCACAGGTTGTCATTTCCTGTACCATATTTTTTCAGTAATATAATCCGGACTATTTCCTCAAAAAAAAAAAGAAAAAAAAAAAGAAAAAGAAAAAAGCCTTTGACATGAAAAATTTTAGTATTTGGAAAATTATGATAGTTGACATGTTTGAGAAGAAGTAACCAATTTGCATTAGAGGTATGCTCAGTGGCATGTATTATTTAATCAAGATAGTGGATAAACAATCTAGCAAAGAAAGGGATAATGAGCTCAAAGGCAGAAATTCAACCAAATTTGAAAAGTTGTCTCTGTTGCCACTGTAACAAAGACTTAAGTAGCCATGGTATTAAGCCTCTAGGAAAGTTGCTTGAGAACAATATGTAAATAAAAAGTGCTGGCTATTGTAGTGTTTAATAAATAATAGTCAACCTGTCCTTCATAATTTATGCAAGATTACTATATGAAACCAAGCATGTTTCGTTAAATTGGTTCAGTTATTTTTATCTTTTCTCGATTTGAGCTGGTTCAAATTTTGCTGGTGTCTGTTACCCAGTTTCAACTCATGTTTTCATTGGTGCCCTGCCCAATTTTGTGAATTCAGCCTTTGTCAGATTTGTTGATAAGATTGTGCCAGATCCTTAAAACTGTTTTCGGAAATCTCAGTTGGAATAGACTTTAAAAGTTAGGTTCAGAGTGACCTGAACCTTCTGGAATGTGGATCTGCATAATAAAGATCCAAATAAGTTTGTGGAATTTGTTGCCCAAATATAACCATGGAAGTCGAAATCACATTCAGCCTATTAATGAACTCTTCGGCCTTGATGTTTAAAGCAATTTAATATTTTCAGTTATAGTAATTTGTACTAAAATTTGAGGGTGTATTATGGTTTTAAAAAATGAAAAACCAAAGGTTATATTAATATGCATTATTTGCTGTTCTTGTGAATTGCTAAAAGTTTGTTCCCATTGTATTTCAGATTATCATAGATTCATTAATAGTTAACTTTTGGCTGAAGAAAGACCAGTTGGAATTGGCTGCTGTAAAGAAGGCATGATTATTGAATCTGTCTTAGCATTTTTGCATTAAAAACATTTTTATATAAATATTTAATTTAAAATTTTACAAAACTGTAACGCATATGTCCTATCAGTTCAAATATGATTTCCCTCCAAAAATGTGTATAATTTTCGGCAAAATCCTTTCTATCATCATGATGTTAGCCTAGTCCCCGCAAAATGGGGTCAGCTAAAATCATTTCCATGCACAAACAATTAAGATTCTGTAGCTGTTTTTATCCTCTTGCAAAACAGTTATATTCGTTTAGCAACTTTTTTATATTCGTTTACTATGTTCTGCCTAAAGTAAAAAGTTTTAGCTCTAACAACATTTTTATATTTGTATAAATACAAATAATTAATAAATTTAATTATTTATTTGAAATTTTGATGGAACTAAAACTGAGATAGGTGGCTACTGGAACCTATGATGTGGAGCTTTCAAATCAAGAAATCAAGAGTGTTAGCATTAGGCTAACACCTCATTGTTACAATGTAGATTTATCTCTAAAATAACATCTTTAAAATAAGATAGACTTAACATTGATTAAATGAATATGATGCATAATTAATTCATGGTCTTAAGCACATATCAAATTATCATAGCATAAAAAGTGTTTTAAGCTTAAAGTATGCATGTATGGCTATAAAGATTGTTCCTATTTGTAGTGCCCATAATATCTACAAAAATTGCAAGAAAGAGTTAAAGCTCTTTCTAGCAAAGAAAACCAAATCCCATATCTCTTAGAACAAAATTAAAGACTACATTTACAAATATTAATACATCATGATAAATAGAATACTAACTATGTAGACTATTTACGAGATGGTTGCAAGACTAATACTAGTCTAACATTTAGATAAAAGAAAAGATGCAATAGGATTGATATTAGTAGATGATGGCCTAGCATCAATTCTGATAACCTTAATATCTTTGTAAGCTCATCAACTTTCTCTACCACATGTACCTACATAGTACACCAATGATTTAACATAGAGACAGAATGCTATGCATACTATGTCATGATCATTCAAAAAATCTCTATAGTACACCATTGATTTAATATAGGGACAATGCTATGTGTACTATGTTATGATCATTCAAAAAATTGCTTTTTGTTGTTCCTATTGAGTACAATTGTGACATGGTTGTAGTTCCTAAAGAACTAGGAGAAATCACCTTGCAAAACTATCTTGATAATAAAGGATTGATACTTCTCTTATTAGTCCCTTGCAAAGTCATTTGTTTTTCGTGAAAATTGGATGCTACATTTCTTGTCTAATTGTACTTTAGACCACATTTGTTCTAAGGAATAATGTCTTCAAAGGAGACCACAAAAGACATAATTTCTATCATATATTGAAAAATTAGATTGTTAAATTGAAAATGTTCATTTAGGATACAATTAGAAAAAGTTCCAATGGATAATAGTGAAAATCAAATAAAAATTAGCCAAATTCAAAAATTGAAACTTATATTTTTTGAAGATTCATGTCATCAAATTTATATTATTTTAGTTTAAAATTTTCGTTAGCATAGAAACCTAGTTTTAAACTTTTATTTACCTTTATTAATCATAGTTGCTAAAATTGTTTCTATCTGCATTAGGTTAATTCATGGAGGTGTTGTCTATGGTTAATTCATGGAGGTGTTGTCTACAAGGTTGTGACAAAGAATCTTGCAACAATGCTTACAATAATAGTTATCAAGCTAGTTTAAAAGTAGTTTATGTTGATGAGTAGTAGATATTTCATACATTCAATCATATGAATCAACCATATGAATCACTAGCATGTATACATAATTCGATTGAATTTTATGGATTTTATTTACCTAACTGATCAATATTCTTAGTTGGTGAAATTTGTAATCATTAGTCATTGTCTTCCCAATCAACACTTGTGTTAATCTATACGTATGGTTAAGTGTGATTGAGTTATGATATATTTATTTTTATACTTTTTAATTATTTTCTCTACTTACTAAATAATTAAGTAAATAAAGATTTAATATTTAAATTAACTAATTAATTCACTACTTAATTAATTAATTAGCCCAACGTAGAGTATTCACTCCCACGTTTCGTACACATCCTAACATATACTAATATTGCTGGGTTAGCAAGTGCCTCCTATTAGGTGTATCAAATATCCACTATTGGGTTTGCGCAAAGTAGTCATACTCACATTACCTACAAACGATATATTAATTACTTAATAATAATAAAGTAAACTACTGAAAAGTAAAGTTATGCTAATCCAAGTGTTGTAATGGATAGAATAAATCTTGATTTTATTTCTCTTAATACAAATGTGTTTAGGTACATGTGTATTTGAATAAAATGTTGTACAATCACTTGAATCCATGTTGTGGGTATTTAGAAGGAAAAATATTCTAACTGCTATAAGAAGAAATTGTAAGAGTTTAGCTAAAGGAATGATCGAAAGGTGTTATAAAAGCAAGGCGCATGTGTATTTATATAGGCAATGTTTGTGTCAATGTCAGTATATCTACAACAACACATTTTAAGATGTGTCAATGGGGATACGTTGATGGGCATGCATCAACATGGTTGCTTTATTGACGTTTCACTATACTCATATGACTAATTGAAAACTCATTGTTATGTGAACATAAATGGGATTGGGTTTTTCACAAAATTTTGGGAAGTATGAAATTTTATTGACAAAATGAATAACTAACTTTGACTAACTGTGAGTATCATATTGTATGGATTACTAAAATTGGTGCATTTTACAACAAAAATTTGACACTTTGACATTAAATAGCAAGAGCTTGTCGAATGGATAAAAATGGAATGAAGTCTTTACACAGTGCTTAGAGATGAAGGGTCCTATGGCTCTGAGGGTCCTTCATCAAATCTTAGTGGTGTTGAATGTTGAGGTTGTGTTGGTACTATTGGAAACTTGAAGGTATCTAGGAGTGCCTTCATTTTCTCCTCTTTGCTCCATGGATCGTAGATGGTCTAGGTCACTTCACCTAGATTAGCTAGTGTTGGGATATCCTATGGGCATGACAATGAAGAAAACATTTCCTTCATATTGATGAACTAGGCTACAAATGTTTTACGTTCAACATTGAACGTTCTAACAAAGTTCTGTAGCTCCTTGTAGTCATTCATCCTTCTAGCCAAGCTCTTAACAACATATTGTTAATATGTGAATTTGCTCCTAAGAACTTCAAGCTCTGCATTGGCTATTTCCAACTTTTGTTTTGTATCCTTATGAAGTTTGAACTCTGCCTCATAGAGGAGGCAGGAGTTGGCAACCTACCTCTTTAGCTTTATCCTTGACCTCCTTGTTAATAGCATAGCTAGGTTTGCATAGCAAAGGTTGGTGAGCTTCATGTATTCCATTATCTTCTCAATTTGCAACTCCTTTAGGTAGATTTCTACTTTGTTGTATGTGTTTAGTTTATCAAAGATGGGTTGTCATGCATCACTTGTTTGCTAGAGTTGCAAAATAATCTCGTTTACCTTTGCCTTCTATTACTTGATTTCTTTCTCATTGACCTTTTTAAACATGCCGACCTAGTTCTTGATGTGATTTTTCACTCTTTCAAATTTCAAGGCTTCATTCTTCTAGGTGGTAATCTCAATGGCAGTCTTCAAGTGAAGGGCACAAACTTCCTCCATCGAGAGATTTTTATTTTCAATAGCCAACCTTCTCAAATCCAAGTTCATCTTGGCAAGTTGTTTTTGTTGTTGGTAGATATATTCAACCATTTGATCTTTGCTGCTTAGCATTCTGCATGTGATGGTTATCTTGGGTGATCAAGTTCTCCTTGCAAACTTGCAACAAGTCATGGTTAGTGTTATTTGTCATTGCTTCAAACAATGACGCATTAAAGATTGTCATTTCATTAGCATTCTCGACCTCCCAATACTTTTTTGAAGTTGTAAAAAAGCTTTATCTGTTGTTAGTTCAAGCTTGATAACAGTAGGATTGGAGAGAGAGATAACCTCATAATTTTGCAACTAGTGGCCAATCGTTGATTAGTAGTGGTGGCCTCCTCAAGTTGCGCATTGCTAATTAACAACTTGCCCCTTGTCTTTAGGAGCTACGATTGGGTTCCTAATATGTTTTCTTGGAGATCAAAGATCTTTAGAAACAGTTTCCTAGCTCTCACCAATTGTTCCAACACTTCTTTGTGTTGGGTAGCATTTATCAGTCTACTCCTTGCTCCTACTAATATATGGATCTCTACCATGGCAGCAATGTCTATTAAAGATGTAGCATGAGCATTAAGGGCTTCGATGACTTTACCTTCAACCACCTTTGCTGCTATCTCCCGGCCCTTGTGTGGCATGATCAGGACTATCACTTCATTTTCTTCTTCCAACATAACAAACAAATTCAAGAAATGTTTGTCCTGGAATTGACATAGCAACTTCTTTGGCACTTGGATTGGGTTTGACAAGTGTCTGGTTTCTTTGTGTGAAAAATAATGGTACCATCTCATTGTCTAGCCAGTTGATGATCCTTGTGACTACGTTTAGGTGGCTTATGGTTGGATGGTAGATGGACAATTTTCCACCACCTCCAGAGCCTTGTTGTTGCTATAGTTATTGTTCCCAAAGGTTTTTGAGGTGCTCAATAGCTACAAGTATCTTTGATGTTGTTTCTAGGGCTATAGGTGATGGTGGTGGTAGTTGCTCCTCTTCTTGAAGCTTAGTACTAGCTTTGTCTTTCATCATCTCCTGTCATGATGTGGTAGGAGTGTAGTGGACCACATTGTTGGAATAACAAGCTATTCCTTCGCTCTTGCATAATTTTCTAAGCAACCATGAAAAGGGGAGTGTCGTCTTATCCTTTTCATTTTCTTTGAAACACTCTTGTATTTCAAGGAAGATGAGCTGGGGTAGGATTGAAAATTTTTTGCTTAGAGCTACACATGCCCTAGTGGAGAAGGCTATCATCTTATTTGGCCTTACTGTTGGGTTAAGGTGATAGGCCGCACTTTTGAAATAAGCTCTTTACGGTCCATTTCATAGCACTATTGGATCCATTCTTTCTTTGCTTTGGGGTCCGCTTGCATTGAGATTGCTACTAGCTTTGCCCTAGTGTTGGGCAAACTAAGAGCTTTCGTAATGGCCTTAACTAAGTAGGAGATCATAATGTCTTTAATTTTAATTAAGGCATCTCTATGTCAATTATTCTAAAAGAAGTAGGTTTCCTTCATGTACCATTCTCCATTGTTGGACAGAATGGACCACAAAGGAGACCCTCTTTCAAATCTCTTCTGGTGCTAGCTCCAAGAATGGCTCAAAATTTATCTCTTGCAGGATGGAGCTTTAGACCTTCCTAGTCTAGATCTTTTCCATGAAGGCTTCTATGAGTGTGACCTCCAAAATAGTCCTTGGTCTCAAGGCCTCATCCTACATAGATTGGCCTATCTCTACAATGGGAATCTACTTGATAGACTCCATCTTGAGCTCCTCTTGTAGGGGCCTGGTAGCATGTGTTGTTGTTGTTGTTGGTTCCTTCCTCCTTGAGGTTGCTTCTCCCTAGGTTACGATGGTCCTCCTGCATGTGGTCCTCTCTTGGGTTCCATCTATGAACGCAAACATAACCCATGATTAACTCTTAGGTCTAACCTTTGGTTCCTTTGGATGCCTTCCTTTGTTAGGTCAAGTTATGTTGATTACTTAGATGTTCAAATTTTATCATTAAGTCCTTATTTTGTGATCATTTTATTTCCATATAATGGAGTTTGTTGATATTAACTCTTTATGATCATTTAAATATTAGTTTAATATCTTATTCATGGGGAGTTAGAAAAATTTTGAAACATTTTTTTGTGAAAAACTTAAGATTTACGGCCTCCACAACATAAAGCATATATTCGGTAGCTCAGGGATTGAAGAATGAGTAAATTTGGGAAAGTAGAGCTCTTGGAAGGTTCTTTGGCTCTTAAAAACTGCAAAAACTCCTTCCGCTCTTTGAAGAAATGATGAAAATTAGCTAAGTGTCACACGTATTTATAAGATTTTATGTTGCATCGATGGGGCTATGTCAATGCACCTATTCTTACCTATATTTTGCACTTGAAAATTGAGGAATTTCAGGCAAGTTGGAAATCAAAAGAAGAGCCAAATGGAATCCAAAAGGTTGGATAACCATCGCAACAACATGAGTGAGTGTCTAAGTTGATACATGGAAGTAATTAGGATGCATGGGATGAGTTTTTTGAGGATGTTTTGATGCCAAAATAAAGAAAGATTGGAAGTTGCAAGCAGTCCATGGTTAGGGGTTTTAACTTAATGTAAACCAAAGGAAATGCAAGTGGATCCTCTCCAAAATAGACATATGCCTATTATGCCCTTGCATACCTTCATCACAATGTGGGCACCTAGGATGATAAATGATTGTTTTATGTGAAATTTCATACCCATTTGAGGAGTTTTCCTAGGGTTATGCTATCTAGAAAACAAAACTGAAATTTCTCATGATATGAGGTAGTGAAATGATAGAAAATGAAGTGAGCAAATGACAGAGAGAGAGACCAATGGATGGATAATCTCCATCTTGGTCACATGAGGTCCTTAGTGAAAATTATGACTAAGATGATCTAATACCTATTCGTTCCAAGTCTAGATCAAGTCAATTCTATTCACAATGATCTCACATTGACATATTCCTTCTCTTCAACCATCAAAAGTTCATGACAATCCTAAAGAACAACCATCACTCCAAGAGAAGAAGAAAAGAGAGGAAGGAAGTAGGTAGGGCCTTAGTTAGAGGGGAGCCTTTAGCCATGAGTAACATGTCTTTTTAGCCTTATAACCAGTGCTTGTAGCTCATTATTGTGTCTAATGGATGTGCTTTGAATTCTCATTATTATTATTATTCCAAGAACCACACCATGCAAAGACATGCTTTCTTTTTATGATCAACAATAGGAGTGATGGTATACCAGTGAAGAATTATACAACTTAAAAAGAAAGTTGAGAGAACACAATAAATATCCTTGAGATCACATACTTTTCCATCCCCACTTGGTCCTTTTCTAGTTCATTGAGTAACAAGATCATTTGTTATATGAAAGAACCTTCATAGGCCAATGATACAGATTTTTCATGGAGCAAATGGAATGGATGGATGTCATAAAGTCATTGCTTGATACCATTAGAAAATTGACAATTTATTAGTAGAGAACATAATCCAAGGACAAAATTGGCCTTTTGGTTAATCAATCATAACATTGATAGTTGAATTGAATAGGTTTTCAAAATTTGTAGTAGTAATGAATAAAATCTGAGGTTTTCAACAAGACTAAATGAAATTAACAAACAAGAAAAGGAAAGAAAAAGAAAGAAAATATGTAAAACTATCAATTAAAAAATTACCAAAATGAAAAATATATTTAAAAAAACATTGTAAAACAAAAGACAAAAAAATGGATTATCCTCATCAAGATCTTATAATGGATGGCTATCTCCCCCATCACTAAATTGAGATGAAGAGATCCCAAAAATAGAGTGTGATTATTCTTACATAGAGGTGTTGGTATTGCTAGTGGTTACTTGTGAATCCATAAATGATTTGAGTTATTGGGTGTTAACTAGCATGTACTTTTGAAGACTTGTGGGGTGGTAAATTATCATGGCCCTGAAAGAAAAAGTTGAATGGATGATGTAAGATCCTTCCCATAACATTTGAAACTTAGTGTGTTGTGGCACATGCATGGGATTCTAGTATAGAATCTTATCTCTAGGTTTAAAGGCAACTTTTCTTATCTATGCATCATAGCATTGTTTGTTATGTGCCTTGTATACTTCATGCAACATTAGTGTTACTTTTGAATTTTTGTTTAGCATGTTAAGTATCATTAAGCATTCTTTCTATGCTAGGTTAATGTTTATGTAAAGCTAATTGGTTGCTGTGAGTGTATGGAGTTTTGTTTGAATTAGAAGTTTCAATAACTTTCCATACACTAACTCATAGGGAGAGTAGGCTATCAGAAGTTTATAGGTTGAATGATATGCTTAAAGAGCATCATTAAGTTTGGTACTTTAGTTTTTTCTATATGTACTAATAGTTTATGTTAAAATTCTAGTGATCTCCCTATTAGTGACCTCTTTTTGACT
>MNCI01028474.1:135384-196790 GCA_015680685.1 Gnetum montanum | reverse complement strand
GGGGGGGAGGGGGGGTGGTATGGCATTATAAGTTTATGTTGCACCCTCAACTATTGCATTAACTTATGAAAAGTAGAACCTGTGAAATGTATGCCATTATTTGAAATTAGTGCTCTAGGCACACCAAACTTGTTTACCACATGTTGTTGAAAGAACTGAGCTATAGTGGTAGATGAAAAGTCAAATACGACTATAGCTTCAACTCACTTGGTGTAGTAGTCAACAATAATTATGATGTAGGCCTTCCCATTTGACATGGGAGTGATGGATTTCATGAAGTCAATTCCCCAAAGGTTGAAAGGCTCCAGTGGTTGGATACACTATTGGGGCCCTTCCATTCATGTGGTCATTGTTCCATCTCATTAACATTGCTTGCTAAATGGGAGAAATGGTGAGTATCCTTGAGAATCATTGGCCAAAAGTATCATACCATGAGTATCTTTGTAGCTATCATCAGTTTTGCATAGTGGTCATTGCAAGGACCCTCGTGAGCATCTTAGAGGACTCTCAAGTAATCTAAATCAAGTACACACTAGTGCATCAAGCCATCGGCATAAACCTTATAAAGGTTGTCTTGGAACATGTAATGTTTGAAATGGAAAAGAAACTATTGTTTCTTCCTATAATCTCATTCTATTAGGGTCTCTTGTGTGAGTAGATAAGAGAGGAACTCATCATACCAATTTGCAACCTTAGGTGCTTGAACTTCAATGAACTTAGCAAAGAGAAGTTCATCTAGAAATTAATTAGACAATGGTTCTTGTTTTTCATTGCTATTCCATCATTAACTAAGACAAATGATGTACAACTACATTTTTAGTTCCCTTTTTGTCCACCATGGTAAGATCAAATTCCTATAAAGATACCAACTATTGTATGACACATGGTCTAACCATTGGTTTGTTCATTAGGAAGTGGATTACATTATGGTTGATGTGCATAAAGGCTAGGTATCCAAGCACATAGTGTTTGAATTTTTCCAAGGTATACATCACTACAATGAGTTCTTTCTTAGTGGTGTAGTTAAGGTGTTCATTGACAATGCTCCTACTCGCATAATGGATATAACATGGACGCTTTCGATCATCCATTTGTGTAAGCACTGCCCCCAAGGCATAGTTATATGTGCCTATCATAATATTGAATGGTTTGGACCAATTTAGAGCATGTATAATTAAAGTTTTTAGAGGATTCTTCTTTAAGTGTTGGAATGCTTGTTCGCATTCCTTTGTTCATTTAAAGACTATATCTTTCTTTGTGAGCTCTATTAGTGGTTTGACAATTTTAGAGAAAATTTCTATGAAGCACCTATAGTAACTAATATGGCCAAGGAATGACCTCACATCTTTTACAATTTAAGGTTATCTAGTTATTTCTTGGATGACCCTTATATTTTTATGGTCCACCTCAGTTTCCTTTTCTAAAATTTGATGTCTCGAGACAATGCCATCTCAAACCATCAAGTGGTTATTCTGCCAGTTGTGCTGCAAGTTTATTTCCACATATGGTTTCAAGACCTGCTCAAGATGGTCTCATGCTTGCTCAAAATTGACATCATACATAGAGAAGTCATCCATGAAGGCTTCCATATCACTACAAATTTGTTGCTAGAAGATGCTCAAGACTTGTCGTTGAAAAGTTGTAGGAGCATTACATAGGTTAAAGGACATCTTTTTATATGCAAAAGTCCCCCATGGATTTGTGAAAGTTATATTAGCTTGGTCTTTTGGTGTGATTTGAATTTGGTCATAGCCACTATAGCTATCTAGAAAAATGTAGCCATCCAAAAAATGTGGTAATTATGTCCTACAATTGTATCTAGTACTTGGTCCACAAATAACAAAAAAAAATGAATTTTAAATGTAGCCATGTTTAATAACCTAAAGTCTATACAGACCCTTCATTTTTCTCCTTTTTTAGCATAATAACAAGTGGGCTTACTTACTCAATGTCTACCATAGAATAGATGAATCCTACCTTAAGAAGTTGTTCAACTTCATCTTTAATTACTTGCTTCATCTATGGATTCAATCTCCTTTTCAACTACCTCCATGGCTTGATAGCAAAGTCTATATAGATTTGGTGTTGGCATATGCATAGATCTATTCGAGTTAACTCATGATATGATCAAGAAAAAGTTGTTGGCCATTTTTTAAGAACTTTTAGCAACCTTCATTTTTATTTTTTTGGTGAGATTGACATTAATAATTACTAGCTTGCCATTATCAAGAAGAACATATTCCAGTGTATTTAGTAAAGTCTTGAATTTAAGGGGCTTCTATTTAAAATGATGAGGGATTTCCAACTCTCTCCAATCCATTTCTTCTTCTTCGTGAAAGAGTTGATTATGAATCTATTCCATTTTGTCTATTTTATAAATATATGAAATTGTGAGAAGGTCTAATAGTTTCATGCATATTGTTGAATCAGAGTTATCATCTATTGTCAACCACTAGTTACCTTCTTATTTTGTGGTTGCTACATATAGGCACCTTTGACTATTTGATGTTTCAACATACTTATTACATGTTGTGATGGATGTGCTTTTTATGGCCCATTTCTTTTGCACACAATGACACCCTATGTTAGCATAAGTGATGCATGGGACTGACTTCTTCTCTATTTTTCCTAAGTCACTTTCCTTGAAAATTTTCAAGGAAAGATCTTTGATCCACATCTTGGAATCAATTATGCTAAGCCAAGCCCTTTCCATGATAATAGGAAAGTCCCCATTATAGTTATACATGTGGATTATTGGGAAATCTACTGGATAAGACTAATAATAAATGGTGGTCACTATATCCTCTACCAATTCCAAAGGAACAATGATGGATTAATCTACAAGCTCTAATTTGATGTTACATTTCTTGGGTGGAGGTAGGTTCCAAGTCTTATACATATCTTGAGAAATTAAATTTACCTTGGAACCTGAGTTTAGTAAAGCTTTGCATTGATTGTTTCCTACAATTTGTAAATAAATTAAGGAACTCCCATGATTAGATCTTTTCATGGAAAGGTATCTTTCCTTGAATTAATCTATGACTGCATGAGTCAACATGATAGTATGAACAATTTAGAACTTTTGGTTTGAAGGCTACTCAATGGTAACTTCAAAATCAATTGTTGCAAGGTTAGTAACCATAAATGTTTGCAAGGATTTAGGCGAACTATTAAGACTGAAAAAAGCCCTTTTTCGAGGCTTATGTTCAAAATCACTTGGATTGTCATTCGGCTATAAGTTCATTGCCCTCGTTGCATTTTGTTTTTGAGGATGAGGTGAAACTTCCCCTTGCATAGGTGGTACATGTGGCAAAGGAATAATATTAGAAGGTGTAGGGTGAGCTGGTCAATAAGGAGGATAAGTGGAAGGAGAATCAATTTGTGAAGTGAATGTTCTATGATATTCTAGAAGGTAGTGGTGATGGGAGAAGGGTGTGTGACTTGAAGAGCCATGATGAGATACAGGTTACTAGACATAATATCCATATGGCTTTAGCTGCTAATAAGGATATTGTTACTGTGATGGTGACATCTCCCATGATTGTGAATTTTTCCATTGATGATAATGTTCTTGAGGATGAAGTGGTGCTCCACTTGCATAATACTATGGTGAGTAGAACAACTATCAATAATTGCCTTGTGGATAAGGCAATCTCCTAGGTGGTTGTATTTTTTTCAATTTTGGATTTAAAGCAATACCCTAAATTCTTATAGATGTGATAATACATGACAACATCCCTTGGGATGTTTATATTGGCATATGCTACATTCTTTTTCATTTGTTTTAGAATATACAACCTCATCTATAGTTACAACCTTACCTTTCTATTAATAATAGTTCCTACTATATCTTTTTTCCTTTTTCTATCCCTATCTCAGTTTTCCTATGTTTTTTCCTCCATAATTTTGAGCGTAGTTTGGAACTTCGCATTTAAGGAGTTCCACATATTGTCTTCCTTAGTTAATATTTCTATGATAGATTTTTGAATCAGCAAGATTTTCCTTTGTACCATTTCATCTAGTGATGCTTCCTTCTTAGAATCATAGAAACATACCTTTCTTTTACGAATGGAGGGATCCTTGTTGTAATCTACCCTTTTCAATTTTTTTAGCTCTTCTTATTTGTTTGCCATTTGATCAATAAGTCTTTGAATATAATGGGCCCTCATGTTTGACAAATTTTCTTGAGCATAAACCCCAAGAGTTTCTTTGGTTTTGTTTCTAAGTCCATCTATCAAGTGGTAAAGTTTTTCCCTTTGAGAAAAACCATGGCATAGGCAATAGTGCAAAAGAGAGTAATACATGCCCAGGGCTGCATCAAGGGATTCATGATTACCTTGTTTTCATCCTTGAATTTTTTTCTCAAATTGAATACCATAGAGTATGTTTAATACTTATCATTAAACAGATCTAGCATTGTACTCCATTTGCAAATAAATTCTAGTTCCAAGGATCAGTACAAACTTTCAACTTCCTTGATAAGTGTTCTAGGGAAAAGTTTGAGTTTTTGCCACTTGTTCTCAATATTCTACAAGGTGCAGGCATCATGGAAGGCCTATAAATGATGTGAATTCGCATTATATCCTCCTTCAAATTTAGGGATATTGTTAATGTTAAATTGTTTAATTTTGCTATCTCTTTGATACCTAGTAGGGATTCGAACTACTTTTGAAATATTAATCATGCTTCTTGTACCTAGTAGTGATTCATCATTGTTATTATATTCATAGTCATGTTTCCTATTATGTAACCTACTATGCCTTCGTTCTCGATGATGCTCCTCTTCCTCTTGTAGTTGACCATGTTCTCTTTTTCCATCACTACGATGAAATTTTTAGTCATCGTGATGTATGTCCTAATCATTTCTCCTTTGCTCTCAGTCATGATGCCTCCTATCAGAGTTTGATGAGGAGGATGATGGTGAAGATTGAGGCCTAGGAGACTGGTGCCTATTGGTCCTTTCTCATGTGGTCCTTTATTGTTCTTTTTTTCTTGTTTGGATGAATGGTTTGGAGACCTTTGCCTTAAGATTCTCCTAGTTTCGGACCTTGTTCTTCCCTTACCCTAGTTATCCATCAAGGTTGATTGTAATTGTTGGTAAAGTATGTCTTCCTCACTAAAAGAAGGAGGTTCTTAATGTTGAGATTTCCTTGTTAGAAATTTAGGGCTCTCTTTTTGTGGCTACAGAAATAATGATATCAAGACCTTTTTACCATTGGAGGCTTCATAACATGCCTCCATGCATTGATCTTTTCTAGGTTGTGCATTTGTTGGCTAATAATCTTTGGAGATATGATCTGTTACCTCATTATCTGGGCATGATGATTCAAGCCTCAACTTCATGAGTTTTTTCATGAGCATTAAGGAAACAGAATGATTGGGTGATAATAAAATGTTGTCCTCCAAATTCCTTAGTGTAGCTGTTTGTCCTGATGAAGGCTTGGTACATGTGTTGCACCTTAATAAAATCCAATTGACCTGATTCCACAAACTTCCAAGTAGATCTAGCTTAGAAAACAAAAACAACATAATGAAATAGAGAAAATCTTCCTTATATTAATAAAAATTTCAAAATACAAAGAAAATACATCAAGATGAGGAGCCAAGCTCAACTCCCAACTCTCCCAAGGATCTTAGAGGTTGTACTTATCTCTTCTTAATCCTTAATAGCTCACCATGGAGTCTAATCTCAAGACAAGACACTTATAAGAGATTTCCTCAACCTCTCTTAAGTGTTCTTCCTTGCCTCCGACTCAATTTCATTACACAAGTGCTCTTCTTGCACAAGCTCTTCTCCCTCAAGAGCTCTCTATCTTGCTCTTGGTATGGGTGTTACAACAATGGAGAATTACATCTGTATTTATGGGCAATTGAAAGATAATAAACCTAGAAACCTTTCTTCAACTCAACTTGAGGTTCTTCAGATGTTTTGCAAGTTTTCTCACCTTCTCCCTAGTTGTTTTCTTCTTTTTTTCATCACGTTCTAGTTGTTTCCTAAATTGGAATGATAATTTTGAAAGTTTCCTTGCTCGTTTGAGTCATCTCTGATCTCAAGATGTCTCTAACTTAGTCCAATTCTTGGGAAAGATGTCTATTGTTTTTCCAAGAACCTCCTCCAATGTTAAGATGTCTTGTCCAAGACATTTTGGATGCAGTTAACACATCTCACCTATCAAGGCTAAACACAAAGATGCTTGTTTTGAGGTTTATAACATCTGGATGCCTTCAAACAAGTCCCCATAGATCTTGGAACCCCCTAACTCATCAAAATCAACCTAAAACACCTCAAAACCTACCAACACATACATGTAGGATAGAACAAGGGGATTAGGAGAGGTGTCTCTACATCAACTCTCCCAACCTTAAAAATGTCATGCTTCATGACCTTTCACAAGCCGAAAGGCACTTTGCCCCATGACTCAAGACCATCATGACTCAACGCATTACAAACATGAGAATGAGTATCATTAGAGGTTTTGGTTTTTAGCTTCGTTTACACATGAAGGCTTGTCCTCATGCCCCACCATGCTTCCTTTACTTGAGCATTTTCTTGGAATGTTTCCCTTGCATTTCCATGATGACTCAAACTTGCACACATGTGACATAAGAATCTAAAAAAATAATTATTAGCATCAATCCATGGAGTAGGCCTCCTTGTCCTATGCCCAAATAGCAATGGCATGTCCCCACTTTCTTCCAACTATTCTTCCTTATTCTTCCAGCATCTTCTTGCCAATACAAAGTTCAATCCAACACTTACAAAAATCCTCAAAAGCATTAACCAATATACTACTGCCATCAACACCCAAGATTGAATAGTAGTATAAGCAAACTTTTTCCCATTCATGTGAGACTTTGTATAATTAGTAATAGCATCCATATCAAATGTATTCTTTTCAGCATCAAAGAAAATTTCATCATCACAAATAGCATTCACTATTACAATCTCCTTACAACTAGGAAGCATTAATGAAGAATTCAAATTATCAACCTCACTATCTATAATAGTGGACAACAACCTAAACTTGTGATTGTCTTTCCGTACAGTCCAACTATTATTTTCATCATCAAAGATAGCCTTGTTATCATAATTCCATGATCTACCAAATATGAGATTTCAACAATCAATAGGCAATACATCATAAAGAATATGATCATGAAAACTTCCAATGGAATAATCAATAAGGCACTATTCCTTAACTTTCTTATAATGATTTTTCATTAACAAATGCACTTTGTATGAATTAGGATAAGGAATTGTATCTCACTATAATGACTTCATCATCTTGGTAGAAATCACATTTTCTTGTGCTCCATCATTAATGACCATACTCAATGAATAATCCTTAAAATCAAAATGAGTTCTAAATAAACTATTCCTCATAACATCTTCATTGGCACCAACATGTCCAACAAAAACACAATTATTCAATTTACTTTGGTCAACAATGTGTAAAGACTCATGTTCACATACCTTCTTTTAAGATTCAGGTGCATCCTCTTGCATAGTTTGAATGTCCTTACCCTTATAGACATTCTTTTTTGGCTTTGTGCATTCCCATTGTTTATGACCTGATTCATCACAATTATAACATATATCTTTACCATGATCTTTACCTCTTGGAGATTATTCCCTTCTTCTTCCCTTCATAGAAGAAGGAGATTCTCCTTCCTTCTTCTTTGGCTCATCTTCATCATCCTCCTTAGATGACTTCTTTAACTTGTAAGCTGTGTTTTTCTCATCCTTTTTCTTATGATCTTTGTCCTTCTTTAGGCTAAATTTTGTGATTTTTATTTTAGCCTTAAGAGCAAGATCATAAGCTTCATCAAGAGCATCAGGCTCATAGAATGCTAATTTTTGTTGATATTGCATCCTTAATCCACTAATGAAGTTAGAAGTTTGCTCATACTCAGTCCAATGAACATAAACCATTTCCAAGGCTTTACAAAATTCAACATAAAAATCCTTTCCCTCTTGATCTCCTTATGTGAGAAATTTTAGCTTCTTGATGGTTTCATGATGGAAGGATGTCTTCTCAAACTTTTAATTTAGCATGAATTCCATGAGTTGCCGACTCTCAATAGGTCTTCCATGTTCTTCAAGGTATTTGAGACATTCTTTGTCCTACCATTTAGCTATCAATCCTTCAAGTTTTCTCTCAACAACATGAGTCATTGTCTCACTAGAAGGTTGCTCAACATGAAAATACTTATTCATAGTTCTAAGCTAAGAAAGAAAGAAATTTGTACCTTCAACACCTTTAAAGATGGAAGTATCCACATGAGGAACTCTTAAAGCACTTCTTAACATCTTTACAAACCTTTCATCATCATTTTTCTCATTATTAAAAGAAAACCTTGGCTCACACCTTTGAGTTCTAGTCCCTTATCTCATTGAAGTTATTTGTTCATTTTTTCCTCTTTATCCTTACAACAATGCAAAAGGATTTTAATCTTTAATCTCCTCTTCAATTCTTCTTGAAGTTTCTCCAAAATCTTGGTGTTTGAAGGTTCTTACTTTGGGAAGAAGTTCTTGCATTCCAAGCACAAAAGCCTTAAAGGAGTCTTTAAGCTCTTAAATCTCTTATCCAAGATTTTGATTAGTCTCCTTCTTAGGAGTCATACCTTTTCTTAAACCTCTTCTAAATGTGTGAATTTCTCTAAACCTTTGCTTTGATACTAATTTGGTGTAGGGGTTACACCTCAATAGATTCCCAATAAGATCCATTCCACAAACTTCCAAGAGTGTAGAAAACAAAAACAACATAATGAAATGGAGAAAATCTCTTTTATATTAATATAAATTTCAAAATATAGATAAAGTACATTAGGATGAGGAGTCAAGATCAACTCATAACTTTCCCAAGGATCTCAGAGGCACACTTGTTCCCTCCTAATCCTCAATAACTCACCATGAAGCCCAATCTTAAGACAAAACACTTATAAGAGATTCCCTCAACCTCTCTTAAGTACTATTTCTTGCCTCTTATTCAATTTCCATGCACAAGTCATGTTCTTGCACAAGCTCTCCTCCCTCAAGATCTCTCTATCTTGCTCTTGGTTTAGGTATTATAACAATGGAGAATTACATCAATATTTATGGGAAACTAGAAGAAAATAAACCTAGAAATCTTTCCTCAACTCAACTTGATGTTCTTTGGATGTTTTCCAAGTCTTCTCACCTTCTCCCCAACTATTTTCATCTTTTTTTTCATCACATTCTGGCTCTTTTCTGAATTGGAATGGCCAATTTCAGAAGTTTCCTTGCTCATTCAGGTCATATTTGACCTTCTCAAGATGTCTTTAACTCAACCCAACTCTTAAAAAAGATGTCTACTATTTTTCCAAGATGTCTTTGACTTAACCTAGCTCTCGGGAAAGATGTCTACTATTTTTCCAAGATGTCTCCTCTAATCTCAAGATGTCTTGCTCAAGATGTCTTAGATGCAACTAAGATGTCTCACCTACTAAGGCTAAACACAAAGATGCTTGTTTTGAGGTCTAGAATATCCAGATGCCTCCAAACAAGTCACCATAGATCCTATTACACCCTAACTCATCAAAATGGGTTCCAAAAATTCTGAAACCTACCAACAAATACATGTAGGATAGAAAAAAGGGATCAAAAGAGGAGTCCCTACACCAAGGATAAAACTAAAATCCATATAGTAGGAATCCATATGTGCATAGATAACTTTCAACTAATATGGTTTCTCACCAGTAGTCTGGATCTGTCATGCTATTGATTGGAATGATTGACAGATGGTGGTGAATTATTCTATGCGAAGAAGTCATCTTAGTTTTTTTGATAAAGCGTGCACTGATAAAATATTATTATTATTATTTTTCTTAAAAGATAATATGTTATTTACTCCTTACAATAACTTTATATGAGTTCACTATTTATTAATACTTAGTGCACTAAGCTAAACTAAGTTGTCAAAAATGGAACTAATGATGAGTAGCATGTATTCCTATGCCCAACCATACAAATCACTAGCGTGTACATGTGATCCAATCGAACTTTGTGGAATTTATTTACCTAAGTGGTTGATCTTCTTAGTTGGTGAAATTTGTAATCATTAGTTGTTGTCTTCGTAATCGACACTTGTGTTAATCTATGCATATGGTTAAGGTATAAGATATTTATTTTTATAATTTTTTATTATCTTCTCTTCTTACTAAATGATTAGAGGTAAAAAGTCAAAGTCTAAGACTACCTTCTATCTGGCAATTTGCACTTTTGAGGAATGAAAGTAGGAGGGGTGGCCTTGCATTAGTAAGCTAAGTCATGTAAGCCCATTCCATAAATAAACATTTAATATTTAAATTAACTACTTAATTAGCTAACAAGCCTAACATATAGTATATGCTCCCACTTTTTGTATACATCTTGAACATATATTAACACTGCTAGGTTACCAAGTATCTACTATTGGATATATCAAATATCCATTGCTTAGGATTACCAAGTGCTAATATATTCTACTCGAAGTGGTCATACTCATGTTACTTACTAATGATATATTAATTGCTTAATAATAAGAAAGTAAATTACATGTAAAGTAAATAGTTAAAAAAGTAAAGCTATGTTAATCCAAGTGTTGCAATGGACAAAAGAAATCTTGATTTTATTTCTGTTCATCTAAATTTGTCTAGGTACATGTGGATTCAAATAAAATACCATATAATCACTTGAATCCATGCTATAGGCATTCAGAAGGAAAAATATTCTAACTTCTACAGGAATAAATTGCATGAGTTCAGATAAGGGAATGACTAAAAGGTGTCATAAATGCAAGGGGTATGCACATTTATATAGGCAATGTCTACATCAACATCAATGTACTTGCATCAAAACATCTTGAGATGTGTCGATAGGGATACGTTGATGGGCATGCATCGATGCAATTACTTTATTGACATTTTATCATATGATAGGCCTTACCATACACCTCTTTCCTAGGATATTATAGAGAATAGATAGAAAGCTTGCACATACATCATCGAAGAGGATTCAAAGTATATTAAGATTATCGAGGATAGACTTCAAGTAGCACAATAGGACAAATTCCTCAAGTACGCTAACAATAGAAGAAGACCCTTGAAATTTATCACTAAAGATTAAGTATTTGTTAAAATTTCATCTTTAAAAGGAAATTTGAGGTTTGTCAAGAGAGGAAAATTGACACTGTGCTACATTGATCTTTTTTTATTATTATTTTAAAAAAGATTGGTGAAGTTGCATATTAGATTCATAATCCATATCAATTGTAGTCCATTCATTTGTGTTTATTATTTCTATGTTGANTGAAATGGGTGTTGAGAACATTCATTGTCTTCCCAACTACACTTGTGGGTCTCAAGGATATGATTTTAATGTAATTGAGGTATATGATTTTTATTGTTTTGTGTTTTATAGATGTAATTACCTACAATAAGAATAAAGAGTAGAGTAACTTAAAATCTAATTCATTTACTGCCTATCTAGCCTAACACAAGTAACCATCCCACTTTCCTAAACACATATAGCACTAGTGGGCTACCAAACGTTAAGCATTGCTAGGTTACCAAGTACTATATGTATGCTGAAAGTCGTTATGCTTGTGTTCATTAACAACTAAAAATAAATTTCTTAATTCAAATGCATTAAAGTAAAGAGTAAGGAAGTAAAATGCATTAAAGAAAATATTAATCTATTTTTAGTGCTACTAGGATTGTCAAAAGAGTTCGTTTTATTCTCGTCACATTGTTGCGCTTAGGTACATCAGTGCTTGAAGAAAGAACCGTACATACTTAGACTCCTTCTATGGGCACTCAGAAAATATTCTAACTCTGAGGAAAATAAACAGCAAGAGCTTCACTATACTGACTAAAAACTAACTTAAAATTGGAGCCCAAGCACTATATTTATAGGCCAGAATATAAACCCTAATGTGAGATACCTGACATTGAATCTAGACCCCAACATCATGTACTTGATGTTGGAGTAGAAAAAAACACATTTCATCATATCCCCACAACTGAATGAAAACTCATCGTCAAGTGAAGAGGAGGAGGAATAAGTTCTTTACAACATAATATATTGGATAGGTATGGGATTATTGACTGACATACAAACTGACTTAGCTAGAACATACAAACTCTGAGTGCCAAAGGTTTCTATGCATAATTGCACTCGGTATCGTTGTACATAATTCATGGAACTCTCTTCTTCTTGATCTTTCTAAAGGAATTTTATTTAGATATCTACAGGTAAAGATCTTTGATGCCCATTCTTGGATCGATGGTGCTCAACCATGCCTTTCCCATGATGATTGGAAAATCCGCTTTGTAGTTCTTCACTTTGATTATTAGGAAATTGGCATGATAAAACCACCCACAAATAGTGCTCACAATGTCTTGTACTAGTCCCAATGGAACAGTGATAGACTGACTAGTCTACCAATTCTGATCTTATGTTGCTCTTTTGATAGAAGGTAGGTTTCACATAGTGTACATCTCATGAGAAATTAAATTAACAAGAGAACCTAAATTGAGAAGAGCCTTGCATAGTTCATTCCCAACAATCTACAAATAAATTAGAGGACTTCTAGGATCAGTAAATTTCTTGGGAAGGTTTGTAGCATGAATCCAATCATATATGGTATGAGTAAGCATTATAGTATGGATCCTAAGCAGATTTTGATTTGAAGGAGGCCCGAAGGAGTTTGATACAAAGGAGGGAGAGGTAAGAGCAGGATTGTCAACCACAGGTGTATGAGAGGGCTTAGGTGGATTACGGGGTTGAAAGAAAGGTATTTTCTTTGATCAAGTATTCAACATATTTAATTGATGATTTGGTTGTAGGTTAATAGCCCTCATAGTGTTGTGTTGTTGTGATTAAGCTAGGAGTTCATCCTACATAGATGGAGCTGGTGCTAGCTATGTAATTGCATGAGGAGTATGTGTAGGGACAGGAGGAGGATAAGGATAAGAGGTGGTATCTCTTCTTTCATGTGGAGAATGTGTTTGGTAATAATTAGAAGGGTGGTAGTGAGGCTGGAAAGTAGAGACGTGATTGGAAGAGTCACGTGGAGACATGGGTTGCTAAATGTAGTAACCATATGGCTTAGGCTATCGTTAAGGGTATTTTTGCCTTGGTGGTGCCAACGCCCATGATTGTGGTTACTATCATTGTTGATACTATTCATATAGTTGCAGTGGATCTCCACTTGGATAATATAGTTGTTGCTAGTGGAATTACTTGAGATTGCCTTGAGGATAAGGTAACCTTCTAGATGTTTGCCTTTATGTAAGTCATGGATTTAAGGCATACATCCCATACTCCTATAGATGTGACACAATGTGGCAACATCCCTTAGGATTTTTATATTAATAGATGTCACACCCACAATCATCATCTAGTTCACTATCTACAACTTCTTCGATTGTAGCAATCTTCTCCTTACCTTTGAGATAGGCATGTTCAACTTCCTTAAGCCTCCTACATTCATGATCACTACCTTGTTCTTTGGACTCTTCAATAATTTTAAGGATAGCTTGAAATTTGCTATCCATTGAGTCCCATAACTGATCAACCTTGGCTATAAGTTTAGATTGAAATTTTTGGAGTGACAAGGTTTTCTTATTCACCCTCTCTTCAAGTATGGACTCATCTTCACTGTCATAGAATCAAACCTTCCTCTTGTGAATGGAAGGATCAAAATTGTTCTCTTTTTCACTTTCTCTTTTTCTTAGTTTGTCCTTCTCTTTAGCTACCTGCTCTATTAATCTTTGTATTTGATAGGCACTAAGTTTTGATAGTCACCCTTGGGCATAGACACTAAGGGTTCTCCTCATTTTTGATCAAAGTCTATCTACAATGTGGCGAAGTTGATCTAGTTAAGAATAACAATGGTCGGGACATTTGTGCATCAAGGAATAATATTGGCCGATGGTGGCATCTAAGGACTCATTTGTTCCTTACTTTAATCCTTGTATTTTCTTTCTTAGGTTGAACACTCTAGAGTAGGTTTGACATTTATCATTAAACAACTCAAGCATGGTACTCCATCGTCTAATAGATTCTGATTCTAAAGACTAGTACCAATTCTCTACTTATTTGATGAGTGTCCTGAGGAACAAATTAAGTTTTTGACACTCATTCGTTATGTTTTGCAAGGCACATGCATCTTGGAAAGCTTGGAGATGATTCTACGGATTAGAGTTATATCTCTTTTAAAATTCCTTCACATTCCTTGTTGGAGATGCATCTAGCCTTTTGATTTGACTATCCTTCACATTCCTTGTTGGAATTCTTATTGCCTCTACGATATTAAGCATACTTCAAGTAGCAAGTAGAGGCTCATCGAGGCCTTGATCATGGTTCCTATGATGCCCTCTACTACCTATTTTTTCATGGCGATGTGCCTCTCTTGAACATCTACACTCTTGATCTTGTCCTTCTCAATGGTCTCCTCGATCATTTTGGTCTCGTTAGTCATTTCATTCATTTTGATCACCTCCATCATGATATTGCCTTCTATGGTCACAATCAAAGCTAGAAGAAGAAGATGATGATGAAGGGAGAGAGAAAGAAGAACTAGCACCATCATGGTGCTTGCTACCCCCTCTTTGATGATCGTGACCATAACCTTGAGCTTGCTTTTTGTCTACATCCCTATCTTGACTTGCCCCTATGAATCCTTCTTTGTCATTGAAGCCCTTATTATGAAAACCAAGATTGTGAATTGTGGATTACAAGTTCTGATTTTGACCTTCATCACCAAAGTCAAAGGGAGGAGTTTCATTGAATGGAAAACCCCCAAAAAGGGTTCCCCACTAGCTTGTTGGTACAACAGAAATGGAGAATCATTAAGTTCTTTTCCCTTCAAAAATTGATAGCATTGTTTTGACTGTTGTTCCTATAGATGTTATGCTTCAATAATCCCTAGCATCAATATCTTCCACAATATATTCCCCATGGCTATCTTGGAGACCACATCGTGTAAGCATTTGGTAGAGCATTGCAAGAACAACTCGATCAGGCAACAACATAATGTTGCCTTCTATGTTATGCCACTGTAGCTATTCATCCTGGTGTGGGATGAAGGTGAAGTTTAGTCAATTCAATATTGTTGAGGCACTAGCTGATAAGTTTTATTAGTCTTGGGCAGAGAATCACTTCTATGAGAAGAAGACATTTTCAGTTAGCAAAATAAAAATCACAATGTGCTTCTGAATATTTGTTGTAGTAATTGTAAGGTAAGATATAACTCTAAGGTTCATTTTAATGAGTTAAATACTTTTTACTAGGTCCTAGATAGTGCACAAAATAACAAAAAGGTCCCTAGAAATGATGCTAATGATGAGCGGCAAGGTACCCCTACGTCCAACGATACGAATCACAAGCGTTCACACACGATTTGGTCAAATTCTGTGGACCTGTAGTTATCTAGTAAACTAGTTTCTTTTGGAAGTGAAATGAGCATTGAGAACATTCATTGTCTTCCCAACTACACTTGTGAGGCTCAAGGGTATGGTTTAAGTGTAACTGAGGTATATGATTTTTATTATTTTGTGTTTTATAGATGTAATCACCTACAACAAGAATAAAGAGTAGAGTAAATTAAAATCTAATTCATTTACTGCCTATCTAGCCTAACACAAGTAACCATCCTACTTTCCTAAACACATCTTGAACACATATAGCATTGCTGGGCTACCAAATGTTAAGCATTGTTGGGTTACCAAGTACTATATGTATGCTTGAATTGGTTGTGCTCATGTTCATTAATAATTGGAAATAAATTGCTTAATTCAAATACATTAAAGTAAAGAATAAGGAAGTAAAATGCATTAAAGAAAATATTAATCTATTTTTAGTGTTGCAAGGATTGTCAAAAGAGTTCATTTTATTCCCATCACACTGTTACACTCAAGTACATTAGTGCTCGAACAAAGAACTATACACACTTAGACTCCTTCTGTAGGCACTCAAAAAATATTTTAACTCTAAAAAAAAATAAACAGCAAGAGCTTTGCTATTCTGACTAAAACCTAACTTGAAAATTGACTCAAAATGGGAGCCCAAGCACTATATTTATAACATAGAGTATAAATCCTGACGTTGGATACCCAATGTCGGATCTAGACTTTGATGTCGCATATGCGATGTCATGGCTCCAACATCACATACCCAATGTTAGAGCAAACAGAAACACGTTTCATCAAATGACACTATGCAAGTTTAATGTAATGTTAATTATTTAGAGTAGCTAGTTAAGATTGTGGATAGGATAAAAAGGTGATTACGAAGCAAGGTTGTTTCTATGGTTAAAGTTATTTAGGAGAGATGTGGTGCACAAGAAGCAATGTGGGAAGTGGAGAAAGATTTATATATCAATCATCTTGAGGTCTTCCAAGAAAAAATTCTTAAGAGGTAGAAAATGTAACACCTTGGTTGTAGATATCTCTTTCTAATTGGTATATCTTGGAGTTTGACTAGCTTGTGCCTTGTGCTGATATTTTGTACTTTGGTATGCCATGTTTGCAATTTGTATTTTTGGGCTTATTTATATAGTTGGGCTATGTGCCTTATAATTACTTTTACAAAGTGCATTTGATATTTTATTTTATTTTATTTTAACTATATGTGCACTAACCCCTTTGTTTGAGTTTTGAGTAAATAAGTATTAGGTATTAAATAGATCATTGACACATTGAATTCTACATCAACCATGTTATATGCTTTTGTTATTATATGTATGGCATGCTTTTGTAATTGTAGGAAGTGAAAATCTATGAGGGTGCTTCTAACTTAGGGCAATACATAATCCTTTTCCTATCTCAAAGGGCAAGTTTTTAAGGATTGGTTGTATGAATGAAAACCCAAAAAGGCATTCCCAAAACTATTGGGATTTTTCATGATACTATTTATTCATTGATATGATGTACTCAAGATCTTGTTAGTATTATTATTCATTTTTTGGGATTTGATGCTTGTCCCCTAACCACCTCCTGCTTTCCTACCACCCCCACCCTTGCCTCCCCCTCCAACATACACACATTGTTTGATAATTGATAATGTATTTAATGTTTTGGTTCTTAGAGTGGTAGCATGGGCATTACCCACTAGTTGGTTATATTTGGAATTGAATCTTGAACCTTAGTATATGGAATTTGTATAGCTTGCTAGGTGGTACTTCATAGTACCTTGGAGGACCAACATTGGGTGTAGACCCATTTAAAAATAATATATTTATATTTTACTTTTAAAATTAGGTTAAATGTACTTTTTTTGGGTTTTAGTCATCCATTAGTAATCACTCATTGGTAATACCTTAGGATTTTCTTTTGAGTATAAATACGTGACAACCTTTTCATTAAATATCATTGATTTACTTCACCGACATTTGGGAGATAGAGTTTGAGAGGGAGGCCTTACCAAATAAGAGAAAACCTATAGCCAAACCTATGTAGTCTTTCAAATCTATGTGAATGCTTTGCCTTATAGGTTTCTATTTTAGATCTCTTTTGGATTTGAACATTAATCTTTTACATCCACTTAGGATTGGAGCTTGTATTAAGGGATCTCAGCCATATGAGGGTTTCTATCAACAGTGCTTCTAATGAGGTAGGGAAATTTATAATGCTTATTTTTGGATTTTGAATTAGTTTGGTTTTGTACATTCTATTTGGTTGGTAAATGTTTAGTAAAATTAATTCTTTAAAGCTTATTTCTATAATTTGCATTTGGATCTATTTATCTGCTATCATGATAAGATTCTATTATGAAATTCATTCCATTTAAGTTAGTTTGATCTTTGTTATTTCTTGCTAAATTATAGGGTTGATTAGCTAGGGTTTTTAGTTTATTTTAGACTTTTTGGACCAGATTCCTTATTCAATAATTTCTATGGTAACAATGTGGATCTTGAGGTGCTTTCTAACTATCATACAACCATCGCAACCATAAATTTTGTTGTACTCTTAATTAGTTGCAATGCTAGACGATACAGACACCTAGCATAAAAAATGCTA
The DNA here is from genome assembly GCA_015680685.1 of Gnetum montanum. Lineage (NCBI taxonomy): Eukaryota > Viridiplantae > Streptophyta > Gnetopsida > Gnetales > Gnetaceae > Gnetum > Gnetum montanum. The sequence goes on along the minus strand of MNCI01028474.1, from coordinate 178,766 downwards.
CTTTAGTCATTAGGGCTTCACACATTAAGTTTTGACATTGAAAATGTAGCTTTGACTTATCAAATTAGAGAAAAAGGCAAAAGATATAACTAAAATCTATTCTTGAACCTAGATTATTGGAGGTAAAACTAGATGATGTTTTCCAATGTTCACCTTGCCTAGTTAATAAATTAATAAAGACACAATTAATGTTCATTTCTTCCTAGATTTCTTTTGTTTTAGATTTTCTTATAAACTCATGACTGAAGGGAGGAAATCCTATATACCATATGATTATTTAGATCATTGTAACTAGCCACCATAAGGTTTTCACACAATCATAATTTGTATAAGCACTCGTCAACTTTGTTAAGAAAATAATAAAACTTAAGTTACAAAACTAATGATTGAAGGGGATTGTTGATCATATGATACTTATAATTCAATTATGAGTTTTGCAGGCAATAACAAAATAAACTAAGTATTTGGTAAGAACTTCTTTTTGTAAAGGCATGATTAATCCTAGAAATTGTCACGACTCTATGAAAACAAAGTTCAAGTTAAAAACTAGAAGAAGACTATGAAATGTGTAAGAAAGAAATAAGAATAAGAAGATGAAGAAAAAAAGTAGGTGGAAATAAAGTACTCTTGGAAGAATAAGTAGATTTTATCTTAAATTAAGAAGAAATGATTTGTACTAGAATATCTCGTAGTACTTTCACTAATTATGAATATTAAGAAGATAAGGAAGTGATTCGTAAAAGGACAAGGAGCATTAGAAGCTTCTTATCAATTATGAAGAACTAATAAGCAAACATTGCAAGAGACTTGTGTAATATCTGTAGCATAGGATTTGATTTCTTAAAAAAGAACTAGAGGTCTTGGTTGTGCCCTATGTAGCCTAGTTTAGTTTCTTAAAGAAGTAGAGAAGCCCATCCAGAAGATTGTGATGGAGAAAAAGAAGAGTAAGGCTTATGAAGAAGTATTTTGTAAGGTAAGGCTAGTGTGACTTAGCCAAGTTAAAAACTTGGAACAATTAAGTTCAGAAATAACTTAACAAAGAAAGATAATTAAAGGAATAAGTTTTAAGAGAAGACTATTCATAATAATAAAGGTTATGAATAATGATTGTAGAAAGTAAAGTTGGTTAAGAAACATTACAAATGAGATTTACAAGTGTACGAATGTGATAAAATTGTTAAGTTCATGATACAAAGACTAAGAATGTTATTAGAACATCAATTCTAATAATTCGAGTTATCAAAGAGTGTAAAAACATACCTACCTCTAAAATAGCATTAGAGTGAGGTTGAATTAACAAAAAAATAGTTGTAGTTTGATAAAATAAAGTTAATAGCTAATAAATAATTAACAAAAGATAACGAAAGAAACTATACGATGGTTGATATAATAACTAAAGGGATTTGCAAAGAGATGTGTCACTTTAGAAGTGTTCCAATGAATCTATAAATAAAGAATTGTTGATGATTATTAAAGGGGGGCAAGCATAAGAAGTTGGACAAGTAAGAGGAGATATATATCATCTACAAAATGGAAATTTTTGAATAGGATTATGTGAATATGGAGATTATCCATGAAAAAAAACAACTTAGAGTGTTGAGACAAATAATAAAGAATGTTCTTTAACAATTGACTACAAATTTAAGATATCTAGAGAGCTACAATCATCATTCCTTGCATGAACATCACATAGAGTATCTTACTTATGTGGTGTTATGAATAGAAGATAAAGTGGATGTCATCCAAAGAGACTTGGTTCAAGAACATGAGAAAGAGGTACACTACAAAAGTAGAGCCCATACCATCAGCAAGAGATATATTTAGAAGAATAGATCCCAAGATCAAGTTGTGACACCAGGAAATAATTGTAATATTCCTATACCAACATGGAATAAGTATCCAAGGAATAAATTGCGAAGACCTATCTTTCCATACTGTCAATGATGTGAGCGAATATGATGATGTAAAGAAGTATTAATAATGAGCTTGTGCTCAAGAAAATAATAATAATAAAGTATTGAATCCATAGATATTGTTGTCTCAAGTCATTAATGCTTGAAATGACTAAAAATGTATGCTAGGAATTAATGCACAGTCACGAGGTGTTGAATATTAGATTATTGAATTGATTACAATCTTTTGAGAGGGGCACACTGTAATTTGGGGTAAATTGTGCAAGTTTCTTCTTTGGAACTCAAAGAAATTAGGGTTTATTAAGATGAATTCAAAAAAGAAAATAAATTTGAAATAATTCTAAAGGAAGAAGGAAATTTCGCCATCAATCAATCCAATGTTATAGAAATTAGAATTGAATAGACTAGTTCTCCTCAATTCCAACTATTTTTTTGCATTCATCAAACTTAAAGTTCATGATGAAATTGATGTAATTAGACATTTTAGTTTTGTCATTGAATTGACACTTGTTTAGCTGATGACAGAAGAAAAAACTTTGAAAAGCTTACAAACTTACCATATTGAAGTAATGAAGATTTTTTATAGAGGTAAATATTTCTGTGTGCACATTATAAAAGATCTTGTTTGTTTGGTATTGAAGGATAGAAATGTCTACATATTCCATTTGTAACTACTCATGTTATAGACAAGGGTTCTTTACCTCCATCCTTCATGGCCTAGCAAGATTTCGATGGGTAAATCTTGATTGCCTTGATGTGCCCATCCACATGGTTGCAAAGATCTATAATGCATATATTGATTGTGCATAACATCATATGTCTATCTAGTGGAATGTTTTGAAGGAGTTGCACTCTATTATGGCTTGAATTATGAAAATAAGTTGGGTTTTTTTTGTTGTTTATAATTTTTATTGAGTTCTTTCCAAGCTACAAGATAGAAGCATTAGTTTCTTTGGCTTTGGAAGCCTTTTGATAGTTATTGCTTAGAAAGCTTCAACATTGGAGAATTCCCTTAGCCCATCAACATATATGGATATTTCAATTTTATTAGGAGAGACCAAGGTTATCAACTTGATTACTAAGGATACCTCGTAAGAATGCAACCATTCAATTGTCAAGTTCATAGCTCTTGTGTTAGCCCAAAGCTTAGGAAGAGTTACAAGGAATAGGATAGCAATAACATAATAAGAAAATACATCTTCAAAGAAGCCAAGAACGTCAACTAGGATGCCAAACAAGGAGAAAGAGTAAGAAGAAGATGAGGGAAGCAAAAACTTGTAGAAATCAAGAAGATACTACAAAAGGTAAGACCCTATTTTTTATACCTCTACCCAACTATGAGTTGAAGATTAACAATGTTGAATTTAGTGGAGTAGAGGTTCCAACATATGAATAATTAACATATTCTTCATATTTTAAGAATACACATATTAAGAGCCTGTGTGGTTCTATTAATGGTAGAAGGTTGTAAGAAACTATGGGCACATAATTACTTGTCTCTTATTAGAATCCCCTATGCTTATGAATGATACAACAATCAAGAATTTTGAAAGAATGCTTTGAAGGTCTAGGATAAAGATCTAAATGTGGCTATTAAGGAATAAGCTTGTTATTGGCTTGCAAATGATAAGCCAAATGTGCTAAATGATCATGAATTAGTCTAAGTAGGAGCTTATATATATGCAAAATCAATGCTAGATTATGTAGCTTATAAGAACTATGTAGACAGTCAAGAAGAGTAGCTTACAAAGGCAATTAAAAATTTGTCATTGCTAGAGAATGAAAAGAAGAAATGGAATGAGTAATAAAAGATGTAGATGATGAAGTACAAGAGCCTTAAGTCTATGTATAAAAAATGTCTAAATGATGTGGCCAAGTATAAGGATTATATTAAGCCTAAACTTCAAGAACATGATCAGCTAAGGAAGAGTAGGCTTGTAAAAGCATGAATACTAAATAAAAAAATCAACATTAGAAGAAAAGATGAAGAACTAACATGAAAAAAATGTAGTTAGAAGTCCTTAAGTCTAAAAATTTTAGACTTACGCAAGACAAGGACCTTCATGTGACTAATGAAGTTCTTACAGTTGATGTAAGGATACTTCAGATGAACTTGAAAAAACCAATTAAAGAATGTGTTTTGCAAAAACACTATAGAAAATCTTAGGAAGTAAGTAAGTAACAAGAAGAATATAGTAGAGTATCTACATAAAAAATTCTCCAACCAAGAAACAGACATGATTAGACTTGAAAAGAAGATAAAGAAGCTAAAAGAAGATAATGAAAGATTGAAGCATCAAGATGATATCCTAAAAGCTCTTCTTGTATTAGAGTCCTTAGGAGCTTTAACTGTAGTTAAAGAAAACTAGAAACTTATTGAATTTGACACTATCCAGTTCAAGATACTACTCCCATAGAGGAATCCCCCATTTTGGAATCCTATGTACCTATTCCTAAGCCTAGATTATTAGAGGTACAACTAGATGATGTTTTGTAACATTCACCCCTATAAAGTCCATAAATTAATAAAGATGTAGTTGATGTTCTTTTCTTCCTATGTCTTTTGTTTTAGATTTTCTTATGGACTCATCAGTGAAGGGGAGAAATTCTATATACTATATGATTGTTTAGAACTTGGTGACTACCCACCATGACGTTTTCACATGATCGTAATCTACATGAGCACTCATCAACTCCACTTAAAAAATAACAAAAGTCAAGTTACGAAACTAATGATTTAAGAGGAGTGTTGATCATATAATACTTAAAGTCCAATCATGCATTTCGTAAGCAATAACACATTAAACTAAGTAGTTTGTAAGAACTTATTTTTTGTAAATATGCGACTAACCCTAGGAACCATCACAACTCTTTATGAAAATAAATTTTAGGTTGAGAACCAAAAGAAGAACATGGAGCATGTGAGAAAGAAATAAGAATAAGAAGATGAAGAAGAGAAGTACTTGGAAATAATGGAGTCTTGGAATAATAAGTAGACTCTTATCTTAAATTGAGAAGAAACTATTAGTACCAAAATATCTCTTAGTACTTTCACTAATTTTAAATATTGAGAAGATAAGGAAGTTATTCATAAAGAGACAAAGGAAATATGCCCTATGTCATGAATGTGACTTAGAGCATTAGAATCTTATCAATTACAAAGAATCAATAAGTATTGTAAGAGACATGTGATCCCTATAGCACAAGATCTAGTTTCTTAAAAGAGAATCAAAGGTTCTAGTTGTGTGATATGTAGTTTGATCTAACTTCTTAAAGAAGAAGAGAAGACCATATGAAAGATTGCGATGGAGCAAAAAAAGAGTAAGGATTACAAAAATGTATTTCACAAAGCCAAGTTAAGAAGTTGGTGCTATTAAGATTAGAAGGAACTTAACAAAGGAAGATAATTAAAGGAATAAGGGTGAAGAGAAGATTGTTGATAAGCAATGAAGGTACCCCTACACCCAACCATATGAATCATGAAGCATTTATGCCTAATCTAGTTGAATTCTGTGGGCTCTCTAGTTTTTGGTGCACTAGTCTTCTAGGAAGTGAATCTTGCCCTAAGATCATTTGTTATCTTTCCAATTATACTTGTGAAGTACAAAGGTATGGTTAAGTGTAATTGAGGCATATGATTTTTGTCATTTTATGTTTTATGTTCTTTGGTCCTTGAAAAGAGAGATAAAGTAATTTAATGACTAATTTGATCTAACTAACTAACTAGTCTCTAGCTAATCCTAACATAAGCATCTGATCTCACTTTCTTTACATGTCCTAAACCCATGTATCGACTGCTGGGTTATCAAGCACTGCACTACTGGATGCACCAAGCAATAATGCTATTGGGATTACCAAGCGAATACGTGTTTACACTCGAAGTGATCATACTTATGTACTTAATCTATTTAGCTTAATTGATTAAAGTCTAATTTAGCTTAATTGATTGAATATTTAATAAGAAAAATAAATGCATAAATAAAACATTTAAGTTATCTAGAATGCTACAAGGTTTATCAAGAAGCTCGTCTTCGTTGTCATACACACTAGTGTGGTTCAAGTACAACAGTGCTCGAATAACGATCCATACACTCAATGACTCCTATTGCGGGCACTCAGGAAAAATATTCTAACTTTCAAATAGAAAAACTGCAAGAGCTCTACTATTGCTATGAATTTGATGCCCATAAATAGGGCTAGGAGCTCATATTTATAGTTTTTGCTCTAGGGCTACGTCAATGGGGCCCTGTCAACATAGCAAACGCTACATTGATGTGGCCTTGTCAGTTGGGCAACACCACATAAATGGAACCCTATTGACAGGGGTTCATCAATGTGGCCACATTAACAAGGGCCCATCAACGCAACACATTGACACTCATTATACCTCCATGACTAAATGAAAACTTTTCTTTGATTTTTTTAACAAAATTGGGAAGGTATGGGATTATTAACTGACTCTTAACAAAACAAAATAGACTGACTTGACAAATTGAGTGCCCAAGTGTATAGATCAACACATTACAAAATTGTGGTGTTCATGACACAAAATTGAACATCATGATGTGACTATAAAAATTTGGACAACACATCCTTTGATGGTATGAAGATGGTGGTAAAGATTAGGTAGTCCCAGGTGGTGCTGGCTCTTAAGGCTTTGAAGGACCTTCGTTAGCTTCAAGCACATGTGGTAGTCAAGGCAACTATGGTTATCTTGCTATAGTTGCAACCTTCGGTGGAAAGTGGAAGGCATCAAGTAATGCCTTCATCTTCTCTTCCTTATTCCAGGGATCATTCATAGTCCATGCAACATCACCAATGTGAGCTAGAATTGGAACATCCCACAAATAGGGCATGATTAGGAACATCTCCTTTGCATTGAAAAACCAAGTAATCAATTGTTTGTGTTCAATGTCAAATGCCCTTACTACATTTTGTAGCTTCTGGTAGTTGTTGATCCTTCTAGCCAGGTTCTCAGTAGTTGTTCGTTAATCCATGAATTGTGCCTTGAGAACTTCAAGTTTAGCATTGGCCACCGCAAGCTTGTCCTTGGTGTCCTTATGGTGCTTGAAATTAGACTTGTACTGAGTTGGCCACCTGTTTCTCTAATTCAGACCATGATCATTGGGTAGTCAACATGGTTAGATTGGCATAATGGAGATTGGCAAGCTCCATGTACTTCGTTATCTCCTTGATCTGCAACTCCTTCATGCAAAATTTTGCCTTGTTGTAGGCATCTATCCCATCAACAATGGGTTGCCATGACTCTTTTCCTTACTAGAGTTACTGGAGGTCTCATTTACCTTTACCTTCATTAACTAGATGTACTTCTCATTTACTTCTTTTTGTATACTAGCCTATTCTCTATTGTGGCCTTTAACTCTCTCAAATTTGAGAGCCTCCGATTTCCAAGTGACTACCTCAATTGCAATCTTCTAGTGAAGGACGTGCACCTCCTCCATGGAGAGATTCCTATTCTCTGCTACCAATCTCCTTAGTACTATGTTTGCTCTGGCTAATTTCTCTTGCTATTGATGGATAAATTCACTTAACTATTTCTTGTACACATCAACATTTTGTAGGTTATGATTCTCTACAGTCAACTGGACATTCTCCTAGCAAGTCTAATCCAAGGATTTTTGAATCTTGTGTTGTGTGACCTTTGCTAAGGATCTATAGAACACCATCATTTCCATTGCACCCTCAACCCCTTTGAGCTTGGTGTGAATTTGTTCCATAACCTCATCTCTTGTTAGTGTTGGGTTGAGAAATGTAGGATGTAATCTAGGCTCTTAGTTCGATAGCTTCTACAGCCAAGGGTTCATTCCACTCCTTGGCTATTAAAAGTTGCCCCTCCAATATGATATATTTGCCCCTTACCTATCGCAACTTCGATTGGATTGTAATGATGTTGTCTGAAAGGTCAAAGACATCTGGAAGAAATTACCCAAATTCCACTATTTAGTCCAATAGTTCCTCATGCTATGTTGTGCTTATTCTGCTACTTATGGTTCCTGTGGATGTTTGCACATCTCTGAGTGTAGTGATGTTTAGTGCAGATGTCATAGGTGCATTGAGCATTTCAGCAATCTTGTCAACAAATACTTCTACTACTATTTCCTATCCTTGGTGCTACATCACCAAAACTATTGCCCCCTCATCTTCCTCCAAGCACACGAAGAAGGTCGTAGTGTTTCCAAATATTTCTGGGAGTGTCTGTTATCCTACAAGAGATATTGTAACCTCTCTAGCACTCAAATTTGACCTCATTGGTAGTTGCATTCTTTTGGCCAAGAAAATGGATCCACCCTCACCCATCAAACTATTTGTTTGGGCCACCTCATTAAGGTGACTCATGGCTAGTCTGTAGATGGATGGGTCCCTGTCACTTGTGCTTGCTCATTGCTCTTGTTCACTCAAGAGCCATTCTTTGTATTCTCATACTCATTAGGTGGTTGCAATAATGTCTAGCACAATTGTTTGAGTGGTGGGTGAAGGTAGTGGTCATTACTTCTCTTCATGGATAGTTGTGATAGGCATTTTATCCTTCATCATTTTTGCCTACTTGGTGGCCAAAATAGTTCTAACAATGTCATTGGTGTAACGGACTATCCCTCCCCTTTGATAGAGTTTCCTGATAAGGCATGGAAAGGGGAGGGCCTTCCTTCCACATTCATTTTATTTAAACAGCTTCTCCATCTCTAGATAGATTAGCTGTAGAAGGTTGATCGGGAATCTTCCACTTAGAGTGATGCATGCTTGGGTAAAGAAGGTAGTGATTTTTCTTGGCCTCATCGTGGAATTGAGGTGAAAGGCTACAATCTTATAATGGATCCTCTCTACCAATGTGAGCACACCAAATTCCTTGCAGTAAATACAATGACATCGCTACACCCATTCTTTTTTTATGCTTAGATCCACCTGCATTGGAATTTTAGTAAAATTTTCCCCTATTTTGGGCAACCCATGCATTGCAGCAATGATCTGCGCTAAGTAGGACAATGAGATGTCCTTGATTTTTACCATTGCTCCAGGTTGCATGTTATTCTAGAATAGGAATGTCTCTCCCATGTGCCACTCCCCAATGGAAGTGATGATTGACCATATGGGAGAGGCCTTCAGTTGGTCTTGTACTTCTCTTGGTGCATGCTCCAAGAAAGGACCAAAATTTAACTCTTGAAGCATTGATTTTTAGACTTGCCTTGATTTAATCTGATTTAGGAAAGCCTTTGTTAAGGTCACCTCAAGATTTACTATTTGTGCTAGCACATCATCCTGATGGGAGTGTTTTTTTGCTGCTACTACTGGTTCTGGAATCTATCTGATAGATTCCACTTTTGCCTCTTCCCTGAGAGGACCTGTGGCATGGGTTGCAAGTGGTTCTTCTTAGGGTTGTTCTTGGCCTCTTCCTATTTTAGGCCATTTCTTCCTTGGTTGGGATGGTCTTGCTTCCTATGTGTGCTTTCCTTTTTGTGTCATATGCGATCACACCACATTTATGGATTAGTAGATGTAATGTGTAAGTTTTGAGTACCTTTTCCATTAGTTAGTTACACTTTGGCTAAGGTCTAACCATAGTATATTGATTATTTTATTACTATTTTATTAATTATTTATTATAATTATCACCAAAGCTTATTGAAAAGGTTTAACTTTTGTAATTTAGTATCTAATAGTTGAATTTTCAATTAAACCTTTATGGGAGTTAGCAAAAATCACAAAAAAAATTCTATAAAAAATTGTACATTTGTGAACCCCACAATGAAGAGCTTACCTCCAGTAGCTACAAGGTCAAAGAATGGAGTGATTTGAATAAATGGTTTGTAAGTTATGGGCTCTGGAAGGTTTTGGGCTCTAAAAAATTGAAAACCTCCTTTGGTGTTTGTGAAAAAATGTAAAATCTTCTAAGTGCGATTGTGCCTATTTATACTATTTTTTTCTTATGTCAATGAGACCCCATATACGGGGCCTTGTATATAGGTCAACTCTGTTGATGGGATCCATCGACAAAAATTTTCAAATATCAATATCTCAAAAAATATAATGAATTTTTTGATGATTTATGGAACTCCAAAAAAGCCAAGAATATGATAAAATTATTGAAGAGGATCTTTGAGGTCTCAAAAATTGAAAAATTTGATGGAGAATGTATTTAATGAACAAAATTTATAACGGAACACATGGTGTGATGTAAAAGATGGATGTACAAAAGATTCGATTTGCAAAAATATTGAAGGATAAGGTGCTTAATAAACCCGACCAAGAGATATGCAAGTGGATCCTCCCCATAGTAGGCACATGCCTTTTTTGCCCTTGCATAACCTCAACCTGAGTTTGTGGGCCTCATAGGTGACTAATGGTCAATGGAAGTTAAAATCCAAAACCCAAAAGATTCTACCTAAGAATTCAAATACGTTAGACCAAGATATAGAATCAAGAACATGGACACTAGGAGCAAGGTGAATTATGGTCAGCATAGATGGATGATAGAGAAGGTAGAATAGAATTCCAACTAAGATCATAAGAAGTCCTTTGTATAGTTTATGTTTAAAATGACTAAAGAAGATCCATCCTTAGTTCAGACCAAAGTCAACCTTTTTTAGTGACTTTGCATCACCACTCCAAGATCGATCCACCCCCTCGAGACACAAGAGTGCTCCCATAAAACAACCACCATTTCATAATGAGAAGAAAAGAGAAGTAGGAAGTGAGATAGAGCCTTAGTTAGAGGGAACCTTCAGTCATGGGTGCATGCCTTTCTGGTAACATAACCAATGCTTGTAGCTTGTTTATTTGTTTAATGGGTGTGCTTTGAATTCCCATAATTTTTTTGGATTTTTGGATGAGAAACACACCATGAAAATAATTTATTTGAATTCCTATTAGTGGTTGTAATGGAATGGTAAGAAGTTCATAAAAAACACTCAAGCACTCAAGTAAGTAGAAGAGTACAAAGAGTACTGAGTCCCCTTGAAGTCACACCCTGTTCAAATCTTTGAACCTTTTCCAATTTTGGAAACTACCAAGGTGATGAATTTATTAAAAGTTTCTTTAATGAAAGGGACCTCAAACTTCCTGAATAAGGAAAACCATAGAGTTTGTGGATGGATGGATGACGTGGACTCACTTCTTGTTCTATGAAGAAGAAACAATGACTAAGTCATTGGTACAAAAATTCAAAAATAGAAACCAGACATTAGCAAACCAAAAACATAAAGTACAAACCACCATTAGTAATAGCTACAGCACCACTATGTCTTGTTGGTAAAAAGCACTTTTATTAGCAAAAATTTAAAAAATCACACTCAAACAAAATAAAGCAGAATGCATAAGAAAGTGTAAAATATCCAATAAAGATTTAAATGTACTAACAATGTTGTAAAATAAAAAATGGTATAAAAATAAGAAAAATTTTGAAAATCAAAAAGTTGTAAAATAAATAAATTGCAAAATTAAAAATGTTTAAAACAAAAAATAGAAAAATTGAGGAGTCATATGGATTATTAGCATGGATGGTCATCTCCCCCCACAATTGAGTTACAAGGAGGAGATCCAAAAAATTGACCATGGTTGTCCATCCATTAAGGTATTTGTTGCACCGGCTTGCTTTGGCTCATGCAAAAGCTTCACTTGTTGAATGTTAACCAAATACTTTTTAGTTGGGCTCTTGGATTTGTATATTATCATGGCCCTAGAAGGAAAGGTTTCATCAATTATCTAAGGTCCTTCCTACATCGTTTGGAATTTTTTTCTGAGGTACATGTGTGGGATTCTAATAAAGAACCTTATCTTTTAGTTGCAATTTCACTTTCCATATTCTTTAGTCATGTTGTTATTTATTGAATGCCTTGTGCACTTCATTTAAAGATAGGACCACAAATTGATTTTCATCTAGCATGTTGAGGTTGATCAATCTTTCGTGTTGGGCTGGAATTAGGTCAAGATTCAAGTCATGAGCTATTGCGAGTGTATGGAGCTCGAATTGAATTGAAAGTGTTAGAAGTTTTTCATATACTAACTCATAGGGAGAGTAGCTAATAGGAAGTTTCCATGTTGAGTAGTAGGCCCAAAGGGCATCATTGAGTTTTATGCTCCAATCTCTCCTATATTTGCTTATGGTTTTTGTTAAGATCTTTGTGATCTTTCGATTAGTTACCTTTGCTTTATCATTGGCTTGGGGATGATAGGATGTTGTTAATTTATGTTCAACCTCCAAGAGTTGCATCAACTTTCTAAAAGTGGCACTTGTAAAATAAATTCCATTGTCAGAAATTAGTGCACGTGGCATCCTAAACCTATTTACAACATTTTTTTGTACAAATCTAGCAGTAGTGGATAATGTATAATCAGTGACACTTGCTGCTTTTGCCCAATTGGTGTAGTAGTCGACTACTATGATGTTATATACCTTTCCATTGGAAATGGGTATGATGGAAGCCATGAAGTCTATGTCCCATATGTTAAAGGGCTTCAGTGGCTAAATCCACTATTGAGGATCCTCCATTTAAGCAATCATCCCACTATCTCTTTGACAGTGTCCATAAGATTAGACAAATTGATGGGTGTTCTTGAAGATTATTGGCTAATAATATCCTGGCATCTGGATTTGTATGACTATGCATCTCCTTACATAATGACCTCTGTAAGGACCTTCATGAGCATCTTGGAGAACACTCAATTGATCCACATTAGGGACACACCAACAAACTAGGTTGTTGACACATACCTTGTAAAGGTGTCCATTGATTTTCATAAAGTACTTTGCCTAATGAAGAAATGGTTGTTTCTTCCTAAAGTTCAGATCTTGTGGCATCTCCTAAGTGAGAAGGTAAGTGAGGATGCCATCATACATTTGTGGTTCAATAGGCACTTGGTCATTTATTAGTCCTATAAAGAGGAGTTCGTTTGAAAATTGATCAAAGATTGGACTCTCAGTTCATCAATGACCACATTCTCAGTTCCTTTCCAATCTACCACTATAAGATCGAATTCCTACAATATGGAGGCCCGTCGTCAACTTGTTCATCAGGAAGCAAATGGCACTATGGTTTGTATACATAAATATTTTATAGCCAAGAACATAGTGCCTGAACTTTGCAAGAGCATACACCACTGTCATTAATTCTTTCTTAGTTGTGGTGTAATTTAATTGTGCACCCACAATGCTTCAACATACGTAATGAATGTAATATGGACATTTTTTATCATCCAACTACATGAGCACATCTCCCAAGGCATAATTAGATGCATTTATCATTATGTGAAATGGTCTGGACCAATTTGGTACTCGTAGAATCAGAGTCTCTACAAGTTTTTCCTTTAGTAGTTAGAATGCATGTTCACACTCCTTGGTCCATATGAATGGAGCATCTTTCTTCATAAGCTTGACTAATAGCTTTGTGATCTTAGAGAAATTTTCTATGAATTTTTGGTAATAGCTAGTGTGTCAAAGGCATGATCATATATCTTTAACCATCTCTAGTTGGCATGTGATTCCTTGGATGACCCTTATCTTTTCATGGTTTACCTCAATCCCTACCTGAGTAATTCTATGCCCTAGTACTGTACATTCCTAGACTATTTAATAGCTTTTCTACCAATTGAGCCTAAGGTTTGTTTCAACATATCTTTTCAATACCTACTTAAGGTAGTCTAGGGCTTGCTCAAATGTAGCCCTAGAGGTAGAGAAGTCATCCATGAAAACTTCTACCCCACTACTAATTTGCTATTGAAAAATACTAAGGACTAAGCACTAAAATGTTTCAGGTGCATTACATATACCAAATGGCTTCTTATAATATGCAAAAGTCCACCATGGACTCATGAATGTTGTCTTGGCCTGATCTTCTGGTGCAATTTGAATTTGGTTATAACCACTATAATCATCCAAGAAACTATAATAGTAATGTCTAAAGATAGTGTCCAACACTTAATCCACAAATGACAATGGAAAATGATTTTTAAATGTTTCCATGCTTAACAGCCTGAAGTCAATGCAGACTTGCCACTTGCCATCTTTCTTTGGCAAAATTATGAGTGGGCTAACCCACTCACTATCCACAATGGAATAGATGAACCCTACCTTGAGGAGTTGTTCTATTTTCTCATTGATAATTTGCTTCAATTTGGGATTCAACTACCTTTATGGCTACCTTCTTGTCTTCATGGCTAGGTTGATGTAGATGCAATGCTAGCATATCCTTGGATCGATTCTTGTAAGTTTGAGATATGACAAAGCAAAGGCTATTGGCCACTTGTTAACAACTTATAATAGCTTTTTTTTTTGTTCTAGAGCAAGATTTGCATTGATCATGACTAGCTTACCATTGTTTAAAAATGCATACTCCATGTTGTCTGGTAGAGTTAACCCTAAGAGATCTTACTTAAAATTATCAAGGATTTCCAACTCTGCCTAACATGTATCATCATCTTCATTGTCAAAGAGTTGGTGATGAACTTGCTCAAGTTCATCCATGTTTTCAACATAGGCACATGTTAGGTGCTTAGTAGGTTCCATGCATAATGTGTTGCTATCAAAGTTAGCTGTTGGCCACTGGGTGCCCTCCTGTTTTGTGGCTGCTATGTACATGCACCTTTGAATATTTGTTTCATGTGTACATTGATTACATGCTTGAATGAATATGCTCTTGATGGACCAGATCTTTTGCATGTAATTACACCTATTATCACTATACACGACGCATAGAACACACTTCTTCTCTAGCCTTCCAAATTCATTTTTTTTAGAGATTTCCAAGGAGAGGTTCCTAATGCCTATTCATGCATCAACTATGCTTAACCATGCCCTTCCCATAATGATGGAGAAGTTACCTTTGTAGTTTTCTACCTTGAGCACTAGAAAATCAATAGGATATGACCACCTACTAACTATGGTCACAATGTCCTCCACTAGTTCCAAAAGAATAGTGATTGATTAAATAGCATATTCTAAACAAATTTTGCTCTTCTTAAGAGGCAGTAGGTTCTAGGCCTTGTACATGTCATGGGAGATGAGATTGACACTGGAACCAGAATCAAGAAGAGCCTTGCATGGCTCATGTCCAACAATCTACAAGTAAATAAGAGGACTCCTTGGGTTAGATCTTTTCATGGAAATATTTCCAACTGAAACACCACCAAATTTGGAATTCCTAGGTCTCAATTGAAAATTTGGCTAAGTTTCAAAACTTGGCAAATTTTTTCTAAATTGTGAGATTACTCTCCCATTGCTAGCGCTATGCTCTAGAGTGTAGTCAACGTAGTTGACACTAACAGTCCACATTTGCAAAATTTTTCTATGTCAATAGCAGCTGCAAATTTTTCTAAGTGTTCTAGCTATGCTCTCCCTACCAAGACTATGCTCCAGAGTGTAGTTAGCGTACTCAGCCTTGGAATGGTCAATTTTGCAAATTTCTCTAACTGTTAGGCTAGAGATTGCTGAGCATGTATGGGATGGATGAAATAGTTTGGCAGATTTTCTAATTGTTGGTGCTACTCTTCCTACTATGCTCTAGAGCATAGCTAACGTAGTCCGCATGCAGGAAACAATTTTCCAAGATTATTCTAAGTGTTTAGGCTACGCTCTCCCTATCAGGACTATGCTCTAGAGTGTAGTTAGCGTAGCCGACACTAAACTTCACTTCTTTGTAAAACTTGCCTAATCCCTTGGGCTATGCTCCAAAGTGTAGGTAGCATAGCCATGCAAAGCTGCCCTCAGAAGCCTCCAAAATTTAACATTGGCTTGCATCTTAGCTCCAACATTCCTTTGGCAAGCAAGATGAACAACTTGCATTTCATTTTCACCCCCCATTCATCCCCAAGATGTATATGCTTGACACCAATTAGAAAAGTGGCAGCATAGTCTCCAAAATTGTACTATTTTGCACTATTTGCAAGTACTTTTCAATTTGTTTGACACTCTTACATGTAATTTTGGTAGCATAGTCATAGTCTGGTAGTTTCACAGGGTCCATTGGATCATATCAGCAAAACACCATTTTTCTTTAGTGGGAGCGTAGTTGAGGTCAGTGTAGTCCCAACTACCCCTCTACCACATGGCACTCAATCCATGATTTATGCTAACCCTAATCTTATAAATACCCTAGTGCTCCATGTTTTAGGGGCTAGAAAATCTAAAATGAGGCTCGCATTTTTGCATTTTGGTTGGCATTTTCAAACATTTGACTAGCAAATTTGCTTTCCAAGCACCTGAGCACACTTAAGACCTTAGCAAACTTCAAGGCCCTAGTGGACACCTTCAGACACCACCCAGCATACCACACATCACTAAAACTAATAGAACATCGTAATAGGCAACCTAGTAGGCTCAGACTTCATGACGGATGTTAGCCTTCACAACTATACACCTTGAGATTATGACTACTGAAACACCATCAATTTTAGGCCTTTGCATCTTCAACAACAAATTTTTCTAAGTATCAAAACTTGGAAAAAAAAATTTAAGTGTGGTGTTATGCTTCCCAACTTAGCTAGCATAGCACACATCTTCAAGGCCTATTTTGTAAATTTTTTCTAAGTGTTAACAATAGTCGCATGAAAATTTTTCTAAGTGTCCTACTATGCTCTCAGTCTGCCTACTACACTCCCCAGCATAGCCAGTGTATGACATAGTTCCATGGCCAGTTTGCCCAAGTGTCAAGCTAGAAGTGGTTAAGGGTTACTTGGGATGGATGAAACAATTTGGCAAATTTTCTATCTCCTGGGTTGTCATGCTTGCTATGCTCCCCAGCGTGGCCAATGTAGCACATGTTCCAGTGGCAAGTTCGCCCAAGTACAAAGCTAGAGGTTGTCAGAATTGCTCAAGATGGCAAAAATAGTTTGGGAAATTTTTTATCTCTTGGTTTGTCATTCCTACTATGCTCCATAGTTTAGAAAGCATAACACAAGTTCTAGTCCCTAGTTTTGCCTAAGTGTTGGATAAGGATCTGTCAAGCTAGCTTGACATGAAAGACACATTTGGCACATTTCCTAACTTTCAAGGCTATCTTTCTTGCTATGCTCCAAAGCATAGCTAGTGTACCATAAAGGAAGACTAGAGATTTTGTCAAAATTTGGCTAAGTGTCCTTGTTATGCTCCCCAGCATATCCAGCGTAACTAGTGTGAAACATCAAAATTTTGCAAATTTTCACTAAGTGTTGTGTTACCTTCTAAAGTGTAGGCAACTTGACACTAGAGAAAAGCCTCCAGAACTCAGCATCAACCTTCATCTCAACTCTGATGCCCCTCTAGCAATCAAGATTAGTAGTTTGCATCTCTTTTGCATTCCTGTTGGCCCCCAAAATTGTTCCTATGCTTGACCCTAATTGAAAGAGGGAAAGATGTAGTTTTGGAGTGTAGCCTCCTAGTTGGATTGTTTTGCACTATTTGCAGGTACATTGTGGTCTCTCAAACTCTAGCACATGTAGTCTAAGTAGTGTAGTCAAAGTTCAGTAGTCTCTAGGGACTTGTTGCTATTCTTTAGAGCATAATACTATACTACTCTCATGAGAGCGTAACATGTCAGCATAACGCCATCTACGCTCATGCCACGTGGCACCCGATCTGTGTTTCACGCTAAACATAGCCCTATAAATACCCTGATGTTCAGCACTTTAGGGGTTGGAAAATCAAAAGAGCATTGAGCATTTTAACTTTTTAAGCATCCCTGGCACTCTCGCACCTAAGCATCTAAGCTTCACACCTTGGCACCTCTCAAAACATAGTCCACCATTACACCCATACAACATAGTAATAGCCAACCCAATAGGTTTAGTCTCCACTATAGCCATTAGCTCCATGTCTTGGGCATCCTAGAGACTGTGACTGCACTGCTACGCTACCATTGTACCTACTTGATGCCACATACCATTCTCACCTCTTGTCTAGCAATAATCATGCTCCTCCTTTTTGGGGCGATGCATTTTTTCATTCTTAAGTTTCATTCTATTTCTTTTCCAAGCATTTTTCTTTGTTATTAAGCATAACTCTTGCACTTTTCTGCTATTTGATACATATTTGCACATTCACATTACTATTTTCAAGCTAAGACACCTTGCTACGCTCTATCTTAGCCAACCCTGGTGTTCATGCATAATTAAGTATAAACCCTTCTCACATATGATCATTTCAACACCACATAAGTCCCTATTTGATTGAACAAACCATTCAGGGCACCTCATTTCCATTTTCTACCATAACCCTCACATAGATTCAGGGTTAGGCTATACACCTGCCAACCTCTCAGTGTTCCAGCCATCGACGTTTTTGAACATCATAACTACATTTGCTACTACACCTGTTTGTACACCGTGTACTTCCTCACCTTTTCTTTATGGTTGACTATGCTCCCCCCCCCCCCAACCCCCCCCCCCCCCCCCTCATTTAGGATGGTGTTGTCTTCCCTTTAGCTTGCATTTTATGCATGTTTCACATTTTTAGCATTTGCAGCAGGCTATTGAAACTAATTCAGGTCACCTAGCCTTTTGCAGCAGCAATTGGTGCACCCACACTACGCACATTCCACCCCCACCGTACATGACTCAGGCATCATATGTCCTGCTTATCACATCAACACCTTTTTTGATGGCCCAAACTACCAACCAATGGTGGGGCCCAAGTGTTGTGTCCATGGAACAACCCACATAACAAGCATCGCACATGGTTACATAAACTAAAGACAAGTCATGGGCCACCCAACAACCCCAATGGGCAACACAACCTACACAAAACCACCACACTTGACTTAGATCAAGCATTCTAGTTGATTCAAAGCCTTACTAAAGAGGTCAAGTAGCTTAAGGCTACCTCCTCTAAAATAGTACATGTCATGGACTTTTACCAAGATGATCCAATTAGTCCTGTCGTCCCACCACTAGTGCTACCTATTGGGGTCTCACTCTTGTAGTTCACCAAATATAATGGTGAAGGGGACCCCAATGCTCATCTGGTCACCTTTTTGTCAAAGTGCCTCTTGCTGCATGCATGGCCAAATGCCATCATCAGTGTCTTAGCCATGTCCCTAACTAGTAAAGCACTAAACTAGTACTGAGCACTCCGTAGGGCCTCCATCTCTTCGTTAGAGGAATTGCTCACACAATTTGTTACACACTTCAAGTACAACTTGAAGCCTAAAGTGACCCTGGACCAACTGATGCAAGTGAAGCAGGGCCATCTAGATCAGGTGCAAAAATTCATTTAGTGATGGAGTGCTTTCCTTAATGAGATCTATGAGCCTATTATAGAGGTTCACCTATTAGCCATTTTCAAAGGCACAATGAATGACTTTATTAAGTCAAAGCTATATTACCTTACCCTACAGTGCTTGAGCTAAGCAACTAAGAGCATTCAGGATGTAATGGAGGCCAACAAAGATCCGGCCTATGTGGCCTATAAGAACCTATATGCAAAGAAGGAGAAAGACAAGGACAAATATGAACAAGTATCCACAACCATCACATTGGTGGCCAACAAGGCTAAGCCAGCCAATGCTAAACCAACACCCAAGCCATCTAAGGCACTGGCCAACAACAAGATGGCTAGCTCTAACACTATTGCGACCAACTAGCCCGCATCGTCGATGGCCACAACACTAGTTGCCACAAGGCCTAACTTCGAGAGCAAAGATATCTTGAAGTATACAACATTGCCTATTAAACAATTGAAGCTCTTGGACCAACTACTTAATACTAGACGCATCCAGTACAAGAAAATGTCTAAGGATGCTCACAAGTAGTATGATTGATATTACAAGCTCATCAAGAACCCTTCAATTGCACTACCTAACAAGCCTCCAGTCCCTAGGCACTTCCAATTGGACCAACTTTGCTAGTATCACCAATTGCAAGGTCATGACACCGACTTTTGCATGGCTTTGGGGGATGACATCCAATGCATGATTAACAAGGGTGAGTTGGTCCTTGATGCTACCAATCAAATGCATCCCTAGAACTAGTCAATGGGGGTTTATAAGGATCCTCTAAACATAAGTGGTGTAGGGTATGTCATCAATGCCATTAGCATTTATGATGATGCTGAACTGGCATAAGATCCATTCATGGTTCATGTGCCTTCTAGTAACACTGGGGCCTCCTAAGCATTAACCAGTTTGAGGATCCCTTTTGTCATCAAAGCACCACCTCAAGTGTCCATAACATCCTTTGTGGTTAGGGCTCCATAGCACATTGTGGCAACAATAGCCCAAACACCCTTTGTCATAAGGATGTTGTGACATGTAGATTCCTCACCTGTTGGGAGTCCAACGGTGGGCAAGGCATCAAATCATGCTCACCCAAGACCCTATCCTACAAACGACACCAACAAGCAACCAAGATGGCAAACCGGGAGGCCTAATGAACACCTCGTCAATCGGATGCTTAGGCAACACCAAGAGCAAAGGGCACTAGGCCCATCTAAGCCTATCCCCTTATTTTCTATACCAATGGCCCAACCAACCAAAGAGGCTACCACAACAAGCAGTCAACCATAGAGCACTGAGGCTCTAAAGCAAAGCAACCAACAACAAAGCACCAAGGCTCCAAAGCAAACCAAGCCCAAATCCCCTCCACGAGTGATCTGTCTCCTAGATTGCATGGAAAAGGTGAAGGCCAATAACAACAAAGTAGAAAATAGTGAAAACAACTTTCTTGATGCATTGGCATAAGCCAAATAGGTCTTAAAACAAAAAAAATGCAACTCTAAGCTTATGCCCATCATGAAGCATTAGTGTGCATGTTGACCTCTGTTCCTGTCATGAGGGACATTCTAGCAAATGAATAGACCATTCACGTTGTGATGTTGCCTCCTCCCCTACAAGAATTTAGTTCAATGCCCTTGGCATTTTGAGATGACATGATCAAGGTAGACCCTGAGAAGGATTAGTTCTTTACCATATTGATGTTCATAACTATCCATATGGGAGAATGCAAGATTCATAGGGTGCATGTTGATGATGGGGTGGCAACCAATGTCATCTCATATACAGTCATCAAAAAACTTGGTCTTGCTGACCAGATTTAACCAACGAAGAAAACATGCTTGAAGTCTTTTAATGGGTCATGTGTCATCATAAGGAGGACTATCATGATAGTATTTTTGGCAGGGGAGAAATTCCCCACTATAGATGACTTCATGGTTGTTCAAGAGATGTCAAGTTTCAACCTAATCCTAGGTAGGCCCTGGTAAGCCCAGCTATAGGTTGTCTCATCCCCAATCCATCAAGAAATCGACCTTCCATATGAAGGTGCAGAAGTTATCATATGCGATGACAACACAACTCTCTGACTGTTAGCAACATTGACATTGAACAAGGATTAGAGGTATAGTTCTCCAATAACATGCCTCCCACAGAGGACGAAGGTGAAAAGTATGAAGCAGATCAATCCAAAGAGCCAATAGAAACCCCTGACCATCTAGAAGATGCTTTGTGGGTAGAATTGCCCTTTAGCATAGCTAACAAAGGTTAGAGTGAGTACTGCATTGTACCTTCCAAGTCCTATGTGCCACCTAACCCACACCGAGTTAGGAAAAAACTATGCAACTAAGGTACATCCTTGGTTCAATAGGCACTAGGTCTTTGCTTACCCCACCTCTACATGCTTTTCTTGTTTGCATTTTGTTCATATTTTACATTTTTTCTTGGTTTTCACTTTTGCATTATTTGTCTCTCTATGCATTTATTTCTTATATGTACACATTTTTTGTTAAGTTTACACTTTCATATTATTCTTTTTAGCCATCAATTTACACATAAAAATAGTAAACTATGTAAGAAATCATAAGATCCAAAAACTTACAAAAATATGCCATGGCCTTCCAAGGTCTAAAAATAGAATGCATGACCTGAGAAGGCCTTAAACTACTGCATGGCCCACCATGGCCTAAAACTAGTAGCCTTTTTCCTTTTCTATCAAATGACTCATAATGGCCTAAAACTACCAGTGCGGCTTGCTACGGCCTAAAACTAGCAACACTCTCCATTTTAATACATGGTTCAAAATGGCCCTAAACTATCACTAGGGTCTAGAATGGCCTAAAAAACATTATCTACATCTACAGCTCAAAATGGCCTAAAACTAGCAAATGCTTTGCATTAATGCATCACACTGTCAACACGTAACACATAGCAATGCACATCATATAGAAAAAAATCCACTCTATTCCATAGAAGAATAATGTTATATGACATGATTATCCACACTACACAATGCAAAAATATACAAAAATTCCCAATGGTTTGTCTCCATTAGGATTGGCTCAACCAATGGCGCTAGGTGGGGGTGGAGGCTTCTCTTCATCCATCGCATCATTGGGGTCCACAACATTGCCTAGTGCCTATCAAAGACAAAAATCACAAAAATTTGTAACCAATGTACAATGCACAACCTAACAAAAAAAGCGTGACATAAAATAAAACAAAAAACTAACCTAAGAGGGTCTTGCATCGATCATGTTTGGAGGTAGTCTATCAAGGCCCTCCTCCAAGAGTTGGAAGATCTTGGCCTCTAATAAATGCATCCAATCCTTGTGACCAATGTTAACACCTACAAGGGTCTTGCCCTCATCCATGGCGGTCTATGTGGGCAATTACATCGAAAAGGTGGAAAATAATGTCTTCCTTGAGGGCATGGCAATCTCCCACTTTGGGGACCCACTAACCACTGTGTGTTGAGCAAACAACTCAAAGGTTCAACTTCTACCAATCACCTAAATGAACAACTCAAGGTGGTGGGCTTTGATAGACTCTTCTTTGAGCTATTGCAAATATGCATCTCGCTCACACTTAGAGTGGCACTTGTGGTCATTTTGTGTGTGCCCCCATTTACACACTTTAGTGCTAAAGCTCTTCCACTCTTAGCTCTTCCAGGAGAGTAGATCCATCTGAAACCTCTACTCAATAATCTCCCAGGTGGCCTCATTTTTTCCCTAGATTACTGACCAATACCTAGCATAATTGATCTCTACAGTGCACTAGGTACTATCTCCCCGTAACCAAGTTGATAAGAAATCATAACGGGACTGAAGGTCCTTGTTCTTCATAGTTAGGCTTTCCATAGTTTTCTCGAGCTCATGCATGCATTTCCAGAGGTGCTCATTTGAGCACCTGCAGGTTTAGAATGCATTCACACTGAAAAGTGCACACTTGCTAACTACCTCGTACACACGGTGAGGCACCTACTCCACCTTGGGGGGATACTTAGGAATAGCATCCACCTTGGCCACCCGATTCAAATCCCTACAGAGCTTAGAACCTATTGGCATACAATAAGCAAATCAACATTAGCCACAGACTAAGCATGAAATTAGTAAAGTAATTTAAGAAAAACAACAACATACATATCATGCTTAAGATCTGCCTGCTGTATGCGGTCCACCATGTCCTCAACTATGCCTTTCATGAAGGTAAATTTATCTGATGTCTCTATGTATGGCTTCATGCAATGGATAAGCGTTAGCGATGCATTGCTAACAAGGATGTCTAAGGCTGTAGCCCAACACAATGCAATACTTAGCAACAACCAAATAGCCAAGGATTCATAAGAAAAAGAGAAAAAATAGATGGCAATTTAAAGTATTTACCTAGCAAGCCCTCAGGTGTTAGCATAGGAGGATCTCCTAGCTGCACATTATCAAATAGGCTGGCAAAATCACCCTCAAGGTGAAACAACCCTTCTGCATCAAACTACTAGAAGGTCCCTATGGCCTTGTGTAGCTCCTTTCCATGTGCTTCGTCCTCATCTACTTGAGGAGGAGCTATCTCTGCTACCATCACTACTACCGCTTCTTCAGCAACCCTTTTGTTTAACTCACAAGCATAACATAGTACCATTAGGATGACATAATACAAGAAAACATAAAAAATTGTAAATATATAAAATAAAATAAAAAACAAATGCATCCAAGGCATGTCTACTAACCTGCAACCATTGAATGAAAGGTGGATATCTTGAGGCGGACCTTCTTGATGCTTGCCTATCCAACCACAGGGGCAGCCTCCTCTGCTGGGCATGGTCTCTTAATTTTCATCGTGGAAGGCCCCACTATCTCTACGATGTGTCTGTTGGCCTTACTCGCATCCCTGATGACCATTGAAGGGCACTCACCTATGCTGTCATAGGAATAGTATGACCATGACCTCCCCATATGAGCTTTCATCGTAACTAAGTATGACTCATCAATCTCCTCTAGGGGATCCTACGCACAAGTGGTCACGACCAAGTGCTTAATCCAAGGCTTGGATAGTTGCTTGCAATCCTACATAACCCAGTACCCACTATCTTGGATCACCAGAAACTTTACAAACCTTTGTAGATATGCTACAAAAAATGCAAAGTGGACATGAGACCTCACTTGCAAGTTGTAGTGAAGCCAAGTGATCTTTGCCTGTAATCCAACGGTGATGAAGAAAGCCTAGTTAAATCTAGTGCCCTCCTTTATGAAACACCACAAAATTTTAGCTTAGACACTTTGAAACAAGAATGACTCAAGCCCTTTTCAGCATTTAGGAGGGAAAACTTGTCTAAGGCATGGAACTCACACCCAGCTTGTTCAAGCCAGCTTGCTCATGCTATCAAGCTAGCTTGCCCTCAACGTGACCAACCCTGAAAGCTTTCAAATAAGGTTAAAATGATCCTAATTTCAATAGGCAAGGTCCCCTCAGGGCCCATTTATGGTCTCCCCAAGTTTCAGCATCTAGAACCCAAGATTTCAAGTCAAAATTGCACAAATCTTATTACTCATGTTGAGGTCACACCCAGGTCATGTTGGTAGTGTGAGTCTAGCGTGAGTAACATAAAACAACCTTAAAATAGTGTCAACATAGCTTGATTTCGAGAGTACAAGGCCCCCTTGAGGTCCACTAATGAATACCTTAGGTCCCAACATCCAGAATCCTAGTTTTCAGGTTCAAAGACATGTGATTTCGGTCACTCATGCCCAAGTCATGCTGGCAGCGTGAGTGCCCCAAAATAGTGTCAAAATGATCTAATTTTGAAGGTACAACTCACCCTAAAGGTCCACTAATGATTGCTCCATGTCCCAGCCCTCAAAATTTTGATTTTGGGCCCGAAAATACACCGTTTTCAGCACTCACACTGAGGTCGTGCTAGAGTCACACCCAGCTCACGCTGGCAATGTGAGTCCAGCGTGAGTTGCCAAAATGACCTGGATCAAGGCATAAACAGGCTCAAATTTAGCATGTAGGTCGTCCCCAAGGTCAAGCAGCAGTTACACTTGAAAGACAGGTCTCAAAGATTAAGATTTGGTGTGAAACGTACCATCCCAACTTGCTCATGCCAAGGTAACGCTGGTAGCATGAGTCCAGCGTGACCACTATTCATCAGCGTGACCACTATTCACAGCATGAACACTATTCATCAGCATGACCACTATTCACAGCGTGAACACTATTCATCAGCGTGAGCACTATTCACATCTAGACAAAAGCACTCCAAATGCACGCTGAGGACATGCCAGGACCAAATCAAATCACGCTAGGAGCCCTAGTGAGGCAGAGATGCCTCAAACAGCCACCGAACCACTCAAATCGACATCTTGCAGCAGTCGATTCAAAGGACCATGAAGTTTCAAGCGAGCTGGAGTCAATCCCTCTTGAAATTCATTGTAAGCCTCATCATCTGTGAGCTTGTCAAGCTCTTACGCTGCTTCCATGGGCGTAAGCTAGCTTGCGTTGTAAGGTACATTGCACATGGTCAAAAATGTAGCCTGCCTACATACGTCTAGTTCACACATAGTTGCACATCGAACACTTGTCACACGATCCATTTTTCTCTCATCTCACAGCCATTGACCTCATTCATGAATCCTACTCCCGAGCCTAGCAAAATGTATAAATACCCTATTCATTGACATAAATGGGGTTGGCAATTTTGGAGAAAGAAAACTAGAAATCCTAAGCCTAGATGCATATGTTCCTAGCTCCTGCAAACACCTTACATTGGAGCTTAACATCTAACTTGCAATCCAAACATGCAACTACGTTTTGACCGGTGCACATCTTGCTAATTAATACAACACAGTTTCATTTTTTTCCTTCCATTGTGCTATTCTGGTTGATTGTTTGCATTATCCCATTTTATTGCACGTTTCTACACACATTTTGTTTACATTCACAATGTCTACGTCTTGCTTTTTTGTTTATGCTCTATGCTTTGTTTACATTTTGTGTCATTGTTTGCATTTGGTTTGCATTCTATTTACATCATTTATGATAACCCTAGTGCTAGCCATAGCTTACGCTCAGGGAAGTCCTTGGTTGATTTGCATGCAGACCATCCAAGGCACTCTACCTTCATTTTTCTAGCTTTCCCTCACGTGAAGGCATGGTCATCTGTATCTCTCTGGAGATCTTTCGGCGTTTGTTTTCCTCTAGCCTTACACCGAAGATTTCGAACGGTACACTTTAGAACCTCCCTCATCACCCATGCTTGCTCTACCCCAAGGATTTTTCCTTGGGAGAGCAACTTTGGAAAGGCATGGGCATGAAAAAGAGGGTAGAGCTCCCAGACCTCAGGCACATGCACATCTTCAACCATGATGTCTTTGCAAGATTGAGTGGTTTCCAATCACTGCTGAATCTCTCCTTTGTAGTCTGCCTCTCTGCTAGCCTTGTCAATGACTAATGGGCCTTCAGAGGTGAGGCCAAAGAAGTTCACAAAAAAAGCATCATTGAGGTCCAAGACCACCCTCACTTTGTGCACATCGGTGATGAAGTGGTAGGTGTCACTATTAAAGGATTCAATAATGGTAACCATCTCGACCACTAGAGTGCTTGGGCTAAGGGACAAGAAGAGGCTCATCAACCTAACACATGTCAACTAATTGGTTAATGCATCTAAGGCCTTATGTCATAACCAATGCTATGCCCCCTCCACATCACCATATTTCATTATCAGGGTGGCCTCATTATGACCTGTGGTGATCACTATCACCTCTCCTAAAGCAATTGTAGTTGTGACATAGGAAAATACAACATTAGCATTATGCAAGGGCAAATCAATGAGTGCATAAGAGTAAGCAATAAAAGCTAAGCCAAGTGATAAACACTTATGTGAAACAAATGGTGTACTCGATGGAGGTGGTAGTGCAACTAGCTCTCCGAAGTTGGACTTGCCACTAGCCTATCCTTCATCAAGCCAACCATAGATTGTGCATCACTCGAATGCCTTCAAGTACTGGGTAGGATAACTTTATAAGTCCTCTTCCACCTACTCAATCACAACCTCCTAAAAGTTTATACTAGAGGAGAACACCTCTACGGTGGTGCAGGTCAAGGCAAGAGCCCCTGATTCATCATGGAGCCCCTCATCATCAACTTTAAACCTAGCATCAAACATGAGCAGCTAGCAGTTAGCAAACCTAGCATGGTTAATAGCAATAGAGAATAATGTAAAAACATGAGCATTTACCCTTTAGCACGGTATACAGTTCTAAGTGTCTTTTGGAACACGATATGCATGCACATAACAACAAAGAGGGTGTTGTCCTTGTTGTAACAAGAGAACTCTAGCATTTTCCAAATCCTGGCTAGGGGTGAGTGCCCTTGGGGCCTCACCTCGAACTATCTGCTCATCCATCATTGCTTGTGGGCTTATTGGACATGAACCTTAGTATGTCCTGGTTGGCCCCGAGTAGCAATGTCTCAGTGATGGTAGCCATAGCCTCTGCTGCTAGGTGTGACCACATGATCACAGTGAACTGTTGTAGCAAAAAGGCTAGGAACTAAAAGACCCCTAGCCAAAACCATACCGCCTGATGACCCAACTTAATGTCTAGGGCAAGTGTGTTGGGCATAGGCTTGCTCATGTAGCAAAGGATGTCGACAAGCTTCACAATGACCAAAATTGGCTTTAACAATACCCTACGATCACACAAACAACAAGTGTAGCATTAGTACACATTAGATGCATTTTGACAAAAACATATTAACTTACATTTAGCAATGCTTAGCAAAAATTACCACAACCTATCATAACTTAAAAACTAAAAAATATATCCTAGGGCCCCCTATGCCCCATGCGTATAGGACGTCAACATATACATTTGATATGCTTGGTACTCATTAGGGTACAACATGTTTAGCATAGTGTTGGCATTTGATATGTTTGCACGTTTTGCATTATCTTAGTTCACACATTTTAGCAATTTGGCATTGTTTCAATTTACAATTTTGACACTATTGTAGCCTTAACATTATTAGCATTTTTACATCCAGCAAATTTTTTTAAAAAAATTCTAACTTTGGACTATCCGTAAGAGCGTAGCCCAGAAATTGAAAATTTTTCTAAGTCTAGCTAACGCCAACCATGCTTTGGGACACCACAGAGGGTAGTCTAAAATTACCCAAAATTTTTTAACTCTTGGCTATGCTCCTCATAGAACATAGCCATGCAAAAAAAAAAACTAATTGTTTAACCTTGTACCTTGTGCAATCTACACTAATTGACCTCGTAGCCATCGTTCTATTGGCCATGCCGCTCAACCCACACCCCATTGACTATGACCTCCTTGGCTACAGTTGCCAGACTATGACCCTTGCCTCATCCTTGCACAGTAGGCCATCTCAACCACTATCAATGCTCTGCCCCTTGGCCCTAGGGCTGTAGCCAAACCCTCATCTCTACCTTGGGTATGGGACAAAAAACAAAAGAAAGGCATGGATCCCCTATCGTGCCCATAAACCCCATGGGCGACAGCCCCTTGCCACTACCACTTGACCCTTAGTCTCCCTCATGCACCATAGTAAAAACCCTCATTGCCATGCATGCCCACCTTGTTGCGCAATTGCGAAGACCATGGTGGCAGTGGCCTCTACCACTGCAGGGCACCACCAACAAACCTTACACATAAGGACATAAACCCTCATTGTGCCAAACCATGTTGGCTGCTACTTTCACCCCTACCTTTCCCTTGGCAGTTAAAACAAATAAAAACAAAAAATGAATTGTTGCTATAGACCCTCATCCTTACCTTACACAGGTGGAGAGTAAAAAAAAAAGGAGATCAAAAGAGCTATGATTGTAGCCCGCTGCACCTTAGCTTTGTAAGTAGCATTCCTAGGGCTACTGCTAGAAACCTAACCCCTTGTCCCATGCTCTAACAACAAAGCAAGATTTCCATGAGCCTATGGCCTACCATGACCAACACAATGTGAACCCTTACCAAGTAGCACATAAGATATAAGAAGAAACAAACATAAAAATCATAAATCATGAAACCCTCTACACTGCGCATATACCGTTCCCTACTGCATGGCCATAATGACCATGGTGGTGATGGTCCCTACCACGATAGGCCATCAAACCCAGATACCTCCAAAAAAATCCCTAAGTGTGAAAGCCCAAAGGGGGAGAAAATAGTGCTAAGGGGTGAATGTAATGGTGTACCTAGCAATCAGTGGCATCCTCCTCTTCTCCACGCATGCCCATTATAGGCACTTCAGGACTCACTCTCTCTCCTCCACGTTGGCTAGGTCGGGGTGCTGGCGTTCACATCCATGTGACATCTTTGGTAGACTATGTTGTTGCAATCACGCTATGCTCTAGAAATTCATTTTCACTTTTGACAATGATAGTTTTACCAAGGGTTAAGTGCATTTATATACCCCTAGGGACCACTTAAATTTTTCCCTACCCATTGCTATGCTCAATAGTGCCAAGCGTAGTTGGGCTAAGCATAGTCCCCAAAGTTAGAAAAATTTGTGATTTTCCTAACAGTCTCTAAACTTAGAAAATTTCAAATTTTTCTTATCATCCAATGGGTGCCCAAGCTAATTGCGCTCCACTGATGCATGATGCATTTAGCACATTCAACCATCTACTATGGCATTAAATTGGCATTCAACCATTTTCTATGACATTAAACTAGCATTCAACCATCTACTACAATATTAAATTGGCATTCAACTGTCTACTACAACGTTAAATTGGTATCCAATGGTCTACCAGGACCTTAAACTGACACTTTGTAGTCTGCTAAGACCCTAAACTGGCAACCCCATAGCCTGCTAAGGCCCAAAACTAGCTCATGCATCCCTTGCTTCTTAATCTCATTTGCATACTTAGGAAAATTTTATTGCATTATTTTCTTTTAACTATGCATATTGCTCTCATTAAAACAAGTGCAGCTTGACATTTTTCTGGTTGTTTTTGAATGATCATTTTAGGATTCGCAAGTTGACTACGTACGAGAATCTTTATTCATCGCTAGTGTTCACTAGGCCACATGGTGATCTTACATGATGTATCAATCCATAGTGCCTAGACCTTTAAGTCCATAGCCTACAATGAATATGTAACATCTGTAGAGGCACCACTAGATTAGCTAAACCATTTAGTTAGTGCTCTAGATCTATAGGTGGATGACATCACCTAGGATCCCCTTGTTGAAGTCCCCATAGCAACATCTAGTGTCAAGGCAAGAACACTGAAACTTAGTTCTTTGTTAGAGCCTCAACATGGCCAAAGCATCGCAAAAGTGTTTAACGAAAACATGAATACATTCACATGGTTTTACAAAGACATGCTAGGCCTTGATCCTTGTGTAGTACATCATAACATAATCTTCAGTCCTAGCATGAAACCAATTAAGCAGAAAGTCCACAAGGTTAGGCTTGAGGTGGAATTAGTAGTCTGGGATGAAATCATCAAGCTCTACAAAGCTAGTTTCATCTAGGTTGTTGACTACACTGATTGGATCTCTAACATCATCGTTGCCCCTAAGAAAAACAAAAGTATATGCATCTACATAAACTGTTGGGATCTCAACAAGGCAACCATCAAAGATGATTTCCTATTGCCTAGTATTGACCAATTGGTTGATACTATAGCTGATCATGCCTTGTTGTCCTTTATGGATGGGTTCTCAGGGTACAACCATATTCAGATCAACCCAAAGCACTAGCTCAGTACTACCTTCATGACCCCTTGGGGTATGTTTTGCTACACCATGATGCCCTTTGGACTTAAGAACATAGGAGCAACTTACCAACAAGTCATGATGTACATCTTTAGTAATTACTTATTAGGTCTACTCAATGATTATGTCAATGATATATCGGCCAAGTCCAAGGCATCACAAAACCACATAAATGACCTAGATCTTGTGCTCAAATGTTTTCTGAAACACAAACTTAGGCTAAATCCCAAGAAATGTGTCTTCAACATCAAGATGGGCCACATGATAGGCTTTGTAGTATCAAAAATAGGCATACATGTAGACCCTGATAAGGTTAAGACCATTATCAATTTAGCATCATTGGCCAACCTTAAGGAGCTACAAGGGTTACATGACATATTACAATTCATATGATAGTTTATCACATGATTGACCGACAAGTTGTAGCCAATGTAACACTTGCTCAAAAAGGGATCCACTTTGAGTGGATGGCTCAATGCCAAAAGGCATTTGACAACCTCAAACAAGAGTGGGCTAAATGTCCAATGGTCTACCCTCCACAAGGAGATAAGCCATTTTACATCTACCTTGCTACCTCTAACACATCTATCACTTCTCTACTTTGCCAAAAGTGAGAGATGGTACCGAGGTCCCCATGTACTACCTAAGTCATGTGTTAGTGGCTTATGAAGTAAAATACAATGATGTGAAAAAGACTTGCCTTGCCTTAACCTTCACACTTAAGAAGTGGAAGCATTATCTTTTTGTAGCCAACTAAACAACATCTGCAAGAGCAATGTATTCTAAGCCATTACAACAAATATCTATGACAGCAATCACATTACAAGTTGGAATGTAATAATTGCAGAGTTTGACCTACATTACATTACACAAGCATCAACAAAAGGTCAAGCAATAGCCATAGAACTTATGACTTCTCCAATTAATGACCAAGCAACAATAGATTTGAAATTCCCAGATGAGCATGTCACTAGCATAAGACAAGTGCCTAATAATTTCAAGTTGCTTTTACACTTTAATGGTGCTTCAACCTCCCAAGGAGGTAGTGCCACTGTCATAATCACATTCCCCTCTAGGGAGATCTGACCCTTCGTGTATCATTTTACATTTCTGTGCACTAACAACATGGTAGAGTATGAAGGTCTTCTCCGGGGCATCTTAGAGGCTTACAACCTAGGAATACAAAACCTAGTGATTCGAGGTGATTCTCAATTGGTTTTCAACCAAGTCACAAAGGTTTGCGTTTGTAAAGCCCAATACTTGAATCCTTATTGTGACTTGGCAAAGCACCTACTTATGCAATTTGCCACGACCGATGTCCAGCATATTCCTTGCAACGAAAACCTCATTGTCGATGCATTAGCTACATTAGCCTTAAGCATTACATCTAAAATGTTTCATGCATTGCCCATCATGGTGGTAGATTGCATTGTGCCCAACATGTAAACAATCGACATTGCATCCATTGCCATGGTAAGCACAACCCATGTAGTAGAGTGGTATGACGACATCAAGTTGTACCTTCTACAGGGTGAACCTCCGTAGCATCTAGCCACTACCCAAAAGGATACAGTGTGAAAGCGATTGTAGCAGTACGTCATTGTAGGTGATAGCACATTATGTCAGTGATCCTACAATGGCATACTGTTAACATGCATTAGTGATGGTAAAGCATAGATGATCATGGAACAAGTTCACGAGGGACTCTGTGGAGGCCACATAGCACCCAGGGAAATGGTGGCGAAGATCATATGCTTATGCTACTATTGGCCTTACATGGAGTGTGATTATGTCTCCAAGGTCAAGACGTGCAACACATTTCAACAACATGGTAATCTAATGCACGTGCCACCTATTGAGCTACATACAACACAAATCATGTGGTCATTCCAACGTTGGGGATTGAACATCATAAGACCTATAACACCTATGTCCTCTATAGGACATAGCTTCATCATAACTACCACTAAGTATTTTACAAAGTAATTTAAGGTCATTTCCCTGAGGAGGACAACATCGCAACAAGTCTACGAATTCATACTTAATAACATAGTGTTTCGTTTTGGTCTACCCATGACTATAGTCACTGACAATAGGCTACAATTTAATAGTGCTGACACTAGTGCCTTCTACGAGTGCCTCAAAATTAAATATTCCTTTTCTTCACCCTACTACCTACAGGGGAATGGCCAAGTGGAGGCCACAAACAAGTCATCATTAATCTCTTAAAAAAGATGCTTCGCAGTAGCAAATGACAATGACATGAGTAACTGATCTATGCACTTTGGGCCTATCACACAATATGAAGAACTACAACAAGTAAGACATCATATAGCTTGGTTTATGGGTCTAAATCCATCTTGCCTCTTGAGTTGTAGGTCCCATCGCTTTGTGTAATCCTCTCAAGCTTCATCGATGAGGCTTAAAAAATGAGTTGAGAACTATCAACCTTGACTCAATCAACAAGGAGTGCATGCAAATGCTTGGTCAAATCGAGTGGTACCAAGAAACGCAACAGCAAAAGCATCGTCATGATCAACATCAATGCTTGATCAAGGAGGGGGACCTGGTCCTCAAGGCCATTCACAAATCCACAAACAAATTCTCAGCTAATTGGGAAGGATCTTTTTTGGTCATCAAGACTTATGACAATGGAGCATTTAAGCTTGCTGACGACAATGGCAATGAATTTGCTAATCCAGTAAACCACTCACGCCTGAAGTCATACTACGCCTAGTGCACAACATTGCATTAATGATAAAGCAAGGTAAGTGGGAGTTTGTTATGACTAGAAACTAGCACAGATAGTCTACTATGACTATAAACTGGCACAAATAGTCCACTACAACTATAAACTAGCACAGATCGTCCTTGGGCCATGACACTAAATTTGGCACCCAAGCATAGTCCGCTATAACTATAAATTGGCATAGCACATCCGTTATGATGCTAAACTAGCAAAAATCATCCTTTCATCATGATGTTAAACTAACAAAACATCCACTGTTTGCTACAATGATAAACTAGCACATAGCAACTTGCTAGGACTATAAACTAGCATAGCCCATTTTCTACTAAGACATTAAACTAGGTTCATAGTTCAACACACATAGTTCTATAGACAAGCGAGCGTGAATACTTCCAATCCTTCGTCATCTACCCACACCTCATGGGTAGGGCAAGGTGGGATGTTGTAGTTCCAAAATGGAGTTCACATCATCAAGGAAGAAGCCTTTAGAACATTTGCAATGTTACTACCTTTGGCATTTTGTAGATCCTTCTAAGATGCCCTTAGGTATTTTATTAACCTTCCAAAGCTTTGACCACCATCGCTAGTAGTACCACCCCTAGGCCATGTTGACAACATTATCAACCTTGGTTGTTTCATTATTGGTTGAAGCTCTCATCATCAGCACCACCTATTGGATTACTAGTAGTACTGTGGCCCAGGCACCTTACTACCATCCTCCAGCCCTTACCATTGCCTAGGTTTGAAAGTGCATTCAGCATCTTGGCTCTCTACCATTTTGTTGGATTTCCAAGCTCCTGTTCTTGGTGTGGAGTCTCGAGCACCTACATTGCCATTACCCTCGATCACTTTACTAGCCTCCCTGGGATGCTTACTTCCAGTGTGGTTGTTGGAGCTTTTGTGGCTCTCTTGCTTTGGCACCTACACTGGTTTTCTTGCATTGGTGCTACAAGCTCTTGTAACTAGTTCAACACTTGTGACACATGCATCATCCTTGCATCTAGCAATTTATTCTCATCTCCTGATGTGTGGTTGTTTTACTTGTCTTCTCTAGGTTATATTTGTAAGATGAAGTCCTAAAGGTGATCGTGTAGAGATGCATCTCTTCATAGTAGGCAAGACACCACATTACACTAATGTGCATGATCAAACTAGTTGAACCACTTAAGAGTGCACATCCCTACTTTTCCTACCTTAGCCTACTTACATTTGCTTCCTTTACCGTGCATTCCCTGGCCTTCCCCTACATCATTGAGCCTACAAATCCCTCTAATGCACATGACACCTTCTCTTTGTCAACCATAGAACCCATGGCCAACATAATGCAAATTGTCCTATGGGGAGTTTTTGTGGGTTGGTCAAAGCCCTAAGTGAATGTAATGCAACTCATCATGGGGACGAAACACCTATCCTATAGACATGACATGATTGCCTCAAAGCGAAACCCATTAGGTGGCATGCAGCCCAATTGATAGAAAGCATTTTTTAGTTATCATTTTACAATGTGTAGAGCCCAAAGAAAGTTCACATTGTAGTTCAAACACAAAAAAAAAAGAAAAAAAGATGGCAAAGAGATGGGGAAAACATGTCCCCAAGAAAAAATTAGCAAAACTACAACTTTGCAACTAGTCCAATCCTAAAATTGCATCAACCTTCTCATGAGCACTCCGATGAGAGGTCCAACTTTAGGGGAAAGCCATCCTAGTACCATTGGCATTGACTTCCTTACAAGCACTCTAATGAAGGGTCATCATTTGGTGACAAGCCATCCTAGTTTCACACCTTGTAGCCACATACACAGTTTGCATTTCACTCCCTTGTTATCCCTTAGTCCATCTCCTTAACATGCCCCCTATCATCCTTTACTTCAAACATACCATTTCCCTTAGCACTCTTAAGCATGACAAAGTGACATCCGGTTAGGCATTGATGCCATGCCTACTGTGGTGTTTTGCATTCTTTGTTGACATCTCTTGGGCCACTCCTCTAGATGTTAATAAAGAGGGGCCAATGAAACATCACCAAATTTGGAGTTTCCAAGTCTCAATTGAAAATTTGGCTTAAGTGTCAAAACTTGGCAAATTTTGTCTAAGTGTTGAGACTATGCTCCCATTGTCAAGGCTACACTCCAAAGTGTAGTTAGCGTAGTTGACACTAATAGTCCATATTTGCAAAATTTTTCTAAGTGTTAATAGTAATTGCAAATTTTTCTAAATGTTCTAGCTACACTCTCCTTGCCAAGACTACGCTCCAGAGTGTAGTCAACGTAGTCAGCCTTGGAATGGCCAATTTTGTAAATTTTTTCTAAGTGTTAGGTTAGAAGCTATTGAGCATGTATGGGATGGATGAAATAGTTTGGCAAATTTTCTAACTATTGGTGCTACACTCCATGCTATGCTCCAGAGTGTAGCTAGTGCAGTGCACATGTAGGCAACAATTTTGCAAGATTTTTCTAAGTGTTTAGGCTATGCTCTCCCTGTTGGGACTACGCTCCAAAGCGTAGTCAACATAGCCAACACTAAACTTCATTTCTTTGCAAGACTTGCCTAACCCCTTGGGCTATGCTCCAAAGTGTAGCTAGCATAGCCATGTGAAACTACCCTCAGAAGCCTCCAAAACTTAGCACCAACTTGCATCTTAGCTCCAACATTCTTTTGGCAAGTAAGACCAGCAACTTGCATTTCATTTGCATCCCTCATTCGTCCCCAAGATGTACCTATGCTTGACACCACTCAAGAAAGTGATAGTGTAGTCTCCAAAATTATACTATTTTGCATTGTTTGCAGGTACTTTGCGGTTTGTTTGGCACTCTTACATGTAATCTTGGTAGCGTAGTTACAGTTTGGCAGTTTCATAGGGTCCATTGGAGAACACCAACAAAACATCATTTTGCTTTAGTGGGAGTGTAGTTGAGGTTAGCATAGTCCCAACTACCCCTCTGCCACATGGCACCCAATCCATGATTCATGTTTACCCTAACCCTATAAATACCCCAGTGCTCCATGTTTTAGCGGTTGGAAAATCTAAAAAAAGGTTAGCATTTTGGCATTCTAGTTGGCATGTTCAAATATTCAACTAGCAAGTTTTCTTTCCAAGCATCCTTGCACTTGAGCACACTTAGCACCTTGGCAAACTTCAGGACCCTAGTGGACACCATTGGATGCTACCCAACACACTGCACATCACTGCAGCCCATAGAACACTACGGTAGCAAACTTAGCAAGCTTAGACTTCACAATGGACATTAGCCTTCATAGCTAAACACCTTAAGATTATGACTACGCTACCTACTATGCCTATTTGTACATTGCATACTTTCTCACCTTTTCTTTATAGTTGACTATGCTTCCCCTCTATCACCACCCCCCCCCCCCCCCCCCCTCGTTTGGGGTGGTGTCATCTTCCCTTTAGCTTGCATTTTGTGCATATTTCACATTTTTTGCACATTTTTGGCATTTTACTCGCATTTTTATTATTCACACATCTATTTGTACATTTGCACCTCCATTTTTGTGCCTAAAGCTTTGACTACGCTCACCTTCGTGAGTGTTATGGAAACCGCAAATGCTGCATAAACCCCTTAAAACACATTTCATTGTGACACCCATAAGTCCCAGTTTGATTGACAAAACTGTTCTGGGCACTGGGCACCCTGCTTTCGTCTTCTAGCAGGCCCTTGCATGGGAGTGCGGTTAAGATTGTGTGACCGTGGACCTCTTGGTGTCTTGTTCTAGCCTCCAACATTTTTAGTCACTACACTAGCCTTGATCCAATTAGAAATAGCATGAGTTAGTATTATAATGTAGATTTGAGGCAACACTTAGTTTGAAAGGTATTTGAATGTATTTGATGTAGAGGATGAGGGTGTTGGAGATACAAGGTAACTAGTTGGATTAAGTTGTGAGGATTTGGGAGGACTTTTGGATCAAAAAATGGATGTTTCTTAGATCGATTGTCCAAACCACTTGGTTGAAAAGCTGGTTGTGAATGTACATCCCTTGTAGCATTTCATTGTTGTGACTGTAAAGGAATTTTTCCTTACATGAATGGAACAAGAGGCGACTGGGTTGAGGGTGGAGGGATGTGTGTAGATGAATATGGAGGGTGGTAAGGATATGATTATTTTTCTCAAGTAGATGGTGAATGAGTTTGATGGTACTTTGAAGAGTAATAGTGATGCTGAAATGAGGCATGGTTTGCAGAACTTCTTGGAGAAATAAGTTGTTGAACATAGTACCCATATGGATTTGGTTGCCTGTAAGGGTACTGCTGCCTTGGCGATGACATTCCCCATGACTATGGTTGGTGCCACTATTGATATTGTTCATATGGTTGTGGCAGAGCTCCACTTGGATAGTAAGCCTATTGTTGTTGGTGGAACTGCCTTAGATTACCTTGATGATAAGGTAATCGTCTAGGTGCTTTCCTCTATGCTAGTCGAGGATTCAACATGTACACCCTAGGCACTTGTAAGTGTGACACCACAAGGCAACATCCCTTAGGATGTTCATATTGACAAATGTTACAACCAATTTCATCGTTAAAGTTTGTCTCAACAACTTCTTCTACTACAATAGCTTTGCCCTTACGTTTTTGATAGGCACATTTAGCTTCTTTCCACCTCCTATGATTATGATCACTATTTTGCTCTTTGGATTCTTTAGCAAGCTTCATAGCAATTTGGAATTTTTCATCCAAAGAGTTCCATAATTTTTCAACCTTTTCTAAAATATCAAAAATAGATTTTTGGATGGGCAAGGTTTTCCTGTTCACCACTTCATCAAGTGATCATCACAAAATCAGACATCTCTTTTTTTGATGAAAGGATTTCTATTATATTTTTCTGCACTCTTACGTTTTCGCAACTCCCTTTCTTTTTTTGCAACTCGTTCTATCAGCCTTTGTATCTGATGAGCTCTTAATTTGGACAATCTCCCCTAGACATAAACCCCAAGAGTTTTTCTAGTTTTTGCTCTGAGCCCATCTATGCTATTGGAAAGTTGTTTTCTTTAAGAATAATCATGGCCAGGACATTAATGTAAAAGAGAATAGTATCTACCCATGGTGGCATCCAAGGGTTCATGTGTTCCCTATTTCCAGCCTTGGATTTTCCTTCTTAAATTAGACACTCTAGATTACGTTTAGTATTTATCATTGAATAACTTAAGCATTGTACTCCATTGGTAGATAGATTTTGGCTCCAAGGATTGGTACCAACTTTTAGCTTCTTTAATGAGTATCTTGGGATATAGCTTGAGTTTTTGCCAATCATTTTCAATGTTCTGTAAGGCACATGCATTGTGAAAAACTTGTAGATGTGTCTACAAATCAAAGTTATATCCCCCCTCAAAACTTGGGATATTGTTCATGTCTAAGCGCTTGATTCGACTATCCTTCACATGCCTAGTTGGGATCTTAACTACCTTTACAATGTTAAGCATGCTTCAAGTTGCTAACAAAGGCTCATCATCATCATAATTTCATTGTTGCCGATGATGTCCTCGGTTACCTCTTTGATTATTGTGGGCATGGCTATTAGTAGTATTGCCTCGATGCTCACCTCCATCACAGTTGTTCCTTCTACGATGCTTTTTAGAATTAGAAGAGGAAGAAGAAGCAAATGCAGATGAAGAGGGGGAAAAGGGAGGAGGATTGCCTCCACCATGAAATCTACCAACTTCCCTTTGGGTATCACGACCACGTTCATTATCTTTCGTATCATCTTGATGCTTGTTCAATCCCTTGCCTTGACTACCATCTTTCCTTGAACTTGAATTGTGGATTGTAGACTACAGATTCAAGGTCACATCCTCATCACCATAACAAAGGGTAGATAATCTTCATGTTGAGAGGCCTCAAAGGCAAGGTTCTTGTTGTCATCTTGGTGCAATATGACCAAGGGATTAGTGAACTGTTTCCCCTTAGCATCCTCATGATGCCTCTTCTAATGTCGATCTCACCTATATTGTGTTTCAGTGGGATGGTAATCTCAATAGTCATAGTCTTGCACAACATATTCTTCTTGAAGATGATGAATGCCTAACTTCTTAAGAGTTTGAAGTAGCATCATGGGCACAAATCGATCGAGGGGCATTACAATGTTGCCCTCCATATCACGCCATTGTAGTTGCTCATCCTAATGTAGGATGAAGGTGAAGTTTGGCACATATTCATCTAGATGAGTATATATCACTTTGCACTCTTGTGGGACCAACAGTTTTGTATCATTTCACCCATGAGGAGAAGACATTTTGCAAATAATAAAATATTAGTGTGCTCTTGTAGTTATGTTATTTGGGAATGATGTTCACCTTGGGGTTCGTCCAATGATATTAACAATATCTACTAAACCTAGATAGAGCACATTTCAACAAACAAAGTCCTTGGCAACAACACCAATTATGAGTGGTGAAGGTACCCCTACATCCAACCATATGAATCATGAAGCGTTCATGCATGATTTGGTCAAATTCTGTGAACTCTCTAGTTTCTGGTGCACTAGTTTTCTAGGAAGTGAATCTTGCCCTAAGGTCATTCATTGTCTTCCTTAATTACACTTGTGAAGTACAAAGGTATGGCTAAGTGTAATTGAGGCATATGATTTTTGTCATTTTATGTTTTATGTTCTTTGGTGCTTAAAGAGAGAGATAAAGTAATTTAATGACCAATTCGATCTAACTAACTAATTGGTCTCTAGCTAATCCTAACATAAGCATTCGATCACACTTTCCGTACATGTCCTAAACCTATGTATCCACTGTTGGATTACCAAGTGCTACGCTACTGGGTGCACCAAGCAATAACATTGTTGGGATTACCAAGCGAATACATGTTTACACTTGAAGTGATCATACTTATGTACTTAATCTATTTAACTTAAGTGATTAAAGTTTAATTTAGCTTAATTAATTGAATATTTAATAAACCCAATGAATGCATAAATAAAACATTTAAGCTATCTAGAATGCTACAAGGTTTATTAAGAAGCTTATCTTTATTACCATACACTGGTGTGGTTCAAGTACAACAGTGCTCGAATAAAAATCTGTACACTCAATGGCTCTTGTTGCAGGCACTCAAGAAAAATATTCTAACTTTCAAATAGAGAAATTGTAAGAGCTCTGCTATTACTATGAATCTAATGTCCATAAATAGGGTTGGGAGCTTGTATTTATAGTTTTTGCTCTAGGGTTGTGTCGACGGGGCAACACCACGTAAATGGGACCTCGTCGATAAGGACATGTTGATGGGGGCCTGTTGATGAGGCTACATCAACAAGGGCTCGCCAATGCGACACATTGATGCTCATCAATTATTCTTAACAATAAAGGTTACAAATAATGGTTGTAGAAGGTAAGGTTAATTAAGAAACCTTACTAATGAGATTTACAAGAGTAAGAATGTGATAAATTTGTTAAGTTCATGGTGCAAATATTAAGAATGTTATTAGAACACCGATCGTAATAATTAGAGTTGCCAAAGAGCATAAAAGCATACCTACCTCTAACATAGGCAAAAAGTTACTACTTTGAGTCACACTTAAAGCATTGTTATATTTCTCTAGACCATGTTGGCTATGTGTCTTGGGATATATTTTGTAGTCACCACAACTCCAACTTGTAACCGATTAACAATGAGGTATTATCTTAGTGATATAACTCTTGATTTGAAAGTTCCAAGTCATGAGCTCAATTTTGATGAGCAATGTTGAGTTATATCTCTTGGGGCAAACCACTTACCCCAACCAACATCATTGAGTGAATTCTGTCTAGATGCCCACTAAACGTCACCATGTCAACATTGGCCCTTGACAGGTATGGATAGACTCCATCATCAGACCTTACTTTACGAGATGACCAGCAAGGTTGGGTCCTCTATAAAAACTCTTACTTACCATCAACATCAATAGGATGACGTTATGTTTAAACTTTAGGCTTTTAGTTGGTTTGTGGCCTCCTCGATTTAGGATGAATAGACCTCGAACCATTGCCCAACTCCTTGGGCTCCGCTATGACACCGCCTACGCAGGCACCTTAGTGAATAGTGCATGTTGCTTGTCCCCTAATTTTCTATTGTTCCTGCTTTTTGTTGTGCTCCTTCTTACTCACCTCCGTAAAAATAATTTTTATCTGCTCATGGTTTCTGCCACCCCATTCTACTAAACGATGTTCCGTTGCAAGCCAATTTAATTTAATCGCTTTTGGGTGTTGTCTCGTTTATTATTATTATTATTTAAAAAGGGGAATACCCTATCCATCATCCAAACTCAGACACACCCAACTTCGGTCTTGTTTACAAGAATTTAGAACTGAATCCTTTACTTATCCAGTGGCCGCAGTAGGCGTTATCACCATACCAAAGCCTGCAATGCGTCTTCGGTGATTCGTGGCTAAATCCCTTTGCAGCAGCAGCAGCCATGGCAGCAACATCATCTGCAGTTTTGCCGAGGCTCCCTGTGACAGCGCCATTCAACAGCAGCAGCCGCACAAGGCAGCAGCAATATCTGCATCTTCAGCAGGCACCAAGAACAGCCGCTGTTTTCAAGGACAAGATAGCAGGAAGAGGTCCAACAGAGCTCAGAATTGGAGTTGCATATGATGCAGTCACCAAAGAGAGAGAAGAGCTTATGCAAGAAGTCACAAGGCGCTTTGAAAGGATCCGCGAGAACCCCTATGATGGTCCTTACGCTCTCGAAGATTTTCTGGAAGCTCTTCAAGAATTGGACCCCTTGGACCAAACACCAGACCAATCCAAAACCGAATTCACGGTCGCACCGAAACTCAACCCCCTTCCGTAGATGTTTGCTCCGCAGCTTTCTTTGTTGGGTTCTTATCGGTTTTTGCAGAATTTAAGGGGACTTAAAATGGTTGCTCTGTTGAATTTAGGGATAATTAGTGGGTTCTCCTATGTTTCTGCGGAAGTTGAGAGGCTTTTGAAAATGATTGCTTTGTGGTTATGGTTATGATTGGGTTCTAGAGGATTTCTGCAGAGTTTGAGTGGATTGAAAACTGAGTGGACTGCAGTGATGATTGCTGGCTTGTTTGTGTTTGTTTTGCAGAAATTGAGAGGATTTTGTTTGTGTGGGTTTCTGCAGGTTAAGGGAACAGTCTTTTACACAGATCCAGATGGAGCCATGGTGGACATCAATGGTAAAGCGCCTGCGTTTTTGCCGGTCAGCGAGGCCTGTATTTACAACATCATGACTCCTGGAGAGGCCGGCATTAAGCCTGGCCTGGAGGAAACCTTTGTCATGATTGGGGAGGATCGTAAGGGGGTCAGCCAAGTACTGAGTCTGAAAGAAGTTCAGAAAAGTCTTGCTTGGGAACGTTGCAGACAGCTCCAGGTCGAAGATGTTACTCTCATGGCTAAGGTGGTTTGCATTTTCTTTTTGTTTTCTATAAATAAATAGTATTTACACTAAAACATTGGTTTTAGATACTGTAGGCAGTTGCTGTGTTTTAGAATAAATAGTTCGGTTTTAGATATTGTTTTTTTTTTTTTGAAAAAGTAGTCGGGATTATATTATTGAGAAATGCAAACTATAGTACAAGAGTTTACAAATGGTGGAATGGCCCACCCATGGTGGGGAAGAAACCCCAAAATTAGACCAAACAGCTTGTTCTCGCTCAGAGAACTAGGCTTCCATGTCGGCCCAGGCCTGCGCCAGGGCTTCATGCCATTTGGCTTCCCATTCCCTTCTCTCAGCCTCCCGTGCCTCATCTGTGGCCCTCTGCGTGGCCTGTTGAAGCTCCTCGTTCCAGTTCCTATGGCCAGAGGTCTCTGGTGGGGG
>MNCI01028474.1:82998-132049 GCA_015680685.1 Gnetum montanum | reverse complement strand
GGGGCAGCCCCCCTGGATTTCTCCCAAGGATGGAGGCGTTGGTTGAAATCCCCCACCACGATCCACGATCGATGGTCCAGAATTAGCGCTACCACCTGAGTCAACTCGTGTAGCTGCTGCTCCCAGTTCTGCGCTCCGTAGAAGTTGGTCAACCAGACCCCCTGGGAGGGGAGCTGGACAGTGATGGCCCACTGCGATGCATCCATGAGAATCATGGCGTAGCGGGCCAGTATGGTGAGTCCATCGGCGTGACCCAGACAGGGGTGCACGTGGGTGGTCCAACCTTCCTAGTGGAGAAGGTGCACCTTCGTTGCTTGTAGCTTGGTCTCCTGGAGGCAAACAATGTCACAATCTTCATCACGAACAATTTTGCGTAGGGTATTTCTTTTATAGGGGGTACAACTGAACAGCTTCATGTGTGACTAGGGGTGCGGCATTGGTAGACCTCCTGGAGGGTTTGTTGGAGCCCCATGTCGATGTTCCGTTGGGTCTATTTGCTTTTGGCCCGAGTCTCGTTCGGGCGTCCGGGTCAGCCTTCTTCGCCTCGTGGCATTGGGCTGCATCCAGGTTCTTCGGGTGTGGGTTCTGTCCCCTGGGGGGCAGGGCAAGGGGTGGCATCTTCTGGGGGTGCTTTGGGGGGGGGGGGGCAGCCTGTCAGAGGTCGGGTGCATTTGACCCTTGCGGCCCATTGTGACCCAAGCGCCTCCCTCGAACATTTGTCTGGCTTGGTCCCTTGGTCTCTGTGGCCTTGGTCCTTGCACCCGACAGGCCGCCTCTTGATGGCCGGGTTTCCCGCAGCGCACGTAACTGGTTGTTTTGCTCCCCTGGGCTCCAGCACTGTGTCTGGGTCCTGTCGCTGCTTCCAGGTTTTCGAATTCAACCTGGAGTTTTTCTTCCCCTCCGGGGAGTTCCAAAACGACCTCCCGAATGAGGTCCTTCTCCACTAGCCAGCGCCAAACGCAGAAGCAAACGAAGCCCATGTGCTCCATTGACTACGTGACCTGGTCGAAGGCGATGAAATCGCCGAAGAAACCTGCGACTTTCTGTAGGAAATCCAGGTTCCAGAGTTCCCAAGGGATCCTAGAGACCCGCAACCAAACCAGGGCTCGGGTAAACAAATTGGCCTCACGATGGGCCCCGGGACGCCATGTGGTCAACGGCAAACCCCTTGCCCCATAAAACCATGGGC
Source organism: Gnetum montanum (assembly GCA_015680685.1). Lineage (NCBI taxonomy): Eukaryota > Viridiplantae > Streptophyta > Gnetopsida > Gnetales > Gnetaceae > Gnetum > Gnetum montanum. The sequence goes on along the minus strand of MNCI01028474.1, from coordinate 130,860 downwards.
TTCCTAGTAGAACCGAATCCATGGCCTGGTGAGAAGGAAGAATAAACAAAAGGAGGTCTACGGATAGGCTGCGTACCCCTACTTCCCCCACCTGCCACTGCTCCTGGGCCCATCATCGGATTAGGTCCAGTCGCGGACGGGTGGCCCACGAAACAAAGCTGCTGATAAGGCTTCGCTACATGGTTTGGACCCCCTCGAGTGGGGGTTGGGTAACCCGGAGGCGTAGGGTGTCTGCAGCCTTGGAGTGGGCCTCGATGTTGCCTCCAAGTCTAGCTTTAATCCAGTTCATCTTGTCTACAAGTAACCATACAGAAATAGTTTATTACCGTTCTTGTTCCCTTAAAGAGTAGACATATCCCCTAAACTTAAGTAGCAATATCCACCTGCATTGATGCATGGGCCTCATAGATATGTTGTTGATGGAATTCAAACAAGAAACTAGATCCCCACATACTTGCAAATATACATTCATACATACATTGGGCTCTTCTTTATGCACAAATTAAAATTATTAGGAATTGTCTGCAAATTTTTTGAAAAATGTTACTTTATTGTTAGGTGCAAGAATTAAAACTTAGTTGTGGTGATCTTGCTATCTCTTGTCTAGGATCTGTGAACTTTCTTTGCTGATCCTGCATTAACGTGAAATTGTTGATAAACTTGAACTGAAGGTTGTTGATACTTTGATTTCTGTTGAAAAAGGCCTGCCTCATATACATTTCAAGTATTTTAAATTTTAATGCATATTTCTTTATATCAGGTCTTATCTGCCAACAGAGGAGGGCTTATGGTTGTTGTAGAGTCCCTCGAAGGATTTCTTCCATTCTCACAAGTTGCAACAGTGAGTCATGAATTCAAAAATAAAATATGTTTTGACCAGGATGTACCCAGCTAATTTTAACTTTTAAACATCAAATGTGGAAAATGCCAGAATATGAAGTTAGAAGAACTTGTAAACAAGGAGCTTCCTGTTAAGGTTGTAGACACAGATGAGGAACTGAATCGTCTGGTTCTCAGCAACCGCAAGGCTGTGGCAGAGAGCCAAGCTCAATTAGAGCTTGGTACTGTAGTTCTTGGAACAGTTCAAAGTATCAAGCCATATGGGGCCTTTATTGATCTCGGTAGCATTTCTGGACTTCTACATGTTAGTCAAATAAGCCATGATCGTGTTACAGATGTTGGTGCTATATTACAACCTGGTGATACCCTCAAAGTAGGTTTTTTCTCCGGCTTTTAAAAAATTTTCATTATGAATCCACAGCGTGGCATGTTATTCTATTCATGTGTAATTTAATACATGCATATCCTTTTTTGCCACCTTGAAGGTGATGGTCATGAGTCATGATCGTGAGAGAGGTAGAGTAAGTCTTTCAACAAAGAAATTAGAGCCTACACCTGGAGACATGATTCGAAATCCTAAGCTAGTGTATGAAAAGGTATATAACAGTTTTTGCTATCAATTATTTAACTAATTCTAGTATGTCCTATAATGATTTGGAAACATTTTGCAGGCAGAGGAGATGGCCCAAACATTTAAGCAAAGGGTAGCTCAGGCTTATGCTTTGGCTCGATCTCAAACAACCTTTGCTTCTTCGGTATATATCCTATAATTGTTGATCATGATGGTTTCTTATTTTTCCAGAATTATAAATTTACTTGTTAAATGTTTATTTGTAGAGTAATGCTTGAATGCAACATGTCTGCACTTGCTGGGTGAAATAGTTGTTTTCTGTTATTTTGCTATCATTGGTTTTATTTCTGCTTTTGTTAATTACTAATGTTTTTTTTTTCATCCTGATATTCAGCAGCCTTTGTCTCAATGAGTTCTTATGTGCCTCTCTTCTGCGGTGCTAATTTACAAAAATGTTTTTAGGGTGATCTGAATCTTGATCTAGAAGGTGTCCTAGGCCCAACATCTAAGGAAGATGATAAGCTGGATATTGAAGTTGTTGATGAGTCACCTTCAGAAGATCAACAATGAGGCAAATCTAGATTGCTGAAGGGCACATTGAAGGTATGTCAGGCAATATTGGTTCATGTAACAGTGCTTAGTAAATTTGTTGTAAGTGATCCTCCCATTTTTATGTGTGTGTTATTTGACCCTTGAATAATAAAGTTTAAATACGGCATGAACCTTGTTTTCTTCAAGATTGTTTTGAGATCAAGCTATTCTTACTTTGCTTAAAATTATGTGGTGGTTTACTTGCATTCAGAGCGGAAGGCTTGAGAAAGAAACCACATCAAAACTTAAAACTATTTGAGGGACTGTTGGCAATCATGTCTGAAGGAACCGCCCTCTTTTGCATGTAAAAGAATGACTGGTCCATGTAGCTTTTGAAGTTGAGTGCAAAGGATAGATGAAATCCAATAACTTCTATGTATGCTATGCTTCTACCAATAGAACCTTGAAAGTATTGCAGTTTTAAATTTCCTATTCTCTCCGAATGCATTTGTTTCTTAACCATGAAGAGAAGAATTGAAATAGTATTTTTGAAGTCAATTCCATGCACATGATGCTTTAGAAACCAATCCCAATGATCTCTCAAAATTATCCTGCTCAAACAATATGCTCATAATCATGCAGCACAATGTAAAACGACAGCTCCAGAAAATTTCATGGTTTAGTGGCATTCATTTTTTATTTTTTATTTTAATAGGGAAAACTGCTAATACTTTTTACTTTGAAATTCCAAAGTCAAAAGCTTGGAGGGCTACCATGGAAATTTGAATGCCTAAAACTACAAGTAGACCTGTTTTGACATCCCGTATTAAGTATTTGTGAAGTAATATAATGAGAGCATGAAAATCCCATATAATCTTTGACTAAATTTGTTTTATGCCTCATTGTGATTGCCGAAGGGATAAGTTGCTCAAGATGCTGGAAATTGCATGATTTATTCTTTGATTCTTGAAAGCTACGCCCAAGGCTTTTTTCTTGCTCAGAATAATACAAGATAAATGAAACTGAAGTGTGTTAGTATGTCTATGGAGACACCCATATCTATTAGACAGTGTATGTGTTCATACATTTATTTTCTCGATGCATATTACTTAAATCCAAGTATGAGTGGCTGGGTTGAACCTATGATTGTTGATTGCAAGTTACAAGCCATATCAGCAAGCTGCACCTCTTTGAAGAAGATCGAATATTTTGACGTTATAACTAAACAATTCTGTAGTATCTGTAATCCGTTTTATCAGTTTTAGCCTTTTAAGGCCACACGAAAATGAAATTATAACAAGTTTACTTCTTTAATTTCATAGAGGTTCAGCCATTTGCGTCAACTGCTGGAACAACATGAACTGATTGTTGTTAGTATATTGTATGTCCTTTTCTCACAAAAATTGGTGTGCTTTGGATTTTGTGTCTGTCATCTTTTGAGCTAACCATAGAATCTGTTAATTGCAAAGGTAGGAGGATTTAATTATCAACCACTTATAAACATGTAACGGTACTTTCATTGTTAATTATGTCATTGTTTCAGTCGGAGCGAAAAATTGTGATCCGAGTTCATGATTAGATATGCAATTTTAATCATCTTAGTTGAATGTTGACCATATGATAGAAAATGTTTCTGATTCACAGACCAAAGTGTTTCTTTTGTAGATTGGGAGGAGTTGAAATTTAACATTTAGTTACGAAGTTAATACCGGGTTAAACGGTTTGGTCAGTTTTTAGCACAATCGCGAAAGTTTGGCCTTATTATGAATACTAATTTCGACTACTTAATTCCAGGGTTTTAAAAGTTCTACTAACCACCGTGAGATATGAAATGTACGCAGGGGCAATGTAAGATGTTGAGGTCTACAGGTCTTTATTTTTCATTGCAGCCTAGTGAACAGGGGCAAGACTATCTAGAATTGGCTGCCAATCAGGTGTTTTGAGATATGATGGAATTAATCTTGGCATTCATCATCTTGATCTCTTTTTTATTGATTTGCTTATACATGCCCAATTGATCCCTGAAATGGTCCTGAGCTTCTTATGCTTCTTGGCCTTGTTTTTTCATGAGCTTATTTTAATTGTTGACTTTTGGTGGATTGTGTGAACTTCTTCCATTAATAATGTTCTATTTTCTTGGGCCAATTTGTTCATATTTTGGTTGACTTTGATAAATTGTTCTCATAGCTAATAAATGCTTTCCCAGAGAACATTCTTTTGCTTCTCAATAACTATCAATCTTGTATTGTTAGCAGCAACCTTCTTGTTTTCTTCTTTTGAGGTAGCAATGGCTTTGGCATGTGCATATGTTTGTGCTTCAACCACAGATGTATTCCACACAACCTTTTTCTTCTTCATCTCAACTTGAATGTTTCTTGTTATTAGCTGTTTAACTTGATCAGTTATAAATGCTTCCAGTTGGTTGGGGTTGCATATTGTGCAAGGTCTTTTTTCTTTATTCCTAAAGCTACTAATTTAGCTTGTAGCCTTTGCACCTCTTTTTTTGTGTGCTCTACCTTTGTTTTACCATGACCAAGTGTTCTTTTGTGGTCATGAGATCAAAGTGCACTGCAATGATATCATTGAGGATAGCAAAGAGATTTTGCATAACTTGGCCCATATGTAGTAGTCGATCAAGGACATCTTCATGCTTTGTTAGTGATGAGCGGTGAGTAGTCCCTGTGCTCAACTATACAAATCACAAGTGTTACATTAGCAATTTGGTCGATTTCCTTGGGCTCTAACTCTCTAAATGCACAATAATCAAGGTAGTGACTTAAGGATGTGATCGTTGTCTTCTTCGTTTCACTTGTGCAAGTGCAAGTGTATGGTTAAGTGTAAGCCAAGGCACATGATTTGTATTGATTTTATATTTTATCTGATTTAATCCAAGTGAGATAAAATAATTAATTATGAATTAATTGAAATAACTATCTAATGCCTTAATCTACTTCTTAACATAAGTATCTGGGCCTACCTTTTGTGCACATCTTAAACTTGTTAAGAACGTTATTGGGTTACCAAGTGTTAAGCTATTGGGCGAACCAAGTGATAACACTGTTGGGATTACCAAGTGTTAATGGTATGTTCAAGGTGGTTGTACTTATGTGTATTAATTAATTAAAGCCATGAATGTAAAGTGCATGAATAATAAAATGCATAGAAGTAAACATTAATCTATTCTTAACTACTATAAGGAGTTTTAATAATCTCTTCATTATTGTTGACACATCAAAGTGTTTAGGTACATTGATGCTTGAATAAGGATTCGTACAATCCTTAAAGTTCTATTATGAGCACTTAGAAAATATTTTAACTTTTACGAGAGCAAACCGCAAGAACTTAGCTACTCTATTAACTCAATGGTGTCATAAATGTGGTGAGTACATGCATTTATATAGGTAGAGATAGACATTACATCGATGCATCAATCCATGTGTTGATGGGGATGCATCAATGCATGCCTATCACTGTAGGATTGACTAAAAATTCGTTCTCGAGTGAACTAGAGTAGGATTGAGCTTCTTACAAAATTGGAAAGGTATGAAATCATAGACCGATTGACTCTAAGTGCTTGATTGTACGGAATTACAATAATTACAAAAATGGGTGTTCAAGAGAACAAAATTGAACACCCTTAGAAAATTGGACAACTAGAATCCTTTGACAATTGAAAAGAAGATCAAACAATGTTAAAAGGTGGAGGCTCTTAGGGTGCTAAAGGACCTTCTTTAGCCTCTAGTGCACGTGGTAGTGGCGGTTGAGGCTAAGGTGGTGGTTATAGTTGTCCTATTACAACTACTATGTTCGGTGGAAGGTGAAAGGCATCTAACAATGCCTTCATCTTCTTCTCCTTACTCTGTGGATTGTAGACAGTCCACATAGTGTCACTAGTGTGGGTTGGTATGAGGATGTCCCATGGATAGGGCATTACTGAAAATAGTTCCTTGACATTGACAAACCAGGTTATGAATTGTGTACGTTCAACATCAAACATCTTGATGAGGTTCTACAGCTTGCAGTAGTCATTCATCCTCTTGGGTAAGTTCTCATCAATTGATTGCTGGTTTGTAAACCAGCTTCTGAGAACTTCAAGCTCTGCATTAGCTATTTTTAGCTTCTGCTTCATGTCTTTATGATGCTTGAACTCAGCCTCATAAAGGAGGTATGAGCTAGCCACCTCTTTCTCTAATTTTGATTGTAGCTTGCTAGGTGTTAGTATTGCCAAGTTTGCATAATGGAGATTAGCTAACTCCATGTATTTTGTCATCTCCTCAATTTGCAACTCCTTTAGGCAGATCTCTGCTTTGTTGTAGGCATTCAATCTATCAAAGATTGGTTGGCATACATCATCTCTTTGCTGAGTTGCTAGAGGGCCTTGTTCATCTTTGCCTTAGCCAATTGAATTTTCTTTTCGTTCACCTCCTTAAGGAGTCCAACCTAGTTCCTATAATGATTCTTCACCCGTTCAAATTTCAAGGTCTCATTTTTTTAGGTGACTACCTCAATGGTTATTTTCTGGCAAAGCACACGGACTTTCTCCATTGAGAAATTGCGATTTTTAGTTGCCAACCTTCTTAGATGCATGTTCACTTTAGCAAGTTGTTCTTGTTGTTGTTGCACAAACTCAACCATTTGTTCCTTTTGTGCTTCGACATTACATAGGTGGTGAATGTCTTTGGTCAGAGTGAGGTTCTCCTTGCGGACTTGTGACAAGTCCTTATCTGTGTTGAAGGCCAGAGTCCTTGATAAGGATGCATCAAAGACCAATGTCTCCTTTGCATTCTTAACCTCTTTTAGTTTGTTCTGAAGCTACAAGAAAGCTTCATCTTGTGTAACTACTTGGTTGAGAATGGTGGGATCAGCCAAGTAGACTTTCAATTCCACAACTTTGGTAGCCAACCATCAATTTTCAATCGTGGCTGTTTCAAGTTGGACATTTGCAATGATGAGCTTGCCCTTGGTCTCTAGTAGCTTCAACTAGGCAGTAGTCATGTTTTTCGAGAGATCAAAGATCTTTGGGAGCAGTTACCCAATTTCCACCAATTGGTCCAACACCTTCTCGTGTTGTGCTATACTTAGCCTCTTTCTTCTTACTCATGTGCATGCCTACATGTCTTGGAGTGCAGCAATGTCTAGCACAATGGCTGTAGGAGCATTCAAGGCCTCTACAACTCGATCGACCATCACCTCCACTACTATTTCTTATCCATGGCGCTGCATCACTAGGATAGTTGCTTCCTTGCCCTTCTCCAAGCACATTGAAAAAGTGGGGGCATTCCTAGAGATGTTTGGGAATTGTTGTTATCCAAGGATGGACACTGTCACTTCTTAGGTGCTCAAATTTGATCTCACTGGTGCTTGCATTCTTTGTGCTGAAAATAATGGCACAGTCTCTTCTAGCCAGCTAATGGCTTATGTAACTTTGTTGAGGTGACTCAATGTTGGATGGTAGACTAAGGGTTCTCCTACACTTGGTTCTTCCTATTGCTTCTACAGGAGTTGCTCATGGAGCTTCTTCATGCGCTCAATTATCACAGGAACCTCCAACGTTGTTTGTTGAGTAGGTGGTGGTGGTGGTGACCGTTCCTCTTCAAGCAGCTTGGCAGATGTCTTGTCTTTTATCATCTTTTGCCAAGAGGCGGTAGGAGCATGATGAAGTGTATCATTAGCGTAATAGGTCATCCCTCCTCTTTTGCAATGTTTTTTGATGGGGTAAGGAAAGGGGAGTGTCTTCCTTCCATGCTCATTCTCTTTGAATTATTTCTCCATCTCTAGGAAGATGAGCTGGGGAAGGTTGATTGGGAATTTTTTGCTTATAGTAGCACACACATGGGCAGAGAAGGTAGTGATCTTGCTTGACCTCACTATTGGGTTTAGGTGGTAGGCCGCAATCTTGAAGTAGGCCCTCTCTACCTTGGTGAGTGTATTATACTCCTTATGGTCCACTCCATAGCACCGTTGGATCCATTCCTTTTTGATATCGGGGTCTACTTATGTAGAGATCTCTGCCAAAGTTGCCCCACCATCAAGCAGCCCAAGGGCCTCTACAACAACCTTGATTGAATAGGACACACTAATGTCCTTCAGCTTCACAGTGGTGTCCGCTTGTCAATTATTCTAGAAGAGGTAAGTCTTTTCCATGTACCACTCCCCAATGGAAGTGAGGATAGACCACATGGGAGATCCTTGCAATTGAGTCTTTACCTCTTTTGGCATTAGGTCTAAGAAGGGACCAAAGTTAACTTCTCGGAGAACCATACTTTGGATCTTATTAGAGTGAATTTGTCTTAGGCAAGCCTATGTCAAGATGACTTTTAAATTTGGTCCAAGCCCTGGCACCTCATCTCTCCTAGACTAGATTGTTCCTGTGGTGGAAATCTAATGAACGAATTTCACTTTGGGCTCATCTCAAAGAGGTTTCGTGGCATGTGTTTTTGTTTCTCCTTCTTGGGGCTATTGGTGCTAGTAGTCCCTTCCCCCTCTTGATTGCTTCTCCCATGGTTGGGATGGTCCTTCTTCTAGCATTTTCCATGGAACCATTTGTGATCACAAATATAGCCAAGGATTAGCATTTTATGTGTAACTTATAGCACTTTAATACCTTGTCCCATTTGGCTAGTTACACCTAAGCTAATTTGCGATCATTGTAGATTGATCATTTTAATATTATTTTATTGGAACCCAAGTTTGTTGGTGAGGTTTAACTTAGATGAATTAGTGATATTTAATATTATTTTATTAGTTAAACCTTGTGGGAGTTAGAAAAATTCTAAAATTTTTGTTGTCAAAGACCATAGGTTTGTGATCCCCATGACGTAAAGATCATCTTTGGTAGCTGCAAGGTCGAAGAATGAGTTGATTTGGATAAGCAATTAGGAAGTTATGGGCTCAGGAAGGCTTTAGGCTTTGAAAACTACAAAAACTCCATTGGTGTTTTGAAGCAAATATGAAAATTTTTCTAACTCTTGTTGCTATTTATACTATTTTTGTCATATGTCAACAAGGATGCATTGATGTAGCTGAAAAACAAAAATTTTCACCATTAAAAACTAAATAAAAAAAAGGAGTTTTCTCATGAAATTGGTGTACAAAGGAAGCCATAAAAGCCTTAAATAAGTATGAATGCTTGAAGAGGGCTAGGAATACATGTGGAAAGGAGATTTAGGACAAAATTAATTACCAAGGAATGTGAAAATTGGATGCATCGAGGTGGAAAACATAGGTTTTGAAAGCAAAATGGCTAAGGGATAAGGAATTTAACCATCCTAGCCAACGATCATGCAAGTGGGTCCTCCTCATAGTAGGCTCATGCCCTTAATGTCCTTGCATGTCCTCAAACCAAAGAGTTCATGGACCCCAAGGATGATTAATGGTTGTGGATTATTAAAAACCAAATCACTAGAGAAACCATCAAAGAATGAAGACTGTCTCAAAATGAACCCATTGATACAATCATGAGAAGAGGCAATGAGATGGTACATGGAAAGAATAAGTAGATGAGAGAGAGAGAGAGAGTATGGAATGGAGTCTCGCATTATGGTCACATGAAGTCTGTTCTGGAGGATGTGATTAATATGACTTGATAGCTTTCATCCTTAGTCAAAATCAAGACCATCCACTTTTAGTGACTTTGTATTAACACATTAGACCATTCCACCCTTCAAGGTATAAGAACATCCCCATAGNGGTCAACAAAGGAATGGTGAGGAATCCATGGAAATACTCATGCAACCCAGATGACAGGTAGGTGCAACAAGTGACATGTCCCTTTGAAGCCACACCCTTGTTCATCCACTTAAGTCGTCCCAAGTTTGGAAAGTACCAAGGTCACAAATTCATTGTAAGTTTTCATTAAGAAGGAACCTCATATTTTCAAAACAAGGAAATACCATAGAGTTGTGTGGAGTGGTGGATGATGTGGACTCACTACTTGATATCATGAAAAGAATCAATGTTCCATTAATTAACGTCAAAATTCTAAGATGAAATCTAGCCATTTGCAATCAAGTAAATAATGTAAGTTACATACCACCATCAATTAGTAGTTGTAGTTGGCACCAAAGTCGTGATGGCAATAAAAAAATGAGGAAATGTAACAAAAGTTCAAATAAGGCAAAATATAGAAAAAACTGTAAAATATTCAAGAAAATGAAAAATATATGAAAAACGGTGTAAAACAAAAAAGTTAAAAACTAAGAAGCCACTTCGTAGAATATCAACATGGATGACCATCTCCCCCATGATTGAGTTGGAAGGGGAAGATTTGAAAGATCGAGCATGCCTGTTCATTAGTTGAGGCTCTGGTTCCACTAATTGTTTTTGGTTTAAAGAAACATGTGAGTTGTTGGGTGTTGACCAAAAGTCTTTTACTTAGGCTATTAGGATGGTAGATCATCATGGCCTCAGATGGAAAGGTTTCATAGATAATGTAAGGGCCCTTTCATAATATTTGAAATTTTTTTTGTTGGGGCACATGCATGGGGTTCTAGTAGAGTAACTTATCCCTAGGTTGAAACTTTACTTTCAAAATCTTAAGATCATGACATTGTTTTTTATGTGCCTTGTGCACTTCATTTAATGATAGGGCCACTAATCGATTCTTATCTAGTGCATTGAGGTTCATCAGTTTTTCTTTTTGAGCTAGACTTAAGCCCAAGTCAAGGTCACAGGTTGTTGAAAGTATATGAAGTTCAGCTTGGATGGGAAGTATTGGATGTTTTCCATATATTAGCCTATAGGGAGAATACCCAATAAGAAGTTTCCACATTGAACGATAAGCCTAAAGGGCACCGTTAAGTTTGTTGCTCTAGTCCTTCCTATATTTACTAACTGTGTGCATTATTATTTTGGTAATTTTCATGTTGGTAACCTCAGCTTGACCATTGGCTTGGGGAATGACATGGAGTTGTTAGTTTATGTTCAATCGCCAAGTGTTGCATGAGCTTTCGAAAAGTGACATTAGTGAAATATGTTCCATTATCTAAAATTAGTGTCCATGGCTTGCCAAACTTGTTTACAAAATTTTGTTACACAAATTGGGCCATTGTAGATGATGAACAATTGATGACAACTGTAGCTTCCACTTATTTAGTATAGTACTCAACAACCACGATGCTATAGGCCTTTCCATGCTTCAAATTCTCCATGCTTTCTACATATGAACTTGTGAGGCTCTTAGCTAGTTCCATGAACATTGTTGATCCAACCTCATTTTTAGTTGTCAACCATTGTGTGTTCTCCTATTTAGTGGCTATTACGTACAGAAACCTTTGAACTTCTATGATGTTTGCATATCAACAACATGTCTTAAGTGATGTGCTCTTAATGGTCCATAGTTTTTACATGCAATGACATTTTGTGTTACTATATGTGATGCATGGAACTTTCTTTTTCTCAATTTTTCTAATTTTTTTTCCTTGGAAATGTCTAAGAAAAGATCTCTTATCCCAAATATGTATCTATAGTGCTTAGTCATGCTCTTACCAGGATGATAGGGAAGTCCCTTTTGCTATTCTCCACATGGATTACTAGGAAATCGATAGGATATGACCACTCATAAATGATGGTTATGATGTCTTCTACCAATCCCAAAGGAACAATGATGGACTGGTTGACCAACTCCAGTATGATATTGCTCTTTTTCAAGGGGGGCAAGTTCTAGGCTTTGTACATTTTTTGCGAACTTAAGTTAAATCTAGAGCTTGAGTCCAAAAGAGCCTTACATGGTCTATTTTCAACAATCTATAAATAGATAAGAGGACTTCCAGGGTTAGATCTCTTCTTGGGAAGATGGCCAACCTTAATCCATCTGTGACCACATAGCTCAACATTATGATGTGCAAATGGGGAGCACTTTGATTCAAAGGTTTCTTGATAGCAATTTTGGAGGAGGTAGCAGTAGGGTTAACAACCACATATGTTTGTGATGGCTTTGTGGGACTATTAGTTCTGAAGAATGGTCTTTTGTGAGGCTTAGATTTAGAACGACTTGACTGAGGAACCAACTATAAGTTTATGGTCCTCATAGTGTTTCTCTGCTGTGGTTGGGCAAGTATCTTACCCTGCGTGGATGGAGCAGATGGTAGAGGAGTTGAAGGTGGAGGTGTAGAAGTGGAAGAGTGTGGAGGAGGATAGTAGGAAAATTGGGACTCCCCCTTGGTGAAGGTGCTCTGTAGTATTCAGGAAGGTAATAGTTATGTGAGAAGGAAGCGTAATTGGAAGAGTCATGTGAAAAGATGGATTATTGAACATAGTATCTATATGGATTAAGCTAACAATAAGGGTATTGTTGCATTGGAGGTGACATTCCCCATGATTGTGGATGTTGCCACTACTAATATTTTTCTTGAGGTAGAGGTAGCACTCCACTTGGATAGTAAGCTTGTTGGTTGAACTATTGCCGATAGTTGCCTTGTGGATAAGGCAACCTCCTAGGTGCTTGCCATTTTGCCAGTTTAGGATTTAAAGCATACATCGTAGATTCTTGTAAGTGTGATACAATAGGGTAACATCCCTTGGGATGTTCATATTGGCATATGTCATAGCCATCATCATCAAACTTGGAATCTACAACCTCTCCTACTACTGCAGCTGTGCCCTTAGCTTTATGATATTTATGTTCAACCTTCTTTTTCCTTTGCTTATGACCATTACCTCCTTGATCTCTTCTTTCCTCTATAATCTTTAGAGTAGTTTGGAAATTTTCATTTAAGGAATCCTAGATTTTCTCAACATTAACCAATATTTTAGTAATAAATTTTTGGATCAAGAAGGTTTTCCTTTACATCACTTCATCAAGTGATGCCTCCTCTTCAATTTCACAGAAATGGACATCCCTCTTGTGAATGGAGGGGTCCTTGTTATATTCATTTGCACTTTCTCATTTTTTAGCTCCCCTTTCTCTTTAACCACTTGCTTAATGAGCCTTTGAATCTGATGGATCTTTAGCTTAGAAAGTTTTCCTTAGGCATAGACCCCAAGGATTCTCCTTGTTTCAATTTTGAGTCCATCTATGATATTGTGTAGCTAATCCCATTGAGAGTATTCATGGCTTGGGTATCAATGCAACAAAGATTAGTACTTGCTCATAGCTGCATCCAAGGACTCATGAGTGCCTTGTTTCCACCCTTGGATTTGCCTCCTCAAATTGGACACTCTAAAGTATGTTTAATAGTTGTCATTGAATAGCTCTAGTTTCATACTCCATTGCTGAATATATTTTGGTTCTAAAGACTGGTACCAACTCTCTACTTCTTTAATGAGTATCCATAAAAATAATTTCTGCTTTTACAATTCATTTTCCACATTCTGCGAGGCACATGCATCATGAAAGGCTTGTAGATGATTTTGTGAATCTGAATTGTATCCCCTTTCAAACTTGGGAATATTATTCATATCTAGCCATTTGATTTGGCTATCCTTCACATGCCTAGTTGGTATCCTAACAACTTTTGAAATGTTTAACATATTTCTGGTAGCTAGCAAGGGCTCATCATAGTCATAGTAGTCTCTATGGCCCCTATCATGGCCATGATGCCTATGATGAGTCTTGATGCCCCTTCATTCTCTGTGATTATCATCCTCATGTTACTCATGTTCATGGTCTCTGTTGTCTGGGTAGGATCTACAATCATTCCTATCTCATCATTCATCTTCATCATGATTTCTATTGCCTCTGCTTCTCCTATTAGAGTTAGAGGAGGAAGATGATGAGGATGATGAAGGTGAAGTGGGAGGAGAACTAACATCAAAGCAATGCCTACTACCTCTCCTATTCTTTGATCCCTACCACGATCACTATGTTTGTCTCTCTCTTGGAGCTTGTCATTATTCTTACCTTGGTTACAACCTTTCGAGGTCCCTTGATCTTGAGATCCATTCTTCCTATAACCAAGATTGTCCAAAATTGATTACAACTGTTGGTTAAGGGTCTCCTCAACAAAGAGAGGAGGAGAATATGTATTTTGGAAGGCATTGGAAAAGAAGTCCTCACCTTCTTTGTGTGTTTGTAGGAACAATTGGGTAGGAAACTTTTTACCTTTTGAGGCCTCATATCTCGCTTTCATTTGCCAATCTTTCTCTTGTTGTGCTTTTGTGGGATGGTAATCTTGATAAGCATGGTCATGAACCTCATACCTTGCATTGAGTCTAGCAATGCCTAACTTGATGAGATTGTTTAACAACATTGCAGGAACAAATCGATTGGGAGACAACATGATGTTACCTTCCATGTTTCTCCATCGTAGCTACTCATCCTAATGTAAGATGAAGGTGAAATCTAGAGTGTAGGCATCTAGATGAGCATAGACCACTTTGAATTGTTAAGGGCACTAGTGTATTATGGCCTTCTTGCTTTTGATTGGATTCACTTGGGAATGGTGGTGAAGAGTCTTCGTTGTAAGAAGAAGCCATAGTATGTGTTTGTTATTATTATTTATCTTAATGGTTTTAATGTTAGGGTGCTTTACAATGTCGTTAAATGGTTTCACTATTTTTCCTAGCTAGTGCACTTAGCTAACTAAAGTTCCTAACAATGGTGCCAATGGCAAGCAACGAGTAGTTCTTACACCCAACCATATGAATCACAAGCATTACACTAGTGATTTAGTCGAATTCTATGAACTCTAGCTCTCTAAATGCACAATAACCAAGATAGTGACTTAAGGGTGTGATTGTTGTCTCCTTGGCTTCATTTGTGTAAGTGCAAGTGTATGGTTAAGTGTAAGTCAAGGCACATGATTTGTATTGATTTTATATTTTATTTGATTTAATAAAAGTATGAGATAAAGTAATTAATTATGAATTAATCTAAGTAACTATCTAATGCCTTAATCTACTTCCTAACATAAGTATCTGGGTTCATCTTCTATGCACATCCTGAACTTGTTAAGAATGCTACTAGGTTACCAAGTGTTAAACTACTAGACAAACCAAGTGATAACATTGCTGGGATTACCAAGGGTTAACAGTATGTTTGAGGCAGTCATACTTATGTGTATTAATTAATTAAAGCCATGAATGTAAAGTGCATGAATAATAAAATGTATGAAAGTAAACATTAATCTATTCTTAAGTGCTGTAAGTAGTTCCAAGAATCTCATCTTTATTGTTGGTGCATCAAAGCATTCGGGTATATCAATGCTTGAATAAAGACCCATACAATCTTTGAAGTCCTATTGCAGACACTTATAAATATTCTAAATTTTATAAAAGAAAACTACAAGAACTTAGCTACTCTATTTACTCAATGGTGCTATAAATGCAATGAATATACACATTTATATATGAAGAGATAGACACTATGGCAACACATCAACCCATGCATCGATGAGGATGCGTCGACACAACCCTTTGCATGATTTATCAGCTAGGGTCATGGATATTTTGGCTAGCATTTGAACATCTTTGGCACTTGAAATATCTATTGGTGACATAACAAAAACATTAAAGGATTCTTTGATATGATCAGTGATTATTTCTAATGCTCTTACTGCATCTTGGTGTTTCATAACCACTACTGTGGCACCTTCCTTGATTTTTAACATCACGTGAAATGATGCAACATTCCTTGAGATTTGTTGTGCCCAATCATGATCTCCTCTTGCTTGCAAAGATACTAGCCTACTAGCAGGTCCTGTGAATATGATAGGCCTTACAGAGTTGTCTCTTACTTTATATAGGGTGGAACCTTCCCTTTCTTTTCAACTGATGGTTTCTGCAATTTGTTGTAAGTGACTCATTAAAGGTTGGTAGTCTTATTGTGGCGATGGAGCTTGTTGTTTAGGCCTATCACTAGTAGGCATTGATCCGTTGGGTCTTACTTATTGCTACTATCTAGTAGTTGGAATGTTAACGGTAGGTGTAGAACCTAATTCTCCCTCAGTGCCTATTGGCTTCTCTAGTTGATCCTTCTTGGGTGGCATTGGCTTCAACATCTTTGCACAGGATGCATTCTAGGCTTTCCTTAGAACATCATTTGTATAGCCTAGGATTCATGCTTACTTGCACAACTTCTTGATTAGGCAAGGGTATGGCAGTGTAAGTTTTCTTGCCCTCTTCTCTTCAAATCTTCTTTAGATCTCTAGGAAGAGCAAATGGACTATGTTGGCATTGAATTTTTTGATTAGGATTGCACTTCCTCTAGCTACATAAGAAGAGATCCTATTGAGTCTTTTAGATGAGAATAGGTGATAGGTTTTGATCTTGAAATAAATTTTCTTCCTAGTAGTTACTTTACTGTAATCCTTGTCATCTTTTCCATAGGCTCTTTGTACTCACAACTTCTTTGCATCTATGTTAGATGTTATGGAATTTTGCTCTACATTGGCTTCAACATTAGGAATGTTAAGTACCTTGGCAATAGCTTCTATAGAATAGGACACTAAGACTCCTTCAATCTTTATAGTAGCATCATCTTGTTTGTTTTTCCAAAATTGGTACACCTCTCATAGGTATCACTCAACATTGCTTAACAAAGTTGGTCATAAAAGAGAGGCCTAAAGTTGTGTTTTTATAGCTTCTAGTGAAAACTCCATGAATGGTCCAAAATTTAATCCCACAATGACTATGAACATGATAGATTTCTCCTGTATTGCTTGTAGGAATTCTGCAAAAAGCATGAGGTGTTGTCCTTATTTTGGTGTTGATGGTGCCTCTACCTGAGCTTGTGTAGATTGTTTAGTAGTAGGGGTTTGTTAATGGATATTGAGGGATTTGGCCCCTTTCTCTTCTTGTTCTACTTATGTAGTTTATTGTCCTACTTGTTCTCTTCCTCAGCTCCTTGGTCTCGTACTTCTTGGCTATGAAGTTCTTCTATGGTGGATCTTTTAGGAGTCATTTGCAATCATCAAGAATTCAAGGTTATCAAAGGATTTTGAATAGGTTCCTAGTAACTCATAATCCTTTCTTAGAGCCTTGGTTTGATCTAATTTCTATTCTTATTATTAGTTATGGTTCTTATTATGATTGTAGAGTTAGAGAAATTCAAAAACAAAACCTTAATTGTTGTATCTTTGATTTTTATGACCTTTCACAATTATCATTTCCTTATTTATTATATCATTGAATGGTTGGTTAGGAGAATTGGTTAAATCCATTAGATTTTATTTTATTAGTTGATTAAACTATTCTTATTTATTCTTATACTTACCCTTAATATTATCTTTCAATGTTAGGAATGTTTGGCCCAACCTTTCTTATCTACGTGTAATACACCCCCCACAACTAAGTTGACCACTCCAAGATGAACAAGATTTAAGAATCGTGCAAATTAGAGTTTTGGTAAGGAAGTTATGGTGTTGGGAACTTCAAGTGTCAGAGCTCAAGAAAACTACCTAAACTCTTATTATGAAATGGAAAAATGATAAATTTTTCTAACTCATCGTGTGTATATGTAGATTTTTATGAGTGCAACATCGTAGTTGCAACATTGTAGATCATGCGACAACATAGATGTGACGTTACAGCAAAAAAATTTTGATTTCTAAATAAATTATGATGGAAAAATTGAGTCAATTGGATAGTTTGGAAGATATGGAGGTTGTTTGAAGGATCTTTAGTAGTATATGATGTTTAGATTATAAACATTTGGCATTTTAAGGTCATAAAAAAGGAATCTTGACAAAGGAGGTTTATTGAATGTATATAAGATGGAGTGAGAATTGTTAAAAGTATGGTCAGGTATGAAACTTAAGAAAGCATTGGATTAATTATTAAAGTTTCTTGAAGGCATAAGATGAGGTGGAATTGGTCATCAGGTATGAGGTACAAGAGTTATACAAGTGGGTCATTCCCAAAGCAAGCTTTAGCCCTTAGTGCCTTTGTATGACCACATCTATAAGTGTTCGTAGGTACTCAAGGAGTTGAATGTAGAGCATCCTATCTTGCAAAAAACACGTTAGTATCATCAGAATGGGAAAATAATACTATATTATACAAAATCATAGAATTATGATAATATATACTAGTGAGGTGGTATAGGATTAGAAAGTATTGTAGAAATTGGGATGTGAGGTGTCTTACCATAGGCATAATGAATTCTTGTGTGTCATATATGGGTATAATAATCGTCACCATTTTTGTCCAAGATCCAAACCCAGTCCATACCACTTACCAGTGACATTGCATTATATCATCCCAAGATGAACAACTATAAGACTACCACTTCTGTAAGAAGCATTATCACTTGACAATGTAGCTCAAGGAATGAGTATATTAATAACATACTTATGTTTTAGATTTTTAAGAAGATGCCTACCTCTAAGCATGGGTAACATGTCTTTCCAATGGGACACCTAGAAATTTTATTCTGTGCATTTATGATATTTTTACTATGTTGACCATACCAAAGGATTACCTTTAGGCATGGGTAACATGTCTTTTCAATGACATGGTAAGGTAGCACTTATTGTATCCATACTTCCACTTTTTGTTAGAACTCAAGAAAATAATACACTCTTAAGAATAGGATAAGACTTATAGTAGTAGTCCTAGAAAAACCACAAATTCCTTTGATGTCACACCCTTTTCATTATCACTTGGTTCTTCACTTTTCTATCTAGGCATAATGGTCACAAGTTTATTTTTAGTTTTTATAGTAAAAAGAATATCATTATGGCCATGGTAAGAACCTCTTATTATTAGAAATGAGTGGATAGATGATGAGGTATCACTGTATATAAAATTAGTCCTTCATGATTTGATAAGGTAGGGTAATCTTCACCTTATTGGCACTACATATTTCTTTATTCCTTTGCATTTTATTGAAAAATTAAAAAAATATGTACAAGAAAATTGATAAAAAATCATAGAAAAATGAAAAAATAGAGAAATAATTTGAAAAATATTGAAGAATATAAAAATAATTAAGAAATGGAAAAAGTATAAAAAATGAAAAGATATCAAAGAATGTGAAAAAGTAATAAGAAAAGAAAAGGTATGACGAAAAAAATTATAAACCAAAAAAGTTGAAAAGCACTTATCAATTCCTAAGTCAAGATAGGGCATCTTCCCTATGACCAAACTCATGGGTGAGTGTTCAGAAAATAGATTCTAGATCCCCTAAATCATACACTCTAGGTTTCTTATTTATCATTGTTAGTGATTTAGATTTTCATTTATTATCCCATGTGACATTGATAATAATCAAAATTTGATCTTCTATAGATATATATCATGTTGGACTAGATGATCTTTCCATTTTAGAAGGTCCAACTATACTTTCTTGTTTATTTTTAAATCCAAATTTTGAGTCTTCATTTCCACTATTTGTTGGTGTATGATTATGTGATGAGCAACGAGTACCCCTACATCCAACCATACAAATCACTAAGCATTCATGCCTAATCTGGTTGAATTTCATGGACTTATAGCCTTCTAAGTACACTAGTCTCTAGAAAGTGAAACTAACCTATTGTAATCGTTGTCTTCCCAATTACACTTGTAAAATGCAAAGGTATGGTTAAGTGCAACTGAGGCATATGATTTTTTTCATTTTTATGTTTACTATTTGAAGTCGCCTAAGGATGAGAATAATGTATAAAATAAAATAATTAAATTGCTAATTTAATCGAACTAGCTACACCTAACTAATCATAACATAAGCATTTGTTCCCACTTTCTGTACACATTCTGAACATATTTAATGCTATTGGGTTACTAAACGTTAAGCATTACTAGGATTACCAAGTGCTAAGCGTATGCTCAAAGTGATTGTACTTATGTGCTTAATTAATTACTATTTAATCTAGCTTAATTTAACTTAATTTAGCTTAATTACTTAAAGCATTAAAGGAAATTGCATAAAACATTAAATGCATAAATAAATAATTAATCTATTTCCAAAGTGCTACAAGGTTTATCAGAAAGCATGTATTTATTATCACACATACTATCATGCTAAGGTATAATAGTGCTCGAATAAAGATTTGTACACTCTTTGACTCCTATTGTGGACACCTAGAAAAATATTCTAACTTTCAAATGACAAAACTATAAGAGATCTACTAAAACTATGACAAAGATATGCCATAAACATGGCCGGTGAGCACATATTTATAAACAAAAATAGATACTAGATCAATGGGGCCATGTCAATGCATCAAATCATGAGTCAACAAGGCCTAGTAGATGGAGCCCAATCGATGCAACTAATTTACAATTCATCATACCCCCATGAATAAATGAAAACTCATCCTTGAGTTCTTTCCAAATTTGGCAAGGTATGGAATTAATGAAAAACATACAACAAACACAAAGAAAAACAAACACTAAGTGCTCAAGTGTACAAATATACAATCATTAAAAAATTATTTTGATGTTCAAGACTACAAAAATTAAACTCTAGGATAAAATTGAAAAACACAATCCCCTTAATGGAAGGAAGATGATGAAGAAGATTACATAGTCCTAGGCAGTGGAGGCTCTTGAGGTTCCAAAGAACCTTCTCATACTTCAGGCACACATGGTGGTTGAGGTTTTTATGGTTGTCTTGCTGTAGTTGTAACTTCCAGTGAAAGATGGAAAGCATCCAATGATACTTTCATCTTCTCCTCCTTACCCCTGGGATTGTGCACAGTCCACATAGCTTCGCCAATGTGGGCCAAAATGGGCACATCCCAAGGACAAGGCATTGTTGGAAACAACCCATTGACATTCATGAACTAGGCAAAAAATTGTTTGTGTTTAATGTCAAATGCCTTGATTGTATTCTACAGCTCTTAGTAATCATTCATTCTTTTGGCTAGATTCTTAGTACTTGATCTTTGATCAGTGAATTTTTCCTCGAGAACTTCAAGTTCAACATTTGTAGTCTCAAGCTTTTACTTTGTGTCCTTGAGGTGCTTGAACTCTGCCTTGTTAAGCAAGTTCAAGTTGCCCATTTGTTTCTTTAACTCTGACCATGGTCACCTGGTAGTTAGCATTGCTAGGTTTGCATATTAGAGATTAACAAGCCCTATGTATTCTATCATCTCTTTGATTTGCAACTCCTTCATGGAGATCTCTACTTTGTTGTAGAAATTTATACCATTAATGATAAGTTGGCATACCTTTTCTCCTTGCTAGAGTTGTTGGACAGTCTTATTAAAGTTTTCCTTAGCCATCTAGATGTGTTTGTCATTAACTTTCTTATGTAGGCCAACCTGATCTCTATAGTGGTTCTTGACTCTCTCAAATTTGAGAGCCTCATTCTTCTAAATAGTAATCTCAATCGTAGATTTTTGGCTTGAGGCATGAACTTTCTCCATAGAGAGATTTCTATGTTTAGCTTCCAATATCCTTAGTTCAGTGTTTACCCTAGCTAGCTGCTCCTACTACTGATGATGAATTCTTGCATATGCTATTTCTACACATCAACATTTCACAAGTGATGATTCTCTATGGTCAGCATCTCATCCTCTAGGTGCATCTAGATCAAGTCCTTTTGAATGAATATGTCTTGGCCTCAACCATGGATTAGTCAAAGATGGCCATCACCATCCCCACCTCAACTTATTTTAGTCTATCTTAAAGCTATTGAAAGACTTCATATCTTGTTAGTGTAGGTTTGAGGAATGTCGGATCAGCAAGGTGGGCTCTTAATTCGATGATCTTCATGGCCAAGTGTTAGTTTTGTACTTGAGCCATTTTGAGTTACCCTTCCAAAATGATGGATTTTCCATTTGCTTCAAGCAACTCTGACTAGGTTACAGTGATGTTATCAAAAAAATAAAAGATATCTAGAATTAGTTATCCAGTTCCCACTAGTCGATCCAACAATTCGTTGTGTTGGGATGCACTCAGTTTGCCACTAATAGTTCCTACGAATGTTTGCACATCTTTGAGTGTAGAAACGTATGGTACAAATGCTATAGGTGCATTTAGTACTTTGATGATTTGATTAGTAACCACTTCTACTACTATCTCTTGTCCTTGGTGCTACATCACCAAGAAAATTGCCCCCTCACCCTCCTCCAACTGCACCAAAAAGGTAGCAGCATTCCTAGAAATTTCTGGGAATTACTGTTATTGCAAGAGAGACACAGTTACCTTTCGAGCTCTAGGATTTGACCTCATGGGTAGTTGCATTCTTTGGGCTAAGAGTATTGTTCCACTTTCCTCCATCTGACTAATTGTTTGAGCCACTTTGTTGAGGTGACTCATCGCAAGATGGTACATAGATGGATCCCCACCACTTATTCTTGCCCACTACTCTTACTCATGTAATAATTGCTCTTAGATTTTGCAAATGCACTCAATGGCAGTGTAGGCCTTTGATGTTGTTTCTTGAGTGGGTGGTGGAGGTGGCGGTTGCTTCTCCTTATCTCTTTAATGTGTAACTTGAAACAATTGGGATACATTATCTCTTTGGGGAAGTTACACCTGGGTAAGTTGTGATCATGGTCGATTTGATCATTTCAATTATTATTTTATTCTTATTTTAATATTAATAAGTAATTTTAGATTTATTGAAGTTTTTTGCAAGGGTTAAACTCTCAAAAATTGATGGTTTAATATTATTCTATTCAGTAATCCTTTGGGGGAGTTAGAAAAATTTTGAAAATTTTTTATCAGAAACCTTAAGGGTTGTGGCCCCCACAACTAAGAGCTTACCTCTGATAGCTACAAGATCGAAGAATGGAGGATTTGGACAAACAATGTGAAAGTTATGGGCTGTAGAATGTTTTAGGCTCTAAAAAATTACAAAGACTCCCTAGTCATTTTTAAGAAAATGGAAAAAATTCCTAAGTGTTAAGTGATATTTATAGAATTTTTGCGCTACATCGATGAGGCCTAGTTAATGCAGATATTGACCATCATTGACCAAGTCAAAATTCAAAAAAATATAAGGAGGTTTTGAACAAAATTGGAGTCAAATGGAAGCCCAAAAAGCCATGAACATGATGAAAATATTAGAAGAGGATTTTTATGTTTAGAAAATTAAGAACTAATTGGATAATGAGATTTTATGAAGAAAAATGCGTTAAGGACTGAATAGTTGGATGCATGATGAAGCACATAAAAGATTTGATTGAAAAAACATCTAAGGGTGAAAAACTTAACTAACCAAACCACGAGATATGCAAGTGGATCCTCCCCATAGTTGCCATTGCATAACCTTAACTAAGAAGTCTGTGGACCCCATAGTTGATTAATAATGGTTACGAAAAGTTAAGGACCAAACCTGGAGAAATTATTTAAAAGTTTCAACACATCAAACTAAGACATTGGGCGAAAATATGGATGACCAATAGTGAGGTAAGTTATGAAAGCATTAATGGATGATAGAAAGAGTGTAATGGAGTTCCCGATTCTGGTCACATGAAATCCCTTATGGAATTCATGGTTAAATGACCCAATAGAGTCCATCCTTAGTCTAGACCAAAACCAACCATTGTTAGTGACTTTGCATTGCCACTCTAGGACCGATCCATCCCCTTGAGACAAAAGAATGCTCCCATGGATAACCATTATTTCTTATTTGAGAAGAAAAGAGAAGTAGAAAGTGAGAGAGGGCCTTAGTTAGAGGGGACCTTCAGGCATGGGTAACATGTATTTCTAGTCTCATAACTAGTGCTTATAGCTTATTTATTTTGTCTAAGGGGTGTGCTTTGAATTCCCATCATGTTTTTTTTGAACATTTTATCTTTTTCATGAATTTTTGGATGGGAACCATACCATGCAAAGAATTATTTAACTTCCTATTATTGGTTAACATGGAATGGTAAGAAATCCATGAAAACACACTTGCACTCAAGTAAGTAGAGAGGCACAAAGAGTATTAAATCCCCTTAAAATCATATGCTTTTCAAACCTTTGAATCTTTACCACGCTTGAAAACTACCAAGGTAACAAGTTCATTAAAGTCTTATTAATGAAAAAGGGACCTCATGTTTCCAAAACAAGAAAAACCATAGAGTTTATGGATGGGTGGATGATGTGGACTCACTACTTTTCCATGAAAAAGAAACTTTGTCTTCATTATCAGTTATCAAAATTCAAAATAGAAACCAAACATTAGCAATCAAAAGCATTAAGTACAAACCACTATTAGTAAACAACTATAGCATCACTGTGTCCTATTGGTAATAAATCACCTTTATTAGAAGAAAAGAAAAATTAACACCAAAATAAAGGAAAATATAAAAGAAAGTGTAAAATATCCAAGAAAAATAAAATATACAAATGATGTTGTTAAACAAAAATTGGAAAAATTAATAAAGTAAAAACAAAAATGGTATAAAAAAAAGAAAGTGTGAAACAAAAAGGTGTAAAACAAAAAAAAGTAGAAAAACTAGGGAGCCACTTCTATAGTTACCATGGATGACCATCTCCCCCATGACTAAGTTGTAAAGAGAAGATCTGAAAAATTGAGCATGGTTGTCCATCTGATGAGGTGTTTGTTGCACTAGCTTGCTTTGGCTCATGGAAAGGTTTAACTTGTTGTGTATTGAACATATTATTTTTGTTTGGGCTCTTAAGTTTGTAAATTAACATGGCCCCAAAAGGAAAAATTTCATGAATGATGTAAGGCCCTTTCCACGATGTCTAAAACTTAGTTCCTTGAGGTACGTGTGTGGGATTCTAGTAGAGAACCTTATCTCCAAGTTAAAATTTGACTTTCCTCATTTTTAGGTCATGTCATTGCTTGTTAAATGCTTTTTGTACTTCATTCAAGGACAAAACCACTAATCAATTCTCATATAGCACGTTGAGGTTGATCAATCGTTCTTTTTGTGCTAGACTCAGGTTAAGATCTAGGTCACATGATGTTGAAAGTGTATAGAGCTTAGATTGAATAAGAAGTGTTGGTACTTTTCCATACACCAGCTCATAGGGAGAGTAGCCTATAGGGAGTTTCCATGTTAAGTGATAGGCCTAGAGGGCATTGCTGAGTTTTGTGCTTCAATCTCTTCTATATTTACTAATAGTTCTCATTAAGATCTTTGTAATCTCCCTATTAGTAACTTTTACTTGACCATTGGCTTGGGGGTGGTAGGGCGTTGTTATTTTATGTTCAACCCCCAAGCATTCCATGAGCTTATGAAAAGTGATGCCTATGAAATGGATTTCATTGTCAGAAATTAGTGCACATGGCACCCCAATTCAGTTTACAATGTGTTGTTGAAAAAATCAAGTAGGAGTGCATGATGTATGGTCAATGATGACTACTACTTTTGCCCGTTTTATGTAGTAATCAACGACGATAATTATGTATGCCTTTCCATTAGAAATGGATGTGATGGGAGCCATGAAGTCTATGCCCCATATGTTGAATGGTTTTAGTAGTTGAATTCATTATTGAGGTCACTCCATTTGTACAATCATCCCACCATCTCATTGGTAGCATTAAAAAGAGCAAACAAATTAGTTAGCATCCTTGAAGATGGTTGGCCAATAATACCTTGCCATTAGGATCTTAATGGCTATGCATCTCCTAGCATAGTGGCCCCCACAAGAACCCTCATGAGCATCCTAGAGAATGTGCAGTTGATCAGCATCATGGACACACCAATGAGCTAGGCCATCGATGCATACCTTGTAAAGGTGTTCATTGATTTCCATGAAACATTTAGCCTCATGATGAAACTATTGCTTCTTCCTATAGTCTAGATCTTGTGGCATAGCTTGAGTGAAAAGATAAGTGAGGATGCCATCATACTATTTTGGTTCATCGAGCACTTGTTCATTTGTTGCATCTATAAAGAGGAGTTTATTAGGAAATTGATGAGAAAGTGGACTCTCCTCCTCTTTGTTATCCCATATTAACCAAGAGATATGGTTGACAACCATGTTATCAGTCCCCTTCTAATCTACCATCGTAAGATCGAATTCCTAGAAGATCACCAACCACTATATGACATGGGGGCTTACCATTGGCTTGTTCATTAGGAAGTAAATGGCATAGTGGTCAATGTGCACAAACACTTTGTATCCAAGCATAGAGCATCTAAACTTCTCTAGAGCATACACCATCATCATTAGTTCTTTCTTCTATGTGGTGTAATTCAACTATGCACCCACAATGCTTCAACTTACATAGTGAATGTAATATGGATGTTTCTTGTCATCCAACAATGTAAGCATGACTCCTAAGGCATAATTTGATGTGTATATAATTATATGAAATGGTTTAGATTAGTTAGGTTCTTGTAGAATTAGAGTCTCTACAAGATTCTCCTTGAGGATTTAAAATGCATTTTTGCATTCCTTAGTCTAGATGAATGGAGAATCTTTCTTTGTAAGCTTGATCAATGGTTTTGTGATCCTAGAGAAAGTTTCTATAAAATGCTAGTAGTAGCTAGTGTGTCCAAGGAATGATTGGACATCTTTAACAGTTTCGGGTTGGCAAGTTATTCTTTGGATGACCCTTATCTTTTTAGGATCCACCTCAATCCCTACCTAATAAATTTTGTACCCCAATACAATGTCTTCTTGGACCATTAGATGGATCTTCTAC
Organism: Gnetum montanum; assembly: GCA_015680685.1. Lineage (NCBI taxonomy): Eukaryota > Viridiplantae > Streptophyta > Gnetopsida > Gnetales > Gnetaceae > Gnetum > Gnetum montanum. The sequence goes on along the minus strand of MNCI01028474.1, from coordinate 104,479 downwards.
TAATTCAGTTAAATATTTATCTTTACACATCTTTAAGAAACTTGTTCAAGGAAATCCAAGGCTTGCTCAAATGTGGTGTCATAGGTGGAGAAGTCATCCATGAAGACTTACACCCTACAACTAATTTGTTGCTAAAAAATGCTCAAGACCAAGCATTATAATGTTGCAGGAGCATTGCACATACCAAAAGGCATCTTTTGATATGCAAAATTCTCCCAGGGATTCATGAATGTTATTTTGGCTTGATCCTTTGGCTCGATTTGGATTTGGTTATAGCCACTATAACCATCCATAAAGTTGTAATAACAATACCTAGATATAGTGTCCAACACTTGATCAAAAAATGGCAATGGAAAGAGATCTTTGAATGTTGCCATATTCAATAGCTAGAAGTCAATGTAGACCTGCCACTTTCCACCTTTCTTTGGCACAATCAAGAGTGGACTAACCCACTCACACAATTGGATAGATAAATCTCACCTTGAGGAGTTGTTCGATTTCCTCTTTCACGATTTGCTTCAATTTGGGGTTCAACCATTGCTACGGTTGCTTCTTTGGCCTCATGGCTAGATTAGTGTAGATACAATGCTAGAATATCTTAGGATCAATCCTTGTGAGTTTAGGATATCACCAAGAAAAGATTGTTGCCCATTTGTTAACCACCATTAACAATATCTTTTTTTGCTCAAGAGCAAGGTTATCATTAATTATCATCGACTTGCCATTTTTTAGAAATGCATATTTCATGTTGGTAGGTAGAGTTTTCAACTTTGAGAACTTTTGTTTAAAATTTTTAGGGATTTCCAACTCTTTCTAATAGGTATCATCATTTGCATTATTAGAGAGTTGGCGATGAACTTGCTCTAGTTTATCAATGCCTTCAACATAAGCACATGTCATGCTCTCAGGAGGTCCCATGCAAAGTGTTCTACTTCCAAGATCAGTTGTCAACCACTGGGTGCCTTCCTATTTTGTGGCTACTACGTATAGGTACCTTTGAATATCTACCTCATTTGCATACTTCTTACATGAAGAAATGGATGCTCTTTTCACAGACTAGAGTTTTTGCACATAGTTATATCTTGTATCATTATACGCGATGCATGGAACTTGTTTCTTCTTGATATTTTTGAATGCATTTTCCTTGAAATTTTTCAGGGAAAGATTTCTAATTTCCATTTTTACACCAATAGTACTTATCCATGCTCTTCCCATCATGATTGAAAAGACCACTTAAAAACAGCGGTCATAATATCTTCTACTAATCCCAATGGAACAATGATGGACTGGCTACCAATTCTAATATGATATTACTCTTCTTAAGAGGCAAAAAGTTCTAGGCAATATACATCTCATGAGAAATCATATTAACACTAGAACTTGAATCCAAAAGAACTTTTCATGGTTCATTCCTAGCAATCTACAAATAGATAAGTAGACTTTTAGGATCGACTAATTTCCTAGGAAGGTTACCAACTTGGATTCAATTAGATATGACTTGAGTTAATATAATAGTGTAGATCTTGGGAGGCATTTGGTTTGAAGGGCTCTTGATTTGATGAATTGTAGAGGATGAGAAAGGAGAAGGGTGACTAGACGCATGAGTTTGTGATGGCTTAGAAGGATTGTTGGATTGAAAAAATGACTGTTTGCGAGATTTAGGTTCTAAATGACTTGGTTGACTAACCAATTGTAGATTAACAACCCTTATAACATTATGTTGTTGTGGCTGAGCTAGAAGTTCACCCTGCATGGATGAAGTAGATGGTAGTTGTGTTAAGGGTAAAGGAACAGGTGTAGACAAATGAGGAGAGTATGGATGGAATATGGGATCTCCTCTAGGTGTTAGAGAATGAGTTCAATGATATTCCAAAGGGTGGTAGTGATGATGGAAAGGAGAAATGTGATTGGAAGAGTCATGTGGAGATAAGGATTACTAAACATAGTACCCATACAGAGTTTGCTACCTATAAGGGTAGTGCTATCGTGGTGGTGGCATCCCCCATGACTGTGGTTGCTACCACTACTGATATTGCTCATATGATTATGGTAGAGTTCCACTTGGATAGTAAGGTTGTTGCTAATGAAACTACCTAGGATTACCTTGAGGATAAGACAATCTTCTAGGTGTTTGGCTTTTTTATAATCGTGGATTCAAAGCATATGCCCCATATTTCTGTAAGTGTGACACAATAGGGAAACATCCCTTAGGATGTTCATAGTGGCATTGTCATTATTTGATTCAGTCTTCACAACTTCTTCTACTACAAGAGCATTTCCCTTACCCCTTTGGTAGGCACATTTAGCTTCTTTTTACCTCTTGTAGTCACAATCACTATACTCTCTTGATTCTTCTATGATTTTTAGAGAAATTTAGAATTTTTCATCCAATTAATCCCACATTTTATCTACCTTGGCTGAAATTTGAAACATAGATTTTTGGATCAGTAAGGTCTTTCGTTGCACCACCTCATCAAAAGGTGACTCCTCCTTATTGTCACAAGAGCAAACCTCCTTTTTTTGATGGAAGGATCCCTATTATATTCTTTTATACTTCTCATTTCCTTAGCTCTCCTTTTTTTGCTACCTACTCAATCATCCTTTATATCTTATGGGCTCTTAATTCCAATAGTCTTCCTTAGGCATAGACCCCAAGGGTTCTCCATGTGTCTTAGTGAAGCCCATCTATGATATGGTGAAGTTGTTCTTGCTCAGAGTAACCATGGCTAGGGCATCGATGTAATAATGAATAATATCTACCCATGGTGGCATCTAAGGGTTCATGTGTTCCTTGTTTCTAGCCTTGGATTTGCCTTTGTAGGTTTGACACTTTGCAGTACTTCTGATACTTGTCATTAAGCAGTTCTAGCATTGTACTTCATTAAGTTCCAGAGATTGGTACCACCTTTCCACTTCCTTGATGAGTATTTTGGGAAATAGCTTGAGCTTTTGCCAATTATTTTCAACATGTTGTAAGGCATAGGCATTGTGAAAGGCTTGTAAATGAATTTGAGGATTTAAGTTGTATCCACCCTCAAATATGGAAATATTTTTCATGTCTAGCCTCTTGATTCAACTATCTTTCACATGCCTGGTAGGAATTTCGATAGCCTCTACAATGTTGAGCAGCTAGTAGAGGCTCATCTTCATGATCTCGTGATGCTTGTAATGTCTTCTACCATACCTTATTTCATGGTGGTATTTATGATTCTTATTGTCATCTGGTCATTTATGATTCTACTCAGATTTGAAGGATGAAGCTAAACTAGATGAAGAAGGTGAAGAGGGAGGAGGACTATCACCACTATGGTGTTTGCCATGTTCCCTTCATTTGTCATGATCATAATCCTTAGAGTGATCATCATTATGCTTGTTCGAGTTCCCACTTCAAGTCCCTTTCTTAGAGCTCCCACAACCATGGGGCTTGCTATTACTAGAACCCAGATTGTTGATTACTAATTTAGGATTTTGATTTAGCTCCCCTTCACCATAGTTAAGAGATGGAGAGTTTGCATAATGAGAACACTCAAAAAGAGGTTCCTCATTATCCTTTTGATCTTGTAGGAATAAAGGGTTAGTAAATCATTTTCCCTTCATGTCTTTGTGGCACTTTTCCTATTCCTGATCTTGTTTGCGTTGTGTCTCAGTGGGACGGTAGTCCTGGAAGTCATGATCTTCCACAACATATTCTCTGCAAAGCTCCTTGATGCCCAACCTTGTAAGGGTTTGGAGTAGCATCTTGGAAACAAATCAATTAGGAGGCAATACAACATTCCCCTCCATGTCATGCCATTGCATTTATTCATCCTGATGGAGGACATAAGTAAAATTGGGTACAAACTCATTAGGATGAGTGTACACCACTCTGCATTCTTATGGTACTGTTGACTTAGAATTGTCTCGCCTATGAGAAGAAGAAGAAGAAATTTTTGTTAGAAACAATTTTGTAGTGTGCTTGTAGTAGAGTTTTGATTAATTATTATGTATTTATTATTTTTTTGAATGCTTTGACCTTAGGGTTTGATTCAACAATCATTAATAATATTCACTAAGTCTTAGATAGTGCATGTATCAAACTACAAGTCCTCAACAATGGTGTCAATGATGAGTGGCAACTATCCCTATACCCAACCATATGAATCACTAAGTGTTCATGCATGATCTGCTTAAATTCCATGGACTTATAGCCTTCTAAGTACACTGATCTCTAGGAAGTAAAACTAACTTGTTACAATCATTGTCTTCACAATTACGCTTGCGAAATGCAAAGGTATGGTTAAATGCAACTGAGGCATATGATTTTTATCATTTTTATGTTTTATGTTTTAAGTTGCCTACAGATGAGAATAATGTATAAAATAAAATAATTAAATTGCTAATTTAATCTAACTAGCTACACCTCACTAATCCTAACATAAGCATCCATTCCCACTTTGCATACACATCCTAAACATGTTTAACATTATTGGGTTACCAAACATTAAGCGTTACTAAGATTACCATGTGTCATGCATATGCTTGAAGTAGTGATACTTATGTGCTTAATTAATCACTATTTAATCTAGCTTAATTTAGCTTAATTACTTAAAGCATTAAAGGAAATTTCATAAAACATTAAATGCATAAGTAAATAATTAATCTATTTACAAAATGCTGTAAGGTTTATCAAAAAGCTTGTCTTTATTGTTGCACACACTACCATGCTTCAGTACAATAGTGCTTGAATAAAGATCCATACGCTCTTTGACACCTATTGTGGGCACTTAGAAAAATATTCTAACTTTCAAATGAAAAAACTACAAGAGCTCTACTACAACTATGACAAAGATATGCCATAAATGTGGTCGATGAGTGTGTATTTATAGGCAAAAACATACACTACATTGACGAGGCCACATCAACATATCAAATCATGCACTGACAAGGCCTAGTAAATGGGGCCCAGTCAATGAAACCAATTTACAATTCATCATTATGATTTAGGATATCCTTTTGTAAATTCTCAATTTGGGTCATTTTCTTAGGGTAGGAGTTAATAAATGAGTCAGATGTTTCCATGCATGTCTTGGAAAATTTCATGTTCTTCATTTTTAGCCACCAGGTGTCTTTTGGTTTAGTGTTCATTGTTCATTATTATACATGTACTTGTCTCTCCCATTTGTTGTGGGCTAGTGTAAGGATTGTGTTGATGCTCTAAAGTTTTGGTTCACAATTGCACCCTTCTTTATCATCAGTAATCCATGGAATTTTTTGCAAATGTATGAATTCTTGCTTGTCTTCCTTAGAAATTTCTAGGAATAAGTCTCTCATTCCCAACTTAGCATCAATTATGCTAAGCCATGCTTGTCCCATAGAAAATTTCTTGTCATCATTCTTCATGTTGATCACAATAAAATCTACTGAATAAGACCTCCCATTGATGGTGGTCACCACATCTTCCATCTATTCCAAAGGAATGATGATTGATTGATCTACTAGTTATAGTCTTATATTGCACTTCTTTAAGAGTGATAAGTTTCATGCCTTGTATGTTTCTTGAGATATCAAGTTAACTCGAGAACTCGAGTTTAGTAGAGCTTTGCATAGTGAATTTCTAGCAATTTGAAAATAAATCAAAAAAACTCACAGATATATTTTTTTCTTGGGATGTGCTCCTACCTTTATCTTGTTTGATACTATTTTAGTTAACATGACAATTGTAAGTTTCCAAGTTGGTTGTTGTGGAAGCACAATATTGGTAGGAGGATCTATCATATAAGGAACATGATTCAATGAAGTCCTAACTCTACCAGCCTTTTCAAGACTTGTCTTGATAAAAGGACATTTCCAATATTCTCCTTTAGTATTACTAGTATGATCCTTTTTCTATATACTCATTGCCCTAAGAACATTTTTCTACTATGGTTGTGATGGTAGTTCTCCTTGCATGAATTGTGGTGGTACCATTGGTAGAGAATTGGAAGGTTGGATTGACAAGCTAGTTGCTAGTTGATGTGCATAAGGATTAGGGTCCATCCTTGAAGTAGTGGGCCTGTAATGCTTTGATAGATATTAATGAGAAGAACATGGACTAAAGCATTTCTGGAAGAGACTAGACATTGGACGTAATATCCATAAGGATATGGTTGCCTATATGAATATTTCTACCTTGGTGGTGACATTTCCCATGCTTGTGGTTGTTGCCACTACTACTGGTATTGCCCTTGTAGTTGATGATAGGCTTCTCTTAGATAGTATGTTAGTTGGAAGGGTTGTTTTTTTTTGATGAATCTCAGATTAAGTGCACATTCCCCAAACACTTGCAAGTGGGCCATGATAGGACAACATCCCTTAGGATGTTCATATTTGCATACTTTGCATTCCTCCTCCTCTTCTGAACTGGAGTTTGTACATTTCTCAACTATAGCAAGATTTCCTTTGTGTTTATAATTCTCTTATCCATTATCTCTTCACTTCTTCTTGTCTTTTCCTTTATTTAACACTTTTTTAATCCTTTCTTCTACTATCTTGAGAGTTTTAGTGAATTTTTCATCCACTGAGTCCCATATTTTCTCTACCTTCATTGCTATGTCATTGACCAATTTATAAATTGGTAGAGTTTTCTTTTGGATGACATCCTCTAAGGTTTCATCTTCTTGTTTTTGCACATTATAACATCTTGTTTTCTTATTGAAGAATCTTGGTTGTACTCTTTAGCTGATTCTCTTTTCCTTAATTCTCCTTCCTCTTTTGTTACTTAGTCTATCAATCTTTGAATTCGATGGGCTGTCATATTTGATAATCTTCCTTGGGCATAGATCCCAAGTATTTCTCTAGTCTTATTTCTTAACCCATCAATGATATGCCTTAGCTGTTTTCTTTGTGAAAATCCATGGCCTGGGAAACTATGTAATAAAGAATAATATCTACCCATTGCTACATCATGGGACTCATGTATTCCTTACTTCTATCCTTGGATTTTTTTTCTTAAATTCAACTTTCTAAAGTAGGTTTAATGCTTGTCATTAAAAATATCTAGCATGTTACTCCATCTTTGAATTGATTCTAGTTATAAGGATTTGTACCAACTCTTTGCCTCCTTGATGAGTGTTTTGGAAAATAAATTTAATATTTGCTAATCATTTTCAATATTTTGAAGGGCATAAGCATCGTGAAATTCTTGAATATGGTGCTATAGATTTGCATTATATCGACCTTGAAATTTGGGAATGCTAATAATGTTTAGTCGCTTGATGAGACTATTCCTTATGTGCCTACTTGGGATATACACTACTTCTTTACTATTGATCATGCTACGAATGGCTAGTAGGGGTCCTTCATGATCATCAGGTTCATTAGTTCTATTGTAGTGATGTCCCCTTTGGTGCTCATAGTGCTCTCTCTCTTCATGCCTAATCTTGTCTCTTCTTTCTCCATACTTATCTTTTTCTTCATCAGGATACCTTCTACGATATTCATGCCTTTCATGATCCCTAAGTCTTTCCTTGTTGTAATATCTATATCTTTATTCCCTTCTATTAGATTCTACAATGACCATGAGAAGGAAGAGGAAGTAGTTGGAGACTGATGTTAGCTAGTTCTCATTTTGTGACTCCATGATTCATCCATTTATGATTCCTCAGAAGCTTTAGGCCTTGAGCTTCACCTATGTTTAGAGTCTTATGCCTCTCTTCATGGTGTCTCTACAAGGACTGAATGTAATTGTACCTTCACAAGTTCTTCTAGATGAATGATAGACATTTGTGGATGGGATTCATGATTATGGTGGAGTTTTTTCATGAAGAATGCATCATCATTAATTTCATCTTGGACAACATTGTGGTTGAATTTCTTTTCTTTGTTGGTTTTATGTCTTATCTCAATGGCAACATCCCTTCTTACTTACACTTCTATGGATTAATATAGCCTATTCATGTGTTTAGTAACATGATACCCTTCTTATGCATGGCCAAGGTTCATCCCCATTAAGGTTTCTTGAAGCATGGATGGTGCTAAACATTCAAGAGGAAAAATGATGTTGCCCTACAAATCTCTCCACCTTAGCTACTCATCCTGGTAAAAGATAAATGTGAAATTAGAATGACATGGATCTATATGACCATATGAAATCCTGGTTTGCATAGGTGCACTCTAGTCTTCTTCATCATGTCTCTTGTCATGTCTCTTTTGTGTTTCTTTGATAGGCGATAACTTCTCCTTATGTGTTGAAGCCATGTGTGTTTAACACTTTAGGCATACATGTGTGTTATTAAGATTGATTAAAAAGGTAAAGAGTAACTTTGTGGTTTTTTATACAACAAACTCTATAAGATCAACTACTAAGCAAAAATTCACACATCCCTAGCAATAGTGCCAATGATGAGCAATAGGATATCCCAAGACTTCACCATATAAGTCACAAGTGCATGCATGCAACCATATCATAATTTGTGGATGGACAATGTAAATATGCTAGGAGTTGATAGTAGGTTCGTGATCATTATCTTCCCACTTTAAGTTAGTGAAGTTCGAGTGTATGGTTTAACTCTCAGTGAGAAATATGATATGTTGATGTTGTTAGGCCCAATTTACTCCTAGTTGTAAACATAATGAAAGTGAGATTAAAATCTAAGTTTAAGTAATGACAAGAATGTAAATCTACTCTAGCCTATGGCAATGAGTATCTAGTCCTAGCTTGCTGGTCACATTTTGGACTCATGTAACCATTACTAGGATTACCAAGTGAGTTCACTACTAAGCAAATCAAGTGAAACTATTACTAGGTTACTAAACAATTACACTTAATGCTTGAAACCAGTCATACTCATTCAACCTTACTAATGAACATGTAAAGTAAAGTACTTTGGAAATGTAAAGAACTAAGCTAAGGTAAACATGGAAATTAAACTAAGTAAGAAATTAGCTAAGTGCAATAAAAGAACTAAGTGGATGCTATAATGATGAAAAACAATCTCAATCTTTATTTTCACTCATGAACCATGCCTAAGTACAATCCACTCGAATAAAGATGTTGTAAAATTTATTAACACCACATTGTGGGCATTCATTCTATTGCTAACTACAAAAACAAACTACAAGAGTCTAGCTAAGGGTCAAATGAAATTGTTGTTGTTGGTTTGACTAGGTGTCAATATTTATAGGACCACACAATTGTCAAGAAATTGCATCAATGATGATGGAAGATGGACTATGATATCGTGCTTGCAAAAAATTTTGAATTTATTAAGGACATATTTAACTTTCATGGTATAAATATAATATCTATCCATTACATTCCTTGGTTTTTTATCATAATAAAAACTTAGTTTTCTTCTAGAATTCTTCTAAAGTCTCTATCAACTATGGGTCTTGGGGTGTAATTATAGTCATTTTTTCAGGTTCTAATACCTCCCTCCCTAATAATAGAACCTTAGTTTCAATTTCAATTAATAAAAAGGATGGTGAAGCTCCAAAAATAAGTAAGTCAAAATATTTTCATTGTTAATTTCTTTGACAACATGCATTAATGATCATGTGGTTTTAAAGCTTGGCTTTTCCTTACTTCATGAGTCAACAACCTTATACATGGGTAATGATTGAATTTTGAAAATCATAGGGCAAGTTAATGAGATTTTTGTGAATCACTATACATAATGAACCTAGTAAATGATTGTTTCATATATAAAAGTGATAGTTTTCATGCTCCAAGCTAAAATAGAATACAATAACAAAAGCCCTTGTAAGACATAAACCATAGAAAGATTTTCCTTGTTGGGATTGAAGGCAATTTCCCTTTGCAATTGGGGCTAGATGAGCATATAGAACCTTACTATTCCATATTATCTTAAGCATCTTCAAAGAACTACATTGTCCTGATTCCTTATGAAACTTATCATAATGATATGTAGACTTGTTGGGAAGGTTTTACATCTTTATCTTAAGTGGTTGTCCCTATCTATAAAGCCAAGTTTACAGCTAGTTGCACATAGCTTATGATTAGTCCTTATGTAGTGTCATGGTGTCTTGGGTCATATTGTGTGATGGTGTATTGTGTGCAAGTATATGTGTTTGTCCTAGGTATTTATGTGTGTGTGTTACCTAAGGCATTCTTACTACACTTCTAACTATCTACTAATGAGTGCTATAACTTTTATTATACTTGAAAGTGTTGTGAACATTGAAGTGCAGTCCACCTTAGGTCCATTCTCCTTTCATAGTTGATTTTGAACTCTTAGATGGTGTCATGAAATTCTTTTCAAGGTGGACATAGTAACACTTGGTATCAAAGCCCTGGTTTAAAGTTAGTGGTGGTTTGTGGTTTGTTGCTCATGATTCATGTGCTACTATGACACATAAGAAGAATAACATACGGAGTTGAAATCTTGACAATGCTTCTTCAAATCCTAATCCCCATAATAGACTAGTTAGGGATAACAATATAGAAGGATAGGTGCACAAAAAAGTGCACAATATGCATGAATGTAAATACCTAAATGATGACAAGGAAGTTATTTCTAAGAGGAATGATAAGGATCCTCTCAGAAAGGTGCTAAAATTTTGGAACCAATTGTTGGAGGTCAATAGTGTGGTTCTCAATCACTTGACTATTGCTAGATAGGTGAAAATTGTCCATGAAATTATAGATAAAATGGACATGTTGTACTTATGGGAGCTAAAGTTAGGTTTCAAGAACAAGCTCTTCATAGTCCAAAATTATATGATATGACATTGTGTGAAGTGTATGGAAGACATTTTTGTTGATGTCTAAGTCTCTATGGGGGAAATCCTACAAAGATTGATGATCCTAGATGCAAGGAATGAGAAGCTTGAGGTAAGAAGTGAGAAACTTGAGAACTAGTTGATTTTATAGGTGAAAGAAGTTGCATTCAAGTCTAGGTGATCCACACCCAAATTCTAGGCCAAAGAACCCAAAGCTTACAAATAATATCAAGATGATATGCTCATAGATGCCTTTCTCTATGAGATGGAGTAGTTCTTGGAGATGAATGAGTATCCAAAGGAGTCCAAGATTATCATCACTTTCCCATACCTAGGAAAAGTTTCTCAACTTTCATGGCTCAACATCATCCAAAAGATGAGGTTTGAGACAACTTGAAGATTGATGAAGACATTGGAAGAGTTCAAGTTTTCTTTGATTGAGATCTTGTGCTCAAGAAATTCCATCGACAAAGCTTAGATAAAGTTAAAAGGATTCAATACACTAGGAAGCTAGAGGATTACCTCAAGGAGTACCAAATGGTGGTGTTGCCACTTGCAACAAGAGTCATAGTGTTTGTGAGTTCTAATGTTATCTATAAATAAAAAATATGGTAGAAGTATAATAGGTTAGATGCCACCAAGTGGATCAAAGTCAAATCACTTCTAAGGAATAGAGAATTAGTATGTGTCTTCCTCAATTGAGAAGTTGGGTGATGTCACAGGGAGACTAAAGTCTTAAAGTTCCTTGCAAATGTTAGTGTCAAACTACCACTAGGCATAGGGAGTGATTCGTCCAAGATTAGAAGTAGTCTTCCCTTCAATAAAGAGGATTAGCTCTACACTCTCCTATCACTACTAGAGATAGAGAACTAGCTTGCATGTTAAGTGAGTAGATTTTTTCTTTGGGTAGAAAGGTTAAAATGAAAAAAGGAAAACCTTTTCTTCCTTAACTCAAGTTGTGAAAACATATTTAAGCCTCCATTGAATGTCAAGTTGAGTTTAACATTTGTGCTTTATAATTGAATAACCTTAACCATTAGAGATTCTTATCTATAATTGTCGAAAGAGCCTTTAGTTATTCGATGTCCTCTAATATCCAATGTGCTCTATATGTTTGGGAAAGCATATGGACAAAGACTTAAGCTTCAAGGACATCACTTCTTCCCAATGAATGAGAGTGTAGGAAAAGATCCCTTATGAATGGATTGAAATTTTTTTTTCTTTAAAATGAAAGTAGAGGAATGTGGAGATCCTTACAAATTTCATGTTACCTTAACCATCACCAAAGAACTACATGGCCTTGATTCTTTATAAAAATTTTTATAAGGATATGTATGCTTGTTATGCTAGTTGTGCATAGCTTAGGATTGGTCCTCGTAGGTATCATGGTATCTTAGGTCATGTTGTATGATGGTTAGGTCTTTATTGTCATCATGCAAAAGTGTCCAATTATATCATGCACACAAATTAAACTTTGTACAATCAACTCAATTCATACTATGAGCACTCAAAGGAAAACTTGGCTAAGTCCTATGGGAGAAAACTACAAGAGTCTAGCTACTAGAATGACTAGAGGTGCCATAAACATGACAGATAATTCATATTTATAGGCATTTATTGTAATTGCAACATCATATTTACAACATAGCATCCTAGCCTATGATATAGTAGAAGTAATGTAGCAACTACAATATTGCTGATGCAATATCTTAAATGAATAGTTCAATTTTCATGATTTATCATACCCTCATGACACACCAAAAACTTGTCCTCAATTTGTATAAGATGGACAAAGTTCATTAGAAAAATTGTGGGGTAACTAGGACTAGAATGACTCACATGATAAGTATGAGTGTTGCATCACAAAATTTATTTGACTAGATGTATTGCAAATTGACAAAAGGACTAGATAGACATGAAAGTTTATAAAATTGCAATAGTCTTTAAAAATTCACTGATGATGAATCTTCATACTGGGTTATTATGTTGGTGCTTCTCTTTTTATGTAGAAATTTTAAAGGATAGACTGAAGTATCTCCTCATGAATCCATGGATTTCTTGGTAGTGAACCCATGATGTTCATGCTTGAATTTATGTTTCTATTATTTCTCCATAAGCATGTTCATTTTTTATCTTCTTCTTAGCCTTCTTTTCTTATCTTTCTAAAGGCCTTCAACCTTAGGCATTCATTTAGGAATCCTCTACAATCACAAAAGGATCAAGGTTAGTTTTGGAAATTTTTTTCTTAATAATTAACCCTTTTCAAATCCTTGGTTAGTTCAAAATTTGGGAATTTAGCATTTAATCTTAATCTGATTGTAAAATAACATTCCTAAGGCTCAAGGGTAACCAAAATCATTAATGAACTATGTCATTTAATTACTTTCACTATTAGTTACAGTAATATTCAAAAATGGGGAATTATGAAATTTTCAAAAATCACATCCTTAGCCCCCATAAAAAATGAGCTAAACTCTAAGAGTGCACTAGGTTTTAGCAATTGAAATCGAAGGTCTAATTTGCAAGATATCGCATATGTACAAAAATGTTTAAAATCATGAGGTTTCAAAATGGCCAAAAAAAATATTAAACTTGGAGAAAATTTTAATGTAAAAACATTAAAAATTAATTAATATTAATGAGGAATAGTCTTAAAATCATACATAAATTTAGAGAAGATGTCAATGATATCCTTGAAGATGTGAGATTAGTTTATAGACAAAAGTCATGCAAGTGGATCCTTCCCAAAGCATGCTTCTACCATAATGCCCTTGCATAACCACTTTTATAGATGTCTGTGGGCACCTTAGAGGTTAAATGTGGATCATGCCTTTATTTTAAACACACACAACCACCTTGGTTAGGATCCTGTGCTGTACTATACAAAAATCTTATGCTGCAGTAAGGTGAATAATGGAATGAGAATCGATTGTAGAGATTGGGATGTAAGATACCTTACTATGTCTGGAGTAGGTTCTTGTGTTAATTTTGGTTAAAATGATCATCATACCTATTTGTCCTAGTTTTAAATTAAGTTGATACCTTTACCAATGACATCACATTACCTCATCCTAAACTTACCACCATAGGACCACCACAACCATATGAAAACATCACTACTTAATAAAAGAAATAACAAAGAAATTTTGATTAATTACTTAGTTAAACATTATAATTTGAGGAAACTTAGCCATTAATTAGAAGGATGCCTTCAGGCATGGGTAGCATGTCTTTCCAACCCCATAGCCAATGCTAATCCCACCAGAAGGGTACCTTGGGCATGGGTAACATGTCTTCCTAGTCACATAATGAGACTAGTCTAAGAGATCTTTGAGATTCTTGGAAGTAGCCTACTTCAAGCATGGGTAAAATTTCTTTTCAATCGTACCTTGTAAATCAATTTTCTTTTTTGAATTAATTCATTGATGATTATGCTTTCATTACTAGAGGACTACCTTTAGGCATGGATAACATGTCTTTCTAGTGATGTGACAAGGCAACACTTATTCAAGAACACACTCCCATCAAAATTAAAATATAAGTACTGACATAACTGCATAGAGAAAGTGCAAAGAATTAGCAAGTTTCCTTGATGTAACTCTTTTTTCTATTCCTCCTTGGTCCTTTCCCTTTTCTTCAAGGCATAATGGTCATGAGTTAATTTTAGTTTCATGTGAGAAGAGCCATATTTATTTCATGATAAAGACCTCTTATTTATAGAACTAGAGGGATAGATGATGTAGTCTCATTACTTTACATAATTATTTACCCAATCTTCTTGATAGCATAGGATAAAAACCCAACATATAGTGTTGATTTCTACATCATGATTGATAAAATTTTAACAAAAAATAGGAAATATTTGCAAAACATGAAAGAAATAGTTTTAAAAAATAGAATATTATAAAGAAAGAAAAAATAACAAGAAATAAAAACATACTGAGAATTGGAAAAGTTTGAAAAAAAAGAAGAAAATGTCAAAAATAGAAACATGATAAAAAATTGTAAAACAAAAAGTGAAAAAGTTGGTTCTAACAAGTATTAAGTTAGATGGTTATCTTCCCCATGATTGAGTTGAAGGGAGGAGATCCTAAAAATGAAAGGAGCTTGAACTTGTGTTGAGGTGTTGTTTTTAGTCTAGGTTGCTTGAAAGTATTTGAAGGATCTCACTTTTTGCATGTTGACTAGTATGTACTTTGTTGGACTTGTTGAGTGGTAAATCTTCATGGTTTTAGAAGAAAGTGTTGAATGTACAATGTAAGGTCCTTTCCATAATGTTTAAAACTTAGTTCATTGAGAGACATGAATGGGATTCCAAGAAAGAACCTTGTTTCCTAGTTGAAAATTGATCCTTCTTATTTTGGTATCATGTCATAATTTATTAAATGTCTTGTATGTTGACCTTTTGGTATGTCAAAACCTTAAGGAAAATGCAGAATATGAAAATGTGTTTGTAGCCTAGTAGGGCCATAAATGAGAAAGGTCTTTAGAACAAGAGTAAAGTTTGAAAACAAGATCTACATTGAGATGTTATGAGATCTACATAGAGATGTTGTTATGAAGACTACATAGGCAAATAAGAGCATGGAGAAGTATGAAGACTACAAGCTAAATGAAGATGCTCTAGTGATTGAGAGGAAGCTAAATCAGCAAGAAAAACTAGGGCTTAAAAGTTGAAAATACATCTCCAAGGAACAGAAGATGTCTTGGTCAAGAGGAAGTCAATCATAGAAACATGTCTTCCAAAAACAGAAGATGTCTCCTTTGAAAAGAAGACATCTTCCCAAAGATGTCCCATTCTAAATGGAGATGTCTCTTCAGAGTTAAAGTTGATTTTAGAAAAACATCCCAATCTCAAAGGAGACATCTACACTAGCTGTTGAATAGCTATTACATGAATTTTGAGATGTTTTTGGAAACTCCAAGGCTATAAGAAGACTTCAAATTCTTGAGTATTATGCAAGCGTTGAAAACATCAAAGCCATCATTATATATCTAGTGTTGTTGTACTTATGTACTTGAATTTTCACATCATTTGTTCAATTTATTATGGGACTATACTTCATTGTACAAGGAATTTGTAAATTGAGCTACATTTTGTCCTTGTAATTTCTTCTCTTTCCTATTACCTTGAGGTGTTGATGTGCTTCTTGATAGAAGGCATTTGTATTGAACTTGTCAAGATCCTATGTGATTGAGTGGTTTTGCAGCATCAAAACACTCTGTAGTGGAGCTCAATTTTGTAAAGGTTGTAGAATTCTTGAAACCATGTTCTAGGCTTATTGGAACCTTGCAGGGTTAAGAGGTTTCATAGTGTCAAAACATCTTAAAGTGGAGCTCAGAGCTTGTATAGGGTGTGATGCCCTTCAAACCACATTTTAAGCTTGTTGGAACCTTGTGAGATTGAGAAATTTCAAAGTGAGAAAACTCTTCATAGTGAAGCTCAAATCTTGTAAAGGTTGTGGTGTCCTTTAAGTCACACTTTGGAAGAAACAAAGTCTAAAGGTATGTAAGGAGTCTACCCTCCAATTTTGGACTACCCAAGTTGGGGAACCACTTAAATTTTATGTTTAATTTGATGGCTAAAAGTTGTTTTTAATTAGGAAACCCACCCTCCAAGCCTAGTACTCTTGGTTTTGAGCATAAAAACTTAAGAGTGAACAATGGAAGAAGGATCATACATCAAGTCACCAATGTTCAATGGGATTACCTTTACGTGTTGGAAGACTCAAATGTAAGAATTCTTTAAATACATATGATTCCTATCTTGGGCATTCATCTTGAATGGATGCACTCAACTCATCAACATCATTTTGGGTAGCAAAGATAAGAGTAGAGATAAGCAATCTAAACTTTCAAATTTTGATACTTTTTCTATGGAATGTTAGATATGTGGTACAAGAGGCCATATGACGTTTGAGTGCCCCAATGCTTCTAGGTTACAAGGGAAAGAGTATAGTAAAGAAAGGAGAAGAAGTAATATTTACACCAGCTGGGATAATGGAGACAAAAGCAAGGAAGAGGTAGATGACACTTCAAAAGATATACACCTCATCTACATGGCTCTAACAAATGATGATGCTATCATATTTGATGAGGAGGATCAAATAATGGAGACTAATGAAGAAAGATATGACCTTTTGTGCAATGAACTTCTATCTTTTCAAAACCTTTGTATAAAATTGAATAAGTAACTAAAAACCAATGATCAAGATATTTCCTTATTAAATACAAAGATTTTAGATCTCACAAAAGAAACCTTAGACCTAAGGGCTGAGAATAGAAAACTAACCCTATCTTATGATTATATTAAGAAAGAACTTGAAAATACTAAACTTATAAATGAGAGACTACTTAAAGAAAAGAAGTCTCTTTGAATAGTTCTTGGACAAGAAAGAAGTCCAAATGATAAAAGTGGTTTAGGATGTTGTCAACAGGAACTAGCATCTACAACAACCTCATCTAAACAAGAGAGCACTTCAGAGATTGAGGTAACCACTATTACTATAGATAACCAAAAGGTAACTAAAAGGTTTGATAATTTCAACAAAAGGTTTAGGTGTTTTTACTATAATAGATTTGGACACATGTAATGNACAAAATTGTTGAGAGTTCTTTCACTTCCTTCTTTTCTCTTGATTCTTCACACCTTTTTGTTCTTTTTACCCTTTTGATTTGTCCTCCATTCCTTTTTGTCCTGTAAGATTTCCTTTCTAGGTGCATTTGGGTAANAAATCAAAAGGGTAAAAAGAACAAAAAGGTGTGAAGAATCAAGAGAAAAGAAGGAAGTGAAAGAACTCTCAACAATTTTGTTTGTTTAAAAGAAATAAAAAAAATTGGTATGAAAGGAGGAACTTCAAAAGAAGAACCTTAGTTCTAATCTCCTTAGTCATCTTGATCTCCATCATCAAGCAAGGTGAGTAATGGTAAGTATAGTTGTAATCATTATTCCTTGATTTGATGAGATTAGACTAGATTAGTATTCTTATGATTGAATGGTAGCTATTGAAAATCTTTGGAAATCCAAAGAAATATCCACTTGATCTTACAAATTGTTGAAGCTATAATATGCTATGATTTCCTACTTGTGCTGCTTTTAAAGTTTTTGTTAATAAATCATGCTCTTAACTAGAATATAGTAGTTTCCAAGTGGCTTAAAGACCTTAACTATAATTCATGGATCAAGAGATATTTCTTCACCATTTATTACTATTTAATCATATATGTCTTGCACTCTGAACTCTTAATTAAGCTATGGAATTTTTACATCCTTGTGAAATCATAAAGTTTGATTGTTTTTAAAAGATTTTTGATGTATGGTAATTGAAGCATTTGAATTGGTGCCTTTAATGTAATTCACGTATCTTCTAAGAAAAGAAACATTTCAAAAGAAATTCCTTGGGCATATGAATTATCTAGTACTACTACTAGGAGGTCTTACTTTCAAAAGTTTCTAAAGTTGATCTTGAGATGGCACTCTAGATTTATGAAGACATCACCTAGCCATTGTGTAATTCTCAAAGTATGGATGATGTTATGTGTGTTTTCTCATGGTAATTTTTCTCATGATTTCAAGGTGTTTTTTCCATGTTTAAGGGGTTTTTAGACTTATTTTGACAAGCCTAGAGGTTTCGGGGGCTATGGGGACTTTTTTGGAGGTGTCTAGAGGTTCCAAAACTCAAAACGAGCATCTTTATTTTTGGCCCTAGAAGGAAAGACATCTACTCTGACACTTAGACATCTCAACTCCATACAAGACATCTAGTATAGATTCCAATGGATGAATTACAATAGATGTTTCAAAAGATGGCTCATATATGTTAGGGGAGCATTAATGTAAGGGGAGTCTTGAGTGATTTTCTCAAAGATATGATATCATAATTGCAAGCTTCCAATCTCTAGCACCTATATTAGAAAATAAGCAAGGAAGAACATATTCATCTTGTAAAGTTTTGAAAGTAAAAGAGGACATTTATTTATCAATCTTTAAAATCCTTACCTAAAAATGGTCTTTATTGGTGAAAGTTCTTGAACTTTTTATGTTATATAAACTTACTTGTAAGCACTATAGTAAGGATATAATAGTTCATGTTTGACCTTTTGTATGTTGAGAATGTATCATTTTAAGTACCTAAGGCCCTTGTTACAAATATGAGTTGAGAAGTATTCACCTTAGAGATCCCAAGTACTCAAGATGGTAGATTGGAACTAGAAAAGGTACTTAGGATCTCTTTTGGCAAGAAATGAGGTGTGTATATATATATATATATATATATGCTATTTTTTCTCTTAACATGATTATCATATATTAGTTTATGAATTTTTTGGGTAAAAGGATTATTGGCTTTGTTTGATCTTTTGATATATATAGAATGATAAGATGTGTTACTTTCTCTTAAAAGTTGAATATGCATGTTTTTACTCACTTGCCATGAAATTGCTATTCCTTATCTTTTTGTTGATGTTTCAAAAGAAATAGAGCATTAGGTGATTATAGAATCATGAGATATTATTTATTTGCTACTAATGACTTATTGGTTTAGAGATAGGTTACTTGCTCTTCAAGAGTCAAAATTTGGACTTTGGCATTTGGTTTTAAATACTCTTGGACATCAATTAAAAGGCCTGGCTTAGTTGTGTTTGGACTAGTTGTATCTCATTAATTTTAACTTTGTTTATGAACTAATAAAGGGTACCTCTTAATGAAATGTGGTTTTTCATCATCATCCTATGAATTCAATACTTAAGGATGTGTACTCTTTAACTGATATTCATCATGTGTTCTTTCCTAGTTAAATGTTTGTATTCCAATGGGATTTTCATATGATGTTATGTAGCTACAATGGAACTTTATTGAGAATTATGGTTGCTCCTTATCATTTTCCCTTCCTCTTTTTTGGTGTTGTCCAAAAAGAGGGAGAGAGTAGAGTATTTAGTTGATATTTAGTTAGAATCAAGATGTCAAGCATGGTAACCTAATATATTTTGTTGCTAGATTATAATTTGCTATATTTATATATACATTTTTGTCATTTAACTTTCAAACATCTCTATGCTATATTTCTTTGGAATATACTAACCCATTTTCTTAAGTTTTGGACATCATTAAAAAGGAGGAGATTGTTGACCTTTTGGTATGTCAAAACCTTAAGGAAAATGATGAATATGAAAATATGTTTGTAGTCTAGCAAGGCCATAAATGAGAAGGGACTTTAGAACAAGAGTTGAGTTTGAAAATGATATCTACATAGAGATGTTGCTATGAAGACTACATAGGCAAATGAGAGCATGGATAAGTACAAAGACTACAAGCTAAATGATGATGCTCTAGGGATTGAGAAGAAGCTAAATTAACAAGAGAAAGTCTTAGGAACCAAAGCTCAAAACTTGAAAAGATTTCTCCAAGGAATAGAAGATTTCTTGGTTGAGAGGAAGTTAATCACAAGAAGATGTATCCTAAAAATAGGATACATCTCCTTTGAAAAGAAGACATATCCCTAGAGATGTTCCATTTTTAAAGGAGACATCTCCCTAGAGTTGAAGCTAATTTTAGAAAGACATCCCAATCTCGAAGGAGACATCTACACTAGCTGTTGAATATCCATTGCACAAATCTTGAGGCATTTTCAAAACATCTAAGGCTATAAGAAGACTTCAAATTCTTGAGTATTATGCAAGCATTAAAAACATCAAGGCCATCATTTTCTATCTTATGTTATTGTACTTGTGTACTTGAATTGTTACATCATTTGTTTGATTTGTTGTGGGACTACACTTCATTGTACAAGGAATTTGTAAATTGAGTTACATTGTCTCATTGTAATTTATTTTCTTTTCTCGTTACCCTGAGGGGTTGATGTGCTTCTTACGAGAAGGCATTTGTATTGAGCTAGTTAGGATCCTGTAGGATTGAGTGGTTTTGTAGCATCAAAACACTCCAAAGTGAAGCTCAATTTTGTAAAGGTTGTGGATCCTTAAAACCACATTCTAAGCTTGTTGGGATCTTTTTGGGTTGAGTGGTTTCATAGTGAAAAAACACTCTAGAGCAAAGCTCAAAGTTTGTATAGGGTGTGGTGCCCTTCGAACCACATTTTGAGCTTATTGGGACCTTGCGAGGTTGAGAGATTTCATTTTGATTATCATTCCTCTATCTTGTTGGCATTATTCACATAAATGAACAAAGTGGTGGACATTCCTAAAGACCATAGGCCAAAAATATTCTATCATTAGTATTTTTATAGCTATTCTGCTTCCAACCTAATGACCTCCATAAGGGCCTTTTTGAGAATCTTGGAGAACTTAAAGTTGATCTTCATCATGTACACATCATCATACCAAGCAACCTACATATATTTTATAGAGATTTCCCTCTAGCTTTATGTAATGTTTGACCTAGTGGAGGAATTTTTGTTTCCTATTATAGCCCCATCCTATAGGGGTCTCCTATGTGAGTAGGTAGGAGAGGAATTCACCATACTAGTTTGTGATTCTTATTGTTAAAGCTTTAATTACTTTAGCAAAAAGAATCTCACCTAGGAATTGATCTAGAAAAGGTTCTTCATGAGCCTTGTTATCCCATCTTAACCAAGACAAATGATCAACAACTACATTCTCGATTCCCTTCCTACCTAATTAAATTCTTATAATATTATTGTACCGTACAAAATCATCGGTGAGAGGTTGGAATAAAAAGACACCGAAAGATCTACGGATGAAACAGTAAGACCTTGCCTTCGCTTGAGGGCAAGTTGGAAAAGGGAACGAAGGCAGAGTACCTTGGATG
>MNCI01028474.1:63568-78272 GCA_015680685.1 Gnetum montanum | reverse complement strand
ATGGGCTTTGATTTCTAATAGTCTCCCTTGGGCATAGACCCCAAGAGTCTCCCTAGTTTGATTTCTAGCCAAGCTATGATGTGGCAAAGCTACTTATGTTTAGAGAAACAATGTCTTGGACATTGGTGTAGTAAAGAATAGTATCATACTAATGTTGCATCAAGGGATTCATGATTACCTTGTCTATACCCTTAAATCTACTTTTTAAGTTGAACATCCTAGAGTACATATAATACTTATCATTGAATAACTCTAGCATCATACTCCATTTATGAACAAATTCCATTTCCAGAGACTAGTACCAACTTTCAACTTTCTTTAAGAGTAATTTAGGGAAAAATTGAAGCTATTTCTAGTTATTTTTTATGCTCTACAAGGCATAGGCATCATGGAAAGCTTACAAAAGATGCCACAGATCAACATTAGTGCTCCCTCAAACTTAGCGATATTGTTCATATCAAGTTGTTTGATCTAACTATTCCTCTGCTACCTGGTAGGGATATGAACTACCTCACAAATATTGATCATGCTCCTTGTAGCAAGAAATGGTTATCATAATCATCGCATTCATCATAGCCCCTATCATGGCCATGCCTTCTATGGTGTGGCTTACTATATCTTCTTTCTTGATGATGTCCATATTCTTCTTCTTGTTGATTATGTTCCCTTCTCTCATTTCTATGAGAAGGTCTTCTATCATCTCCACTTTACCTTTAATCCTTTTCCCTTTGATCCCAGTCATGTTCTCCCTTGTTAGAGCTAGATGATGATGAAGATGATAAGGATGAAGAGCTAGAAGAGTTGTGCTAGCTTGCCCTTCTTTTCTGGTCCCTTGGTTTTTCTTTTTCTTGATGACTAGAATACCTTGTCCTTGAGGCCTTCTTTGTTCTAGATCCATCTCTCTACTTGTCTTGGTTGCTTTGCAAGATTAACTATAATCATTGGTGGGTCATGTTATCTTCACTGTAGTAAGGAGGACCTTGGCATTGAGATAGACATGATGGATATTCTGTATCCTTCTTTTCTAACTAAGATGTTAGTGTGATCAAAACCCTTTTGCACTTAGAGGCTTTATGGAGGGCCTCCATGAGTTTATCCTTTCAAAGTTGGACCTCCATAGATTGATAATCTCTAAAAATATGCTTTGTCACTTAGTACCCTAAGATTGCTACTTCAAGCCCTAATTTTGTTAATGTCACAATGAACATTGATGAAATGGCATGATTGGGTGGTAGCACAATGTTACCCTCTAGGTCTCTCCATCACAACTACTCATTCGGGTGAAGGATGAAAGTGAAGTCTAGATAGTATGGATCTGGATGAGTGTAGACCACTTTGAGTTGTTAGGGTACTTCATCTAAGTTTTTTCTTGATCTATCATGAAGTTATGGAGAGTCATCTACAAGTGCGGAATCAACTCTATGAGAACAAGATATCTTTCAGTTTATTCTTATAGTATGCCTTGAATAAATTATTATTATTTTTCTAATGATGATTGATTATGTTTCTACAACAATCTATGTATGATTTAATTATATAGAATACTTAGTGCACAATAGTTTCTTGGCTATGGTGTCAATGATGAGTGGTGAGTATTCCCTATGCCTAACTATACAAATCACAAGTGTGTATGTTTAATTCAAATAAATTTCATCAAACTATGAGCTAATAGTATCCTAGACAATTAAGCATGATGTTGCTAATTGATGAATAGTCAATAAGGTAGGTTGCATCGATGCATGCCCATTGATGTAGCCTTGTCAACCTATCCCCACCAACACATGGTAGGATGCGTTGCTACACATACATCAACATTAACACAGTCACTACCTATATAAATTTATGCACTTATTGCATATTTTAGTCTTAATTATAGTTGACCCTGTTGCCTCTTCTAGAGATAGAATATTTTCACTTTGAGTACTTTTAGTATGGATTTATAAGATTTTATAGTGTTTTATTTGAGTGCCCATGTCCCTGAACACATTGGCATGAATGATAATAACATCAAGATTTTCTACATCCATTGAAACACTTAGATTAGTTTACTATTTCTGTTTAGCACTTTGCTTTCCATGCACTTTACATTTATGTTCCTAATTAGTCAATATAATTAATCATAAACACATGATTATGATAACTTTGAGCATAACATATTATCACTTGTTAACCTCAACAATGAGTATTTGGTACATCCAATAATAGCCACTTGGTAGCCCAGTGTGTTAATACTTATTTGAAATATGTACAACAAGTGGAAATGAATACTACATGTTAGGATAATTATTAAACCTTTACTCAATCATTTAGTTATTAGGAGAAATATATATTAAAAAATAATTATAAAAATATGCATCTTATGCCTTAACCATACTCAGCCATACACACAAATAAAACACAAGTGTGGATTAAGAAGACATCGATCTTACAACTACATGATTTACTACTTAGAAATAGCAACCACTTTGGTAGCTAAGTCTATAGAATTCGATTGGATCACTAGTAATCACTTATGATTCATATGGTTGGATGTAGGGGATACCTACTACTCATCACTAATCATTTTCTTCTTAATCATCACTTGTGCTAGCCCAATTGGTATAGTTAAGCATGACTAAGACATAAGATTTTTTTATTTTTATTATTTTTTTATTATTAAAATATTAAAAAAATAAGTGATTAAAGTTATAATTTCTCATTGACTATGGAATTAAGAGTAATCTAAGCTATCCTAAGCATAGAGCATTTGTTCCCACTTTTTGTACCCATCTTGAATCTATATTAACATTGCTAGGTTACCAAGTATCTACTACTAAGGATACTAAGTATCCATTGTTGGGATTACTAAACATTAATATATTATGCTTGAAGTGATTGTACTAATGCTATTATGGAATAAATTATTAAATTGTTAAGTGCTGGAAATAAAGTGCATTGATAAAAGAAGGAAACCTCTCATTTCTAATAAATGGACATAATCTTTTTGACAAGTGACATGGGAATTTGTGATTATAGTGTGAAATGATGACAATACTATTAGTGTTACAAATTGAGGAAAAAAATACAAAATGAATATAATTAGGAACATTAACAAAAGAGGTTGGTTTGAGTATTATGAATTTTAGAACTATTTATCTCAACATAAATTGTTATGATCAAGTTGTATCCTACAAGAAGCAAATAAAAAATCATACCAAGTTCCACTTGATTATGTTTTGTATGTATAAGAAACATAGATATCCTATGTAATAATAAGAAGATTCTTTAAGTCATTTCTTGAGTTTTAATTTTCTTTAGAATATTTACCAAAATTTCGAATTAGGTATATAAGAAAATAAGCAAACCATTTAGATTATTAGATATTATTCTATTTCTACAATTTTCACTTAATATATAATTTTTTATATACTAACATAAATCATTGAACAAGTTCTACCTTGATGAAGCATCAAAGTGTTGCATCGATGGGCCCCTGTCCACATGGCCTTGTCAATGAATCTCCATCGATGCAACCTTGTCAACATGGTTTCCTTGTCAATGAGGCTATGTCAGTGTAGCATCTACTACATTTATGAGGCCTCATCGACGTAGTTCCACAATAAAGTCTATAAATATGCATGCTCCCATCATTTATTAGCATTCTTTAGTCAAGAGAGTAGCTAAACTCTTCATTTTTATTTTGTAGCCTTAAAGAATAGTTAGTGAGTGCCCACAATGTAGATCTGAGTTAGTTGTATGATATCTTATTTGATTGACAATGTACTTGGACACATTCCATGGACAAAAATAAGACCAAGATTGATTCTTATTCATTGTAGCACTTTGACTTAGATTAAATTTACTTTTAATTCAATTTATATTCCATGTACTTAGTTAATATTTACGTTTCCATGCATGTTAATGAATTGGTGGAATGAGCACAACTAGTTTCAAGTATAAACAAATATTCACTTGGTAATCCCAATAGCATTATTACTTAGTTCACTTAGTAGCATAGCACTTGGTAATCCTAGTTGTGGATATGTGGGTTCAAGACGTGTATGACAAGCTAGAAATAGACACTCATCGCCCATAGGCTAGTTTAGACTTTAATTTTCATTGTTAATTAGTTTAAATAATTATCATTAAGAGTAGGATAAGGACAAAACAACATCAAGAATCATATGCCTCACTTTGGACTAAACCATACATGACAAAGCTACCACTAGTCCAAGTGGGAAGACAACAAATTGCAATCAATGCTTAATGATCTAGATGCAAAACTAGTCCCATCCACAGAATTTGATTGAATCATGTGTGAATGCTTATGATTCGTATGGTTGGGCATAGGGGATACCTCATTACTCATCATTGGTGTTGTTGCCAAGGATGGTGCTAGTTATCTAGATTAGTTATATCATACATGATCATTCTAAATGCATTAATAATTTATCTTGCAGAAAATATTAAGTCACACACATCATTAACTAACAAAGATGTTTTTTTCACAAGGAAGTGATAATGCATCGTATGGAGAGAACATTCATTGGAGAACTAATGAGATATATATTGAAGAAAACTAGAGTGATCAGACTTATGTAGGGGTTTCATATGTTCATGACCATCCTAACTACACTCAAGGACTACATTCACCTAAGGTAGAAAATCCTAGAGAAGATGAAGTAATCCCTAGACTAGGGAAGGCCTCAAGGCCTAGGACCTCCTCAAAACTTAAAAAAGATAAATCAAGTGACCATGGGGGACACTATAGAAGCCATCATGACTCTCCTAGTTCCTCATCTTTCTCTTCCTTTTCAACATCTAATTTTAACTAAGATGAATGTAGCTATAGAGATAGAGCTCCACTATGGGGTAGAAATAAAAATAGAAATCAAAACCAAGGGCAAGATCAAAGACATCAAAATGAGCATAGATAAAATCTTCACAATCAAACAAATAGAAATAGAAATTTTCACCATGACATGTCTAATGACGATAAGCCCTTGTTGGCCACTAAGAGCATGATGCAAATCATAAAGGTAGTTAAAATACCCCACAAGCATTGCAAGGAAAGTCGCATGAAAAGGCTTGATACGAATAACATCCCTAAATTTGTGGGAGGCTATGATTCTGATCCACAACATCATTTGCAAGCCTTCCATGATGCCTATGTCTTACAAAACATTGAAAGTGGGTGGCAAAAGCTTAAGCTCTTTTCAAGGACACTAATAGAAAAAGTTGAAGTGTGGTATAGATTGTTGAAACCAAATTTAATCCATTGGTGGTCCATAATGCTAGAACTATTCAATGACAAATACCAAACCTATACGAGGGTGTTCAACCTAAGGAAATGAATTCAAGGATGAAAAGAAGAACAACATGAACCCTTGGATATGGCCCTAGGTAGATACTATTTTCTACTAAATAAATGTCTAGGCCATGATTTCTCTCAAGAAAAGCAACTTTTCCACATCATAGATGGGCTTCATAGTCAAATGAAAGAGACCCTTGGGATGTATGCTCAAGGTCAATTATATGAATTAGGAACCCATCAGATCCAAAAGCTAATTGAACATGTGGCAAAAGAAGAAGGAGAGATATATAAATGAGAGAATGCTGAGAAATATCACTAAGACCTAGCTCCTTAAAAGAAGAGGGTCCATATCTATGATGAGGTGATTTCACAACAAAGCTTGTCAATACAAAAGTCTATCGATGAGCTTGAAGCAAAGCTAAATAGCATGTTAGAATGGATAAATGATAAGGTTATAACTTGCATAGAAATCATAGAGGGGAGAGTAATGCAAAACAAATTAAGACATCAAAAAAAAAGAAGGGAAAGGGACCAAGAGATAGGAAAGAACACTGATTGGTAGAAAGGGAAAATGATTATAGAAGAAGAGGCTATAAACTCAACCATCAAAGAAGATGATGGATGTGACATCTACATATATGACCATCCAAAGGGCTATTGCCTAGTCATGTTACATCTGCATGAGTGTTGGACTTTTGCATCAAATCCCAAGTTTGTACAAAAGAAAATGCCTAGGAAATTACCTTTCTCACAAGGTAATTATAGATAGTCCTACAACCAACTGTACCATCCTAGTGGGACTTCTTACTAGCCTCAACACTATCATCCAATGTAGTGGCAAAACCCATAGTTGTGGGGGAGGCCATCATCAAACCAACACTACCCTTACTATGAACTGAACTTGTACAGATATTACATTCAAAAACCTATTTTCCCAACTAGTTCCACTTCCTCTACCTTGAATCACTACTATCACTCTCCCAAATATCATCATCCCACAACATACTTCAATGAGGTCATCACCTCACACCTCTCATCCTTCATCATATCCTCAATATTCTCATACTTCCCTCCACCATATGTCACCACCAACAACACAAGAAGGTTCAGCACCATGACATCAATGAGAGAATGCCACTTGTGCTATGAATGTACATAGAAATTATAATGCCAGTAGATCTCCACCATAATCTCAAAAATGTTCTTTCTTTAGGATAGTTCCCACGCATAAGCACAACACTCATGGATCTACTAACTCATCTAAACCAACACAATGCCAATCAAGTACAACACCCTTTCTTTCACAACCAATCTTATGCAAAGGCCAACATCCATCATTGCTCTAATACTTGATAGAAACGATGAACCTATTGCTATGAAGAGATAGAAGAATCCATGCATCACTAATAATAGTAAAGGGTGTAGTTGTGGTCTGAAAATTCAAAATATTAACACAACCCACAACAAAGTTTAGGAGTAAGTGTGTGAGCAAAACCAATCTACGTAGTAGCCACTAAACCAAAAGACACCCAATGGCTTGAAAATGAGAATATAAAATTATTTCAAAGATGCATGGAGGTAGTTGATCCACCTATTAGTTCTAGACATAAAAAAATGGACCAAATAAGGGACTTAGATGCATATATCTTACACTCTAATTATACATTGGAAAAGGATATTAAACATGGAGACTTGAGAATTAAAATAGAAAATTAAAAGAAGGAGCAAATACATCTGGATCCCCCAAAATGGAAATACCTTTGAGTCCAAATGAAGATACATCTCCAAATGATCCAAACGAGACTATCACCAATGTTAGATGTGCTACCATACAATTAATTAAATCAATAAGGTGATGGGAAATTGGTGGTGTATAATCAAGAGATTGTGTAGTCCATCTCCTGAATGTGTAGCCATAAGATTAGTTGTGGGGGATGATGCCCCATCTTGGTTTAAGAACTAATAAGTATTTTTCACCTTTGTTTTTTGTTTTACAATTTTTTATCATTTTCCTATTTCTCCCAAAATTATCTGATTCTTCATATGTTTTTCATTTTTTTAATATTTTTCTTTTCTTTTCTTTATAATCTTCTCTTTTCCTAAGTCATTTTCTTTATGTTTGTGAATTTCATTTATGTTTCCATTAATAACATTGCCAATTCATGATGTAAACATTAATGCTATGTGTTGCGTTTTTGTTTTATGATATCAAGATGATTGGGTAAGTAATTGTGTAAAGTAATGAGACCATCTCATCCATTCCTCCACTTCTCTGAATAAAAGGTCTTTTTCATGGAAATAATTTAGTTCTTATTTCATAAAACTAAAATTAGTCAATGATCATTATACCCTAAAGAAATATGGAATGACCAACTAGAAATGGTAAGGGTGTGACCTCAAGGGGATTTTTTGGGTTCTCTTCTTGACTTCCTTCTTGTAGTTGATGACTCCTCTTAGAATGCATCATCACTCCTCTATTGCCGAATAACAGGAAGCTAAAAGTCTTTACATGGTGTGGTTCTCATAAAAAAATAAAAAAATAAAAAAAAAAGGAGAGAGAGAAAATAATGGAAATTCAAAGCACACCCCTTAGACACAATAATGGGCTACAAGAACTAGTTATGGGGTTGGAAAGACATGTTACCCATGCTAATGAGTGGCAGGGTACCCCTACACTCAACCATATGAATATGAGTGTTTCACGCACAATTCAGTCAAAATTCATAGATGGACTAGATGTGGTATCTAGATAATTACTCGTTGATCATAGTTCACTGTCTTCCCACCTGGACTAGTATTTTCTTTGTCACATATGGTTTAGTCTAGAGTGAGGCATATGATGTGGTCCTAAACTAGTGCTACTCCTAGAGGCAATGGAAAATAACTTTAACTAAGTTAAGAGGAAAAGGGAGAGAGAGTTAAGCTAATAGGAGATAGGGGGAGAGAATCTAAACTAGCCTAAGTGTGATGAGCATCCATTCCTTAATCATCCGTACATATCTTAGGCCTCATGTATAACTACTGTTGGGATTACTAAGCACATGGCCTAGGTACACTACTGGGATACCAAGTAGTTACACTTAGATGCTCGTGATCAAGTCATACTCATTCCATGTTTAATAGCAATAACAATTAAGTAATTAAACTAAGTGAATGCTTCAATGATGAAGTAATCTCTATCTTTGTTTCCGATCGTGTGCATGTCCAAGTACGTCACACTTCAATAAAGGATGTTGTACAATTACAATCATCACACTACGAGCATGCACTGGGAGAAAGGGTTGAGAAAGACTAAAATAAAACCTAACTTCTAACTAAAAACCTTCCTACTCCATCATGCACCTAAGGTGTATTTATAGGCTTGCACAGAGGCCACGATATCGTGTATACGATATCGTAAGCCAGGCCATGATATCGCATACGCGATATCATGGGTGCGATATTGTGACCTAATGAATCATGATTCATCATACCCCCATGATTGAATGAAAACTCATCCTTGAGTTAAACAAAATGAGAACAAGCCCCATTGATTACATAGTGGATAGGTATGGGATTATTAACTGACTAGGGATTTATTCAGCCACAGTGAAGAACTCAATAGAACAAAATTGGGACACAACATAAAATTACAAAATTGCAAAGTTACAAAATTGTAAAATTGTAAACTTTATTTGGCTCATGTGGTTCTAGGTGGTAGTGGCTCCTCCATGGGTTGCTTCCCCTTGTCCCATGCTTCAGGTTTTGGAATTTAATAACTCTGAAGTAGTGCCTGGAGCTTTTCTTCTTCTGTTTGGGGATCCTATGCCATCCATGCTGATGCTCCAATGTTTGATGGAGTCAACCCATCCTATGTACATGGTAGTTGTGAGAACATCTTATTTTCTTTGATGTACTAGGCTACAAATAACTGTCGTTCCTCTTCATAGTCTCTGGCTTTATCCTTGTACTCTTGAAAATCCATAAGCCATCAAGCTAAGTCTACTGTGACATCTTTCTAGCCTTAGTAGCTGGTCTTAACCACCTCTAGTTTAGAATTTGCGACTTCTAGCTTCTATAATGTTTTCTTGTGCTCCACAAATTCTACTTCATATTTGGCATAGGTGGTAGCTACTTGCTTCTTGAGCTCTATTATTAGGCGTCTTGTTGTCAACATGGCTAGATTAGCATACCACATGTTTTCTAATTCCATGTACTCTATGAGATCTTAAATCTGTAGGTCCTAGCTTTTAAGTTCTACCTAGTGGGCAAATGCATATGTGTCCAATATGGCTTACCAATCAATGTGTTGAGCACTGAAAAAATTGATGTGGGCCTTGGTCATATGGATCTCCTTTTCTATGACTTACTTGTATATTCCCACCTGGTCTCTAAAGTGCTCCTTTAACTTTTCATGTCACTTGGCTTCATTTTGTCTTGCGCTTATTTCAATGGCCATCTTCTGATAGATTGCATGTACCTCCTCCATTGAGAGGGTTCGATTCTCTCTAGCCAAATGGTTCATGTATTAGTTGGCCCTAACCAACTATTCTCGTAATTGCTAAAAGTTTTCCTTGAGAACATTCTTCTATTTCTCCACAGCGGTCAATCAAAGATTGTCAGCAATAAGCTATTTATTCTTCTCCTGTAAGGCTCTAAGTGCCTTGGCATGCGTGTAGGTTTGCACTTGTGCCTTGGAGGCATTCCAGTCAACCTTCTCTTTCTCCTCTACCACTCTTATATTTTCTGCCAACAGTTTATTAAGCTGCTCTATCCTGAAAGTGTCCAGCTAGTCTCTAGGAACAAACTAAGATGGGTCCCACTGTGCAGCTTGCACAATGATGAGCCTCTCCTAGAGTCTTATCAACTCTACTTTCATGTGCTCAACCCTGATCTCTGCCATGACCAGCTTTCCTTTGGTGGAGATGAGGCCTGATTATGCTACTATGACATCTTGTGGAATGTCAAACAAGGATGTCATTACTTCTCCTATTTTCAGCAATCAATCAAGGACATCCTCATGCTCCACAGGAGTCATTGAGGGACCAGCCAGAGTTTGAGCATCTCGTGCTCCTATGAAATCTATTAGTGGCATAACAGGGACATTACAAGATTCTTTGATGTGGTCAGTGCCCACTTCTATGGCTCCTGCTACATCCTAGTGTTGCATGTCCACCACTATGGTCCCTTCACCTATTTCCAATTGCACCTAGAAAGACATNATTTTGGCACAATAAGAAAGAAGGCACCACAATCAACATTTTTTGTGTCTATAGATTTTTCCACCAAGGCCATCTCAGAAGTGTTGAACCTTCTGAATACAGGGCTAAAAATTGCTCACCTGTCCACTTGCTCTGATGCTGATGCACGAAGAGTTTGGTTGGATAGGACGTATGGAAAAGAAGACAAGACATATGGAGAGTTGATGCTGGAAGAAAGGATATACTTGAATATTTGCGCTTATCACATCTTTCCCATGAGAGGATTAAAAAGAATCTCAACATATGTAGCAAGAGGAAGTGTGATATTGATGGGAAAGGCTAATGCTAACCTTCCTCCNCCCTATCTTGTGTTCTTCAAACTGCCTCAAGATCTCCATGAGATATAGAGAAGGAAGGTTAGCATTAGCCTTTCCCATCAATATCACACTTCCTCTTGCTACATATGTTGAGATTCTTTTTAATCCTCTCATGGGAAAGATGTGATAAGCGTAAATATTCAAGTATATCCTTTCTTCCAGCATCAACTCTCCATATGTCTTGTCTTCTTTTCCATACGTCCTATCCAACCAAACTCTTCGTGCATCAGCATCAGAGCAAGTGGACAGGTGAGCAATTTTTAGCCCTGTATTCAGAAGGTTCAACACTTCTGAGATGGCCTTGGTGGAAAAATCTATAGACACAAAAAATGTTGATTGTGGTGCCTTCTTTCTTATTGTGCCAAAATTCGTACGTTTCTCCTAAGTACCAGGCACCACTTTTAGAGAGGATAGGCCATAATGTAGACCCTTTGAGTTGGTCCCTAACAACCTCAGGAGTGAATTTCGTGAAAGGTCTGAAGTTCAATTCCATGATCACTGTAGCCAATGTGGACTTTTCATAGATGGCCTAAACACACTCTAGGAAGAATGTGAGTTGTTGTCCTTATTCAGGCACTACAATAGCTCCTCCTTCTGCCTGTCCTAATTATATAGTAGCAAGAGTCTCTTGATGGATGCTAAATGATTACATCTCCTACTCTGGATGTTATTTGGGAGATGCTTATCCTCTACCTCTCTTGGGTCACTTGGACACACCTTGAGAGGGTCCTTCTTGTTATACATGCTTTAGGATCATCTACAATCACATGGCATCAATCATTAGTAAGGTTGCTTACCAAAGTTAATTTATACCTTACTTCTTGCCTTAATGAATTTGTCTCTTATTCTATGTGATTTAAAGTTAGGAATTTTTGTGAAAATGTCCCCAAAAGTTTTTTTTAATATTTGGCCCACTTTGATTAGGTGGCTTTAAAATTTTAATTTCTCGGTGTAAGTGAGGAGATGAAGTTATTTTTGGCACATGTTTATCATTTTTGTATAATTAATTACCCTTGATAGTGTCCTTTGGGTGATGATGAATTCCAAAAAATTTATGTACAATTTAGAGTGTACCCCTCCCCCACGACTAAGCTAAACACTCCAGGTTTAGATAGGTTTGAGCAGAATGAAAATCAGAGTGCTAGTGAGTGAGTTATGGTTGTTGGAACAAGAGATATGCAAGTTGCAAGTCATAGAAGAAAATTTGAAAAAATCCTCCACATGAACAGTTGCAAATGATGTTGACATTCATGGGGGGCCCATATTTATAGTTTTTGTGAGACGCGATATCGTGTACATGATAGTGCAATTGTGATATCACGTCGAACAGGATATCGCATATGTGATATTGCGGCCTGTTTAAAGTAAGGTACTTAGAAAAATTGATATATTTTTGAAATTCCTAACTCAAAAATGAAGGACTTGAAGTTGATGTAAAGGGTCCAGGGTAATATTAATCTGGCCTAAAGGCACAAAAAGGATAATGATGTAAAATCTAGCAATGGAAGTCATGAAGAGTATGAGGAAAAAAGACATGTGTTGGTACATAGGAATGTTTGAACCAGAAGGATGATAAGGGAAAGAAGAATGTTGGTAATGCAGTACCTGGAGGGTGTAAAATGATGTGAGGCTAATGTGTGATGAGTGAAAATTACAAAATTCATGCAAGTGGGTCCTCCCCAAAGTAAGTTCCAACTTATAATACCCTTGCGTAACCACAACTTAACATGTCCATAGGCATGAGAAGGGTTAAATTTAATCTACACCAGTTCCAAAAAACACACACATGTAGATACCACCGTGATGAGGTATGAATTCAATGCTACACAAGACACAAGTCACCAATACATAGACAACGAGATGAGGTGAATTGTAGAAGGGATTGCAGACATTGGGACATGAGGTAACTGAATTAGGGCACAATGAATCTAAGTGTAGGGCATGGTTAATGTGTCATTAGCCCTTCACTTAAAAATCAGGACCAAGTCCATTCCTCTGATCAGTGACATCGTATTATTTCATCTAATGATAGACAACAATGAGAGCATCATGATGGCAAGGCATACGATCACTTGGTGTTTTGTACAAGGGAGGAGTGATTCTAGCTTTGTGGCACTCTCTCTCTTCTTTCTTTTCCTTTTTCTTTTTTTTTGAATGAATGCTTAAGCTAGAGAATCCACCTACCTTCAGGAATGGGTGCGTGTCTTTCCAATGGGACCCCCTAAAATGGCATTGAGTTTTCTTGATTGAGTTTTTATGATAAGAATATCATCGTACCCAGAGTAGAACCTCTTATTAATAGAATGGGTGAGTGGATGTTGTGGGCTTGCTGTCCAAGTAATTAGTCACTTGAGACTTGATAGCGTAGAACAACACCTCAACCAACGAGTCACATGAGTGTTTTATTCATAGATGAGATTACCCATAAAAAGACAAAAAGATAAAATAATAAATTGAAAGATGAAAAATTGAGAAACAAAGAGTTAAAAAATTAAGGAAATGGAAAAACATTTATTAATTCTATGTTGTTAGAATGGAGGATACCCTCCATAGCTAAATAGTTGAGCATGGCTAGAATTAATAAATGGAAGGTTGGGATCTTTGCATGTTGGAAATATTGGGACCTAGTCATACTTAACCCATTTGGGTTCACACACTTGATTAGAGTTAACATAGTGGGACAAGTTATAAGATGTGGTTAATTTATAAGGGTTTGACCCACTATGGTACTTGTGATCATAAGATGGTATGCAAGGATCAACATGTCCCCCCATGTGGCTATATTCATTAGGCCCCATGGTTGTTGGAGTATCGAGTGATGGCCTTGATAAGGTAACATGAGGTGTTGGGTTTGAAGAAGAGGATGCACCACAGTGTTGGACTTGTGTTGAGTTTGAGGATGTAGTGGTTTTTGAACTATGGTGTCCCTTTCTATGATCATGTCTAAAGAAGGGACACCGATGATATTGTGGAGGATTCCCACTACTGTTGACAATAGAAGCACAAGTAACATGCGTGGGTTGATGTTGTGGTGCAAATCCTTTGGGTACAATTGGTGGCAATGTAGAAGGAGGTGAAGGATGAGAATTTTTAAATTGAGGAGAAGTGTAAGGTACCTAAGGTTGTGGTCTTGTTGGTGAGGATACGGGTTGATAGTATTGAGGAGAATAATAATAATGTGGCGAGATAAAGGATGTTGACCTAGTTGGGAAAATAGGATGTTGGACTTGATGAGCACTTAGGTTCAGATGGTATGAAGGGTGTAACTAGTTTGGGGATGGCCTCCCTCACAACTGGGATTGTTGCCACTGTGATTGAACATAGTATTTCTACACGAACTCTGGATGTAACATTCTTCCCCAATGCTCATGTAAATGTGACAAGATTGGGCATTGGCCCTTGGGGTGATCATACAGGAAAATGTTACATTGATACGTATGATTGGCAATTAAGTTCTTATTCTCTTTTACCCTTCTTTCTGATTTTCTAAAGGTGTTTTGTCCTATTTCTTTGGTTTTCATAATTCTACCTCTAATAGCGTTGGCATATGTTCCACATTTTTCATGCATCCATTCCATCATCTTATTGATCTTTGCCTCAACTTCATCCAATGATTGTAGTATTGGAAAAGATGGTTTCACCTCCTTGTGGTGAGTTGATTTCTCCTCTTCATAATCATGGACCCTTGTTGATTTTTGGGCTTGTTGAGATTTTTCAACATTCTCCCATTTAGCCATTTCTCCTTCTTCTTTTGCTACCTACTTGATAAGCTCTTGGAGTTGGTGGGTTCATAGCTCATATAGTTGACCTCGGGCATACATCCCTAGGGTCTCCCTTGTTTCATTATAGAGCCC
>MNCI01028474.1:30129-63162 GCA_015680685.1 Gnetum montanum | reverse complement strand
GTTACAGTGATCTTATATGATATAACTAGTCTAAATAACTAGCACTATCCTTGGAAATAGTGCCAATGATGANAAGGTACCCCTACACTCAACCATATGAATATGAGTGTTTCATTCAAAATTCGGTCAAACTCCATAGACGGACTAGTTGTGGTATTTAGATAGTTACTCGTTGATTGCAATTCACTATCTTTCCACCTAGACTAGTATTTGCTTTTTCACATATGGTTTAGTCCAAAGTGAGGTGCATGATGTGGTCCTAAACTAGTGCTACTCCTAGAGGCAATGGAAAATAACTTTAACTAAGCTAAGAGGAAAAGGGGGAGAGAGTTAAGCTAATAGGAGATAGGGGGAGAGAATCTAAACTAGCCTAAGTGTGATGAGCATCTATTCCTTAATCATCCATACACATCTTAGGCCTCATGTATAACTACTACTAGGATTACTAAGCGCATGGCCCAGGTACACTACTGGGATACCAAGTAGTCACACTTAGATGCTTGTGATCAAGTTGTACTCATTCCATGTTTAATATAAATAACAATTAAGTAATTCAACTAAGTGAATGCTGTAATGATGAAGTAATCTCGATCTTTATTTCTGGTTGTGTGCATGTCTACGTACATCACACTCGAATAAAGGACGATGTACAATTACAATCATCACACTCGAATAAAGAACTCTGTACAATTACAATCATCACACTACGGGCATGCACTGGGAGAAAGGGTTGAGAAAGACTAAAAATGAAAACTAACTTCTAACTAAAAACGTCCCTACTCTATCATGCGCCTCAGGTGTATTTATAGGCCTGCATAGGAGCCACAATATCGCGTATACGATATCGCGAGCTAGGCCACGATATCGCGTACACAATATCACATATGTGATATCATGACCTAATGAATCATGATTTATCACATGCCTAAAGATGCCCCTCTAACTAAGGCCCTTCCTTCCTTCTTCTCTTTTCTTCTCTTTTTGGAGTGATGATTGTTCTTTGAGGTGGTTGTGGACTCATGGTGGTTGGTAAGAAAAAACACATCAATGCGAGGTTATTGTTCATGATATGGACTTGGCATAAACTTGAAAGGATATATATGCTAATCATTTTACTCATATTTTTCATAAGAACATATTGTGGACATGCCCAAGTACCTTACATACCAATCTTTGCAATCTCTTCTCATCCCATTATTCACCTCACTGTTGCATGCGATTATGAACCTTTTGGTTTTGTGTAGTATAGTGTAACATCCCAAGCACGGCAGTTGTGTGCTATTTGGAATAAAGGCATGATCTACATTTAACTTCTCAGGTGCCCAAAACATCTATAAAAGTGGTTATGTAATGGCATTATGGCAAGAGCCTGCTTTGGGGAGGAACCACTTGCATAACTTTTTTTGATCATGGCTTTGAACTAACCTTCATATCTTCTAGAATGTTAATGATGGTTTCTCTAAATTTATGCATGATTTTGAAACTACTTATCATCCATTTCATTAATTTTTTCTACTTTTCTAATTTTTTATCCACTAATATTTCTTGGTCATCTTCTAAATCAAACCTTTGATTTCAATTGTTCGAAAACTTGTGTGCTTTTGGAGTTATGCTTATTAGTCATGTGGGCTAAGGATGGATGCCTGCTTTGAAATTTTTCTAATAACCTATTTTCAAACATCATGGTAACTAATAGTAATTGATCAAAATAATGTGAATAGCTTGATTATTTTAGTTACCTCATAGCCTTGGGCATAGTATGCTATCATCACCTTGTGCTTAAATGAAAACTAAGGGATCCAAAAAGGGTTAATTATTAAGGAAAATTACCAAAACTAATGTTGATCCTTTGGTAACTATAGGTGATGCTAAATGAAATGCCTAAGGAATAAGGTCTTTTTCCAAGCATAAAAATGAAGCTAAGAGGGGGACAATGGAGCATATGCCCATGGACAAATCATAGCACATACAAGATATCAGCTTAAGCATCACATGTTTGCTAGATCCATGGGATAATGAGAATAAATTTTGGTCCATCCTTCAAGAATGTTCTGCATAACCAAAGAAGCATCAACATAACAATCAAGGTTGAAGTCTACCACTGGTAGCAGTAACAAGAAGAATCATCTTTAGCAAATTTTTGAGGACCTCTACAAGTTTTGTGTTCTTCAATGTCTGTCCAGTCTTTCTATCACTCTATCATTTTGTATGCATCCACTAGAATAAAGTTTTGTAATTCGACACTCAGTTTTGTTATGTCAACTTGTTATGTCAATTTTCAATCAATAATCCCATACCTTTCCAATTTTGTAAAGGAACTCAAGGACAAGTTTTCATTCAGTTGTGGGAGTATGATGAAGTGTCAAAGTATCACATCAACGAGCCCCTGTCAACATGACCCCATCAATGTAGTGTTTGCTACATTTATGAGG
Organism: Gnetum montanum; assembly: GCA_015680685.1. Taxonomy (NCBI): domain Eukaryota; kingdom Viridiplantae; phylum Streptophyta; class Gnetopsida; order Gnetales; family Gnetaceae; genus Gnetum; species Gnetum montanum. The sequence continues at coordinate 60,730 of MNCI01028474.1, read as the reverse complement.
CCCCATTAACATAGCTCCACAATAAAGTCTATTAACATAGCTCCACAATAAAGTCTATAAATACATGTGCTCCTGTCGTGTATTACCATTCTTTGGTTAATAGAGTACTTGAACTCTTGTAGTTTTATTTCATAGTCTTAGAAAATAGTTAGTGAGTGCCTACAGTGTGGATCTGAGTTAGTTGTACAATGTCTTATTTGAGTGGCAAGGTACCTGAACACATTCCATGGATGAAAATAAGATTGAGATTGATTCTTATTCATTGCATCACTTTAACTTAGAATAAATTTACTTTTAATGTAATTTATATTTCATGTACTTAGTGAATATTTACATTTTCATGCATGTTAATGAATTGGCAGAATGAGCACAACCAGTTTCGAGTGTAAACACATATTCACTTGGTAATCCCAACAAAATTATTACTTGATTCACCTAGTAGCATAGTGCTTGGTAATTCTAGTAGTGGATACATGTGTTCAGGACATGTACAACAAGCTAGGAATGGATACTCATCACTTGTAGGCTATTCTAGACTTTAATTTTCATTATTAATTAGTTTAAATAACTAATTTTTTTTATTATCATTAGGAGTAGCATAAGGCTGAAACAACATCAAGAATCATATGCCTCACTTTGGACTAAACCATACGTGACAAAGCTACCACTAGTTCAAGTGGGAAGATAATGAACTACGATCAATGCTTAATGATCTAGATGCACAACTAGTCCCATCCATGGAATTTGACCAGATTGTGTGTGAATTCTTGTGATTCATATGGTTGGACGTATGGGGTACTTCACCACTCATCATACCTCATTACATTTGTATATATAAGAAACATACTTATAAATATTCCTATGAAATAATAAGATTCTGCAAGTTATTTAACATTAGAGTGATCACTATTGTACCACCATTAAGTAGGTTGGCTAGTAAACTTAACAACTTGACTATTCAATCAGATTTATAGGAGAAACTTTAGGAGCATCAATGACATGATTGATGGGGTCAAGAGTGGAGGTAGCAGATTAATTCTAATGGACAAATATTTGTGGATAGTCATGGTTTGTTACAGAGGGATGATCGAGTATGTGTTCTAAAATCTTTGTGATTTTAGTTTATGGATGATGCCCATATGAGTAAATACCAAATACATCTAGGTAGCTAGAAGATGTACCTAAGATTTTGATGAATGTATTGGTGACCTGGTATGAAGAGAAATGTAGGGAAGTATGTCTATCTATGTCTAATTTGCTAATGAGTAAAGATAGAACATTATAGACCTAGGGGCTATTTGCATTTCCATGATATTCCCTAGTGGAAATGAAATGTCATTGGTATGCTTTCATTATTGGTCTTCTATGGACTCGCAATGATCATGATGCTATACTAGTAGTTGTTGACTTGCTGATAAAGCTTGCCCATTTCCTTGTTGGATGGGAATTGATGAGTAAAGTAGAGACTGCACATCTCTTTCTTGTATAGATAATATGGTCACATGGTGTGCCATGGAGGATTATTAGTGATAGATATGCTTGATCCATGTTACATTTTTGGTAGGCATTTCAAAAGGAGATGGTTACAAGGTTGAACATGAGTTCAACATATCATTTGCAAACAAATGATCAAAATAATCAAGTGAATTAAATTCTCAAAGATATGTTGAGAGCCTATGCTTTTTAATATAAAGACAACCAGGATCGAATGCTACCACTGGCTAAATTTACATATAATAACACCCCATCCTACCATTCCTAGCTAGGATGAAGTGATGCCTAGGATCATTAGTAATAACACAATAGAAGCATAACAAACTAGGAACTAAAAAAATACATTAAGAATAAACCACTCAATATAGTTTAATATTATGAAAGATTAAATTGTACAAAAATCCATGTCAAACTAAAGACTCAACATTCATTTCAATTTATAAAACTACATGTCTCTACATAAACTAAAAATCTGTACTACTCTCATAGCATACAAAACATAAACATCATCATATACATAAGAGTACAATGAGGGTCATGCAATAATAAAATATTCATAGAAAATTATGCTTGAAGATAAACATCAACCAATCCCTGTAGACATTTGTCTCCTTAACGTTTTTGGTGCTCTCCTACACCCCTATAGCCTCCACATGTAATATAATAAAATTAGTATAAAACTAAGTGAAAAGCCTTTACAATTCCCCTGCTAGATGGTTAACAAGTGTTACACTAGAGGAGAGGAATGAGGTACAAAGCAACATACATTAATAGTTAGTATTGTGCATGCTCTAAGATACACATGTACATACAATATAATACATAGCATTGGCATAATCCCTACTAAAAATAACACATATCTATTACATGGTCATAGATATAATCACTATCATACATAATCAATCATACATCCATTACACCACATTTCATGCATCTCCACTATCATGTCCATGTAGTCATAACCACACCATCTCATCAACCATCATATGGATCATACAATCATAGATCAATCACAAGGTATATTACTATTACTATGACTCACAAAACAACACTAACATATGCATAATCCATGTAGTTACTATACCAACATATACACATAACCTGTGTGATTGCTATATCATCTTATACATATAACTCATGTGATCACTATATCATGCTATATCTATAACTCATGTGGTCACTAGCATATTCACAATTAGTGTAGCATGTGAAATGTTTTGATGAGTACTCATAATCAACCACTTACCTACAAGCCTTTTATTTATCTAATTGGTGCTAGGGTTTGTCAACCTATGACCTATAACCATTAGCTTGGCTATAGGGATGTACACACATATGCCATGTGGTAGCCATAGGGATGATCACACCTATGCTCTTCTATTATCAAGATGAGGCCTAAGACAAGAGCTTCATTGATGCATCATAGTTAGGATCAATCTATAACTACCTCTAGGAAATCTCATCATCAGCCAATCCATACCCTTATGCTAGCACCACCCACCAAAAATAGCTATAAGAATCATTGCAAAGACATGTATCAATCTAGGCTAGCTTAAGCCATCACATATCACAAGCACAACATATCTAAAACAAACATAAAATAACCAAAAATATTCACACCTAACAATCATACTCTCTTCGTAAAAGTAATACCATAACATGACATGATAAAATTTCTTTCCACAAACATACTTCTTGATCTACATATAATTTCATAAAAATGGCCACTATTGTAACCTTCAAAATGATAGATGCCAAAAGAGAAAACAAATTTCATGATTAGAAAGTATGTCAAAAGATGATCCCAACAACACCACTTTCACCTCATTTAGAATCCTGAAGATAAAGTTATACATGTTTAAGATTTAATTGATGAAATATTAAATAATAATATTTAATGATAATGACCAATAGTGATAATCGAAACTCCCAAAAACACTTGCACAAAAAACATATCCATGAAATATAATATTAAAGCCATACTAGTCCATTAACATTGTTGATGCAAAAATTTGGGCTGTAAAGGCACACTAGCACACAAGGCCCTTAAAGTGATTAATTTCACAAGGCTATTGCATAGGGCACCTAGCTTATGGATACATCTAGCCTAGGAATAGTCTTGGTGGAAGAAGAATGTGACTAATAATTTCAATAAAATCACTAAATTTGAAAATATTAAATTATTTTCAAACAAAAATATTAAAGATGAAATAATTTAGAAAGATCATAATATTAAAAAGAGAACAACAAGAAGTAAAGAAAAGAGATAACTTAGTAGATTGATTAATGACTACAAGTGGCCATGGTGGTAGTACATAGTAGTTGCAACAAGTGGTACCAATAGCTTGCAGACAACACCACCATCCAATAATCACTAATAGCAACAAAAATACCAATATTGAAAGGGAAAAGGGATATAGGATGATGAGATGGTGGGATGGAATAGGAGAAGGAAAGAAGAAGCAAGATATGAAAACCTAAAGAAATAAGCCAAGAGACTTTTCTTTCTTCTCTCTTGATGATGATAATCCTCCTCTTCATCTATGTGTATGGGCTTTTATAGCCCTTACATTCTTCTCCTCCTCCTTATTTTTCTCTTAGGAAGTGTAGCATGGGTGTCATGTGTGCATGAGAACTAGAGATCTTCTTTATCTTCTAATTGATACTTTGGATTTTTCAACTGATGTTGCAAATATGCTTTACAATTTACCCCCCTTATTTCTCTCTATACTTGACACCTGTCCAAGTAAAAATAAAGAAAATCACTATTTGTAAAATCATATATTTACATAAAATGAGAAAGCATTTTTTTTTAACAAATAGCATATGTAAACACTTATGGTTTTTATTTGAACTTTCATGATGGATAGAGCCAGAGCTTTCTACACATATATCTACAATCAAGCAATAGTGACTGGAAACAAACTCAAACACATAACAACAATGGTGATGAACAACAACAAGAATAATAAGGTGGAGCTTGCAAGGTAATGGCTATCAGCTCAAGCCTATGCCAACAATCACAATGATGATGATGGAAATAATGATCATGAATCTCCCTCATTAGATCTAGTTCTAGGAATCATATTGGAATTATGCATTACAAAAGCTAAAAGGAAATCATGTTATGCTAAGAAAAAGTTTGTAATTCATAAGTTCTTGCACAAGGCATTTGATTTTTTGTTGTAATATTCGCGGTAGGAAACCTTAGTAGAGGCCTTCATTGATTCCCCTCTATGCTTTGGTGGACAAACTTGTATCAAGCAAATAAAAGAATACAAAGTCAACAGTGCAGAAATCAAAATCCATTTGAGTCAGCAAGGCAAAGCCCATGAATCTAGTAATCTCAAATAAGTAATTGGGGCACACCACAAACTTGAATAATCCAACCTCTGTAAAATAGTACTGTTGTTGCTTGGACTCATCCTTATGTAGAATTGATAATATGAAATGATGATATAAATTCCCACTCAACCCCATAACAAAAAGAATGGCACTTATAACAAACAAAGTTCCTGATATTGGTCTCAAACTCTCATATGCCTATAGAGCATACAGAAAAGAAAGGCATTGAAGGCATACATGATGGATATGAGAATGACAATCCCTATGCCTATGATTCTTGAATAATGATCAATGAATATCATCTTATAAATCCTTTTGAAGTAATGAATAGAAACTACCGCAATAGTTAGTGTGGAAGGAAATGACAGTGGATGATTCAACTACAGTAAAGTAAGGGCCAAATTCAAAACTCCTAATTTAAGAAGTATCATGTTGATAGTGTCAGCCTCTAAGGCTGTGCACTACTTGCTTGTGCATTGATAGTCTCAAATAAAAAAATAGAACAAAACAGGGACAAATAGAGGCAATTGAATTTCACATTTTTATTCAACTAATAATGGCCTTTAAATAGGAAAACACATCAATGAAAAATAGCAACCAAATCCTAATATGAAGCAACTTCTATAATGGTCAACCCTTTAACTTCTGTAATGGTTGATCCTTCCACTTTTATAATGGTTGATCCTTCCACTTTTGTAATGGTGGACCCTTCAACTTCTATAACGACTAACCCTTCAACTTTTGTAACGATTGGCCCTTCAACTTCTATAACAGCAAAGCCTTCAACTTCTATAACAATCAACCATTCAACTTCTAAAGAATGAAAATAGCAACCAAATCCCTAAGAATAGTTCCTAAAGACTAGGACAAACAAAAAGGCATGTTTAACAATTTAACATATTTAACACCCTTCCATAAACTGAAAGTTTGCAAACTATCAATTTAACAAGAATCATTCAATATGAAAACTTCAAGCTTCTTTCTCAGCCTCTGGAATGTTAATAACTTGAGGGGTTTGGTTAGAATATCAGCGAGTTAATCTTCACTCTTACAAAATACCAAATCAATAAACCATCATTGCATAGATCATGCAAGAAGTGATATCTCACATCAATATGCTTACTTCTTTCATGTAGCATAGGATTTTTGGATAACTTTATGGTCGAATTGTTGTCACAAAAAATTACAATAGCCTATTCTTTCTTGAAATATAGCTCATTAAGAATTTTTGTTAGCCAAATAGCTTGGCAAGCACAAGATGTTGCAGCAAAAAATTCAGCCTCTATGGTTGACAATGTGACAATTGATTACTTCTTAGATGACAATGAAATAGCCCCTATGCCCATCATAAAAACATATCCCAAAGTGCTCTTCCTTTCATCTTGATCTGTTACATAATCACTATCAGTAAATCCTACAAAATTGGATTTCTCACCTTTCTTGTAAAACAACCAAAAATCTTTAGTCCCTTGTAAGTAACAAAATATTCTTTTAGTACCCAAAAAATGCATCTTCTTTGGAGACTCCATGTATTTGTTGATGAGACTCACAGCATGCATTATATTGGATTTGGTTGTAGTCAAATACATTAGACTCCCAACAATTTACTTGTAAAGTGTAGCCTCCACCTTGCTTCCTTTAGGATCTTTGTTTAGCCTCAAGCCAATCTCAATTGGAGTGCTTACAGGATTCCAATCTTCATCTTAAACCTCTCCATAATTTCTCTGACATAATTTTTTTGAGAAATAAAAATTCCAATGGGGGATTGCACTACTTCCATGCTAAGATAGTAGTGCATTTTTCCAAGATCAATCATTTCAAACTCATTCATAATTGACTTCTTAAAGTTTTCAAATGAATCACTATCATTTCCAATGAAGATAATATCATCAACATATAAACATACAATGAGCACTTTTCCTCCATCAATCTTTGTAAAAAGTATATGCTCATATGGACATTTTTGAAATCCCTCAAAAAAATAGGTATTTATACAACTATACTAAGCTCTTGGAGCTTGTTTCAGTTCATACAAAACCTTTTTTAATTTATAGACCTTGTGCTCACTACCAAGCTTTACAAAACTAGGGGGCTAATCAACAAATACCTGTTCCTCCAAGTCTCCATGTAAGAATGCAAACTTGACATCCATTTGGAAGATAGGCCATGAATTTTGTGATATGAATGCAATCACCAATTTGTTTATATCATGCCTTGCAACAAGAGCAAAGACTTCTTTATAGTTAATCCCACATTCTTGCTTGTATCCCTTAGCCACCAATCATGCCTTATACTTGTCAACTTCACTAGTCTCCTTTAGTTTTTTTTTTAAGATCCACTTCACACCAATGGTTTTGTGCCCTTTTGGAAGATCAACTAGCTCCCAAGTACCATTTCTCTCAATGGCTTTAATTTTATCCTCCATTTCCCTTCTCCATTTATATTCTTTAATAGCACTTTCAAAAGTTGTGGGATCACAATCTACAAACAAAGAAAAGTGGGTGATTGGGTCATCAAATTGGTCAATCCTAGTTACCTCATAATCCATCATTCATGAGGGCCTTTTTCAAATATAGAGAGATTCAACTGTTGCTGCTATTAGTGAAGTCTCAACCTCCATAGTTCTTGGTGCTTTAGCCTCCATGGCTTTTGGGATTTCAGCCTCCATAGTTCTTAATGCTTTAGCCTCCATGGATTTTTGGATTTCAACCTCCACAATTCTTGGTGTTTCAAAGTCTGTAATTCTAGGTTCTATAGTTTTAGGTGCTACATAGTCTGCAATTTCATTGTTGAAAATAATTGAAGTAGGTTGCTACCCATTCTAATTCCAAGTGCTCTCTTTATCAAAGATGACATCTTTGCTAGTCACAAGTTCTTCATTAGAAGATTATACAATTTATATGCTTTGGATGCTTCACCTATGCTAGGAAAGACACATTTTTCACTCTTATCCTCCAGGTTCTTCCTCTTCTCATTGGAGATATGTGTGTAGGCAATGCAACCAAAGATTTTGAAGTGATCCACTACTAGTTTCCTTCCACTCCAAGCCTCTTCTAGTGTCATGTTTTGAATAGCAAAGGTGGGACTTTTGTTCAAAACATGGATGCTCCAATTCATAGCCTTCAACTAGAAACTCTTTGGAATACTTCCTCTTACCAAGAGACTTCTCACCATATTGAGGATGGTTCTAGTTTTTCTCTATAATACACCATTTTGTTGTGATGTATATGGGACTGTGGGATCTCTCCAAATGTCATGATTCTCACAAAAAACAACTCTTTTAAACAATATTCTCCTCCATGATCTGTACAAAGATTCTTAATGATATTTCTAGACTCATTCTCAACACACGCTATGAAGCTTTTAAATGCATTAAAAGCTTCAGAATTATCCTATAAAAAATAAACCCAACTTTTTTAAGTATAATCATCAATGAAGGTGATCAAGTACCTCTTACCTTCATTTGAAGATGGTTTTATTGGCCCACAAATGTTGGAGTGAATTAGTTCAAGGACATTCTTTTCTCTCCATGATTTTCCTTAAAAGAATTGAGAATGATGTTGTTTACCAACAACACATTCTTCAAGAACTTCAGAAGGAATTTTAATTTAAGGAAGATCAATCACCATATTTTTCTATTGTAGAGTCTTTAATCCTCCAAGATTCAAGTGGCCGTAGCGAAAATGCTAAAGCCATGTTGGGTCTTTTACTTTAGCCTTCAAGCAAGACTGAGCACTTTCAATCCTCAATGAAAATAATTTGTTAGAGTTCATTTGAACAACTACAATAGCTCCTCTTGAAGGATCATAAATTTCACAGGCACCCTTCTGAATGGTTATTACATAACCCTTCTCTTGTAATTGACTAGCACTTAACAAATTGCTTTTCAAATCAAGAATATAAAAAACATTGGATATTGTTTCTACAAAACCATTCTTGCTTCTAACATTAATATCCCCCTTTTCCATTACATTTATAGTAGAATAATCATCAAAACTTACTGTAGAATGAAAACTTTCATCTAAGTAAGAAAAAGAAGACTTACATCCACACATATAGTTGCTGCAGCTAGTATCCACATACCATACATCTGACTAAGACTCTTGATTGGCTTGAACCATCATCAACAAAGTCTCAGACTCCTCCTCTTCTACAAAATTTAATTTCTCTCCTTTGTCATTGAGTAGTTTAGTGTAGCATTCGAAATGATAGTGTTTATTTTTATGACATCTAAAGCATTCCACCTTGGATTTGTCAACTTGTCCTCTGCCTTTGCCTTGAAATTTATCACCATCCCCTTTGAAATATCTACTATCATCTCTATTGCCTTGATCTCCTCTTCCTCTTCCTCTACCTCTACATCTTCCTCTTGAAGAATAAGTAAAAGTAGAAGCCTTTAAAGCTTGCTCTTTAATAGTTGAATTTTGATTCATCTTCTATTCATGAACTAACATAGAACTTTGAAGTTCATCAAGGGAAAGTGCATCAACTTCTTTGGATTCTTCAATTGAACAAACAACATAATCAAACTTGGGGGATAGGGAACACAATATCTTCTTAACAATAATCACATCCTCCATCTTCTCACCATGAAATTGCATGTTATTGGCTATCCCCAGTACCCTTGCACAATAGCTAGTAACAGACTTTCCATCTTTCATCTACATAGTCTCAAAATCCCTTCTCAAGGCTTGAAGTTGTGTGCACTTTACTCTCAAAGATCCCTCATATTTCTTCTTCATAGAATCCCAAATATCCTTGGAAGTTTCTTTGCTAAGAATAGTCTCTAGGATATAATGATCAATTTCTTCAAATAAATAATTGTTTGCCTTTAAATCTTTTAGCCTTAGTCCCTCTAACTCCTTTCTTTGTTCATTTTTAAGTGCAACCTTAGTTGCAGGTGCTACTACACCATCTTCAACAACTTGCCAATACTCCTTAGAATTCAAGAAATTTTTTTATTAACATGCTCCAATGGTCATAGTAACCATCAAAATGTGGGATGGCTAGCTATACAAAAGTTTCAGAGGCCATTTATGCACTACTGTGCTCTTTTCTTGAGCCTCCTAAACTAGGTGCACTATTGTGCTTTTCTCTCTAGCCTCCTAAACTAGGCTTTCTCTCTAGCCTCTTGAATTGAGCTTTGATACCATTGTCAACCTTTGAGGCTATGCATTTCTTGCCTATTCACTACTAGCCTTAGATAATAAAATAGAACAAAATAGAGGAAAATAGAGATAACTGAATTCACATTTTTATTCAACTCATAATGGCCTTTAAATAGGCAAATACATCAACAGAAAATAGCAAATGAATCATAATATAAAGCAAGTTCTATAACAATTGACTCTTTAACTTCTGTAATGGTCAACCCTTCAACTTCTATAATGGTCGATCCTTCAACTTTTGTAACGATCAACCATTCAACTTCTATAATGACAAACCCTTCAACTTCTGTAATGGCTAACCATTCAACTTATAAAGAATGAAAATAGCCACTAAATCCCTAAGGATAGTTTTTAAAGATTAGGACAAACAAAAAAGGCATGTTTAACAATTAAACACATTTAACATGTAGATGGCCATAACAATTTACCTAAAACAAAAATAGAGAGAATAGCAAGTTGGGAAAGTAAATCTAGAACACTCCCCATTTGTTGCAGATTTGCTTTTGCAAAGATACAGTTAGAGAAAGAGAAGATAATGATGATGAAGTAGAAGAAGAGAATGACTTTTGTGCTATAACAAAATGTGATGTGGTGGCCATGGATGCCATTACCACTGCAAAGCCCATGTCTTCTACCATTAGTGATGCCTTGAGGTAGCACCCTCAAGAAAGGTGTTCCAACAAGTCCTATCTACCCCTGCAATAGGAGGAGATGTCAATGGTAGTAGCAGGATGAGCACATCTAGAAAGGCTCTTATAGTATCTTGAATATTCTTTATGTCCAAAATTTCATGCAAAATCTAAGTTCTACATCATGACGATAGCATTGACAGCAAGCATCACAACAACAATATGAATAGCAATAGTGTGGTTGGATAATGATACTTACCTTAGGTTGATGGGAACACTACTTTTAGTTTGATATTGTTGTTAATAGCTAGTTAAAACTAAGGATTTATTATTGTGTATGATAAGGCAGCATTTACGGGTGATGTTGGTGTCAAAAAACATTATATCTAATATTCCACAAGACCACATCATTTCATTCATTACATATCTATTCGTAAATAATCCACAAATCAAACTATAACTTTTAGGAAATTTGTAAAATAATTTCTCCAAACTCAATCTTTAAATTTATCTACCCTGCATGTCTACATCACATGATCATATATACTAATCCAATTCAAAAATAAAGGAAAAAGATAAAGACAATCCACCAATTAAAATTTTTTGAAGCAAAAAGTATAAAATAAACATAAAATCCTTGGAAATTTAGCAAAACTCTATTTCACTCTTAAGCAAATCCATGCCCACATTGATGTGACATCAACAATCCCAAATCCAAATTCAAAGCAAAGTAAAATTCTTCCACAAAGCTAAAAATTTAGAAAAAAAAACCTAGAAAAACAAAAGAAATGGGGAAGAACAAACTCAAACCTGATTTCTATTTATATAAACAAAAAAATCAGAAATCCAAATTCTATGGATAAATAATACAAAAGGTCATGACCAAAACAAAGGAAAGACAGCAATGCTTTTTATTTATACATAATGTATAATGCACATTACATATCAAAGTTACTTTTCTCCCTTTTTGCTTACATGACACGTAAGCTTTACCTTTATTTTATTTTATTTTTAAACTATATGCTTTTTCATAAGTCTTTTTTTATTTCTTTTCTATCTGATTCCCTGCACTTCCAACATGTATAACAAACATACCAGGACTCCAAATTAGAATATATTTGAACCTTTGAACCTATGACATTTATATCAAACATACTACACATCCCCATTCTAAAATGACATCCAAATAGCACACATCATAACACTATAGTTCAAATACATAAATACCGAAGTTATACATAAAGCATAAATACATACCAAATAGTTGCTTTTGTAACCTAATCCAACATCCTTGCTAGCTACATTACCTGTCTGACACATCGCACATAACTAATGTTCATAATCATGTTAGCTAAGTATGTAAAGACATTATAATCATAACATAAAAGCCAAAATACCCTAGCATATAAAGTGTAATCATAACAAACTAACTCATCCCTAATAATCCATCGAGGCCACACACAATATATAAATCATAATTGTAATGCAATACCCAATGTCTATGAAAGAGGTATAATACTCTCCCCTTCTTAAGAATCTTTCTCTTGTAGTATCTCAAGATGAGCTACACACATCTTAGTCTCCACCTCCTAGGTAGTTTCTAAGGTTCCATGTCTACTCCACAAAACCTTGACAATAGGTACAACTTTACTACATAACTATCACACTATGTAATCAACAATCTCTATCATCTACTCTACATAATAGACATTAGCCTATAATTGTGTCCCTGAATGATCAAACACATGGTGCTTATCAAGCACATAACATTGTAGCATAGATACATGGAATGCATTATGTATATGTGCCAACTAAGGAGGTAACACTCTTTGATAGGCCACTCTCCCAATCATCTGCAACACTTTGATGGTCCATTCATGACTTTATTAATTAAATTTCTCAAAGTCAGGAGAAATGGAAGCGACACTGAAATAAAACTTTTGCTATAGTAGCACTACATATGGTGTGGGTTTCATATAATAGGTGGATTTTTTAATAAGAAAAGAGTAACCATGCTATACTTGCTAAACCCTTCATTATTGATTATTGTATTATTATAAGACACCATGGCAATGCTCACCTAGCTTAATACTACATTTGTTTTGGGTTGTTCTATTATTAAAATTTGTAATCTTTTTTTGATGTGCTTCATGTATAATCTTTTATTACCAGATGTGTCTCAACCATCATAGAACCAGATTTACTTTTTCTTCTATATATATCCTAAGTTTCTAATGTTCTATCTCCACTTGTTGGAAAATTAGACATCAAGAGACATACTCCCCTACATTTCTCTTCATACTAGGCCACTAATACATTCATCATAAATCCTAGTACACCTTCTAGTTACTTGGATGCATTTGGTATTTACTCATATGGGCCTTATCCATTAACTGAAATCGCAAAGCTTCTAGAACACATACTTAACCATCCCTCCATAACACACCATGATTGTCTATAGATATTAATCCATCAAAGTGATATTGTGCCTCAACTCTTGACACCATGGATCATGTCATTGTTACTCTTGAATCTACTCTTATAAATCTAATTGGACAGTCAAGTTATTAAGCTTACTAGCCACCATGCTCAATGCATCAACTACCTTGTTTATCTTTTCATGTCTATATTTAATAGTAAAATCAAAATCAATGAGCAACTTCACCCATCTATGTTGTCGTAAGTTTAACTACGGTTGACTCATAAGATATTGAAGACTCTTATGATCAATTCAAATATTGACCTGCTCTCCATATAGATAATGTCGTCAAATCTTTACTATGAATATCACAACACCTAACTCTAGATTATGGAGTAGATATATGGTTTCATGTGGCCTCAATTGGTGAGATGCATAAGCCATAACTTGTTCATCCTACATTAACACACAACCAAATCCATCTCCCAAAGCATTAATGTTAATATCATATGGATGTCCTAGTTTAGGAGATGGTAACATTGCAGAAATCATCAATCTATGCTTCAAGTTCTCAAATGTGGCCTAACAAGCTAAGCTCCAGACAAAGCTAGTTTCCTTTCTTAGCAATTAATTCAAAGGAGATGCCATCTGAGAAAAATGTTCCACAAATCTACAATAATATCTTGCGAACCCTAACAAACTTTGTACCTCTACTACTAAATACAGTATAGGCCAATCACAAACAGTTGCAATCTTTCTAAGATCCACAAAGATACTAGCTTTTGATACTACATGTCCCACAAATTGGATCTTTGATTGCCAAAATGAACACTTGGATGGCTGAACGTATAGTTACTACTCTCTCAAAGTTTGTAATACTATCTACAAATGCTCTACATGCAACTGCTCATCAGGAGAATACATTAAAATATCATCCATGAACACAATCACAAAGTAATCTAAGAATGGCTACATCACACCATTCATGAGGTGAATGAAAACTACTAGTGTATTTGTCAACCCAAATGAAAGCACCAAAAACTTGTAATGATCATATAGGGTTCTAAATGATATCTTGAATACATCTTGCTTGTGAACCTATACATGATGATATCCAGACTTGAGATCAATCTTCAAGAACACATGAGCTTCCCAAAGTTAATCAAACAAGTCATTAATACATGGTAGAGGATATTTGTTTTTCATAGACACTTGGTTTAGCTACTTGTAATCTATGCATAACTACAAACTCCCATCCTTCTTTTTAACAAATAACATTGGTACATCCCATGATGGTACACTGATTTGAACAAGGTCTTTGTCTAGCAATTCTTGTAGCTGAATCTTCAACTCTACTAGTTCTATTGGAGACATCCTATGTGGAGCCTTTGAGATAGGCTCTGTACCAGGTTTAAGTTTCATTTTGAACTTAATCTCTTGCCTCTATGAAAAACCTAGTAATTCATTTTGAACTGGAATACATTAGGAAACTCCTAGACCACAAGGATTTGATCTATCTCCACCATGTCTATTCCATACACTATGGCCACAAAGCATCCATGCCCTTTTTGAAGCACCCTACAATACATCTGAGAGGAGATCAAATCAAAGTGCACAAACCTCTAATGAGTTTGTAACTCAATCAAAGCACCATTAACTAATTGTATTCTTAGGCGCTTTTGTTGATAGTCCATACTAGCGCTAAACTACGATAGCTAATCCATTCCCAACATTACATCATATACTATGAGATCCATAACATGCAAATCACTAGCCCACTACACACCTTTTATTCTACTAACACATTTATACACACTTGATCAACTTAAGTCTCATGATCCCAGTAGAAAATACTATCAACTTAGGATAAATAAAATGATGTGTAAGAGCTACTCGATGTATAACACTAGGATCTACAAAACAACAGCTAGCACTTAGATCAAATAAAATCAATACATCAAAGCCAAATATCATACCTCCTATCTCCATCATTGTGTTTGGCTACACATCTAATGGCTAATCTATTAGGACATACACCCAATCTTAGGTCCTCTAGTCTACTCCTCCTAGCTAAGCAATAGGTGTCCCACATTCATCTTGAACTAATGGCCACTATCCACAACCTATGCCTCCTCTACTACTACTTACATTCGTCAAGCACTTCCTAGCCTAGTGTCCTAGCTGCATCACATGTAAAGTAGCTCTAACAATCCCTCTACATATGGCTAGGTTGTCCACATCTATAACAAACAATAGATCCATGACCACCTCCAATAGTAGGATCACAAGATGATGTTGGACACTCACCTCCACATCCATAGGCTTTCTTGAAGGGGCTAGGCCTACCTCTAGGTGTCAATTCTCTCTTCTGCCCTTGCCTCCTCTTGTGACATGCTGCATCTTGCTACTAGCTTTTCTCTAGATTCATAGCACCTACTCTAGCCTCATCATAGGATGTCAATCTGAGGGATAATATGTGATCCTTTAGAGATGATCTCAAACATCTAACAAATCTATTTGCATGTCCTTGAGCATCTATATGAATGTATGGTACATAGCTACTAAGCTTAAAGAAACGAGCATCATACTCTACCATAGACCAACTATCTTGATACAAATAATAGAACTCCTTCTCCTTGGCCTGGGCATATTGAGTAGACACATAACAAGTTCTAAAAGATGTCAAAAAATCATCCCACGTCACCTCTTGGCCAATCCATCCCTTAGCCTGCTTTCGAGTCATCCACCAATGCCTAGTGCCAACCAACTAATATATGGCCAATTGAGTTTGTTGAACTAATAAGTAGGCTATCAAATTAAATGCCTTTTGTAACTCCTCCAACCACTTTGTAGCTGTAGTAGGGTCCTCGGTGCCATCAAATTTAGGAGGTCCTAACTTCTAAAATTGCTCTATCAATTCATTGCTAATAGGCTACTTGTTTAAGTCCCCTGTGCCTCCACTACCACTACCACTTCCTACTTCCCTAATAGTTGGAGTGGGAGCACCATTAGCTACATGCTACTATAGAATCTATAATAGCTACTAAATAACATCTGCCTACCTACTTGCAGGACCACTGCTAGATGCCTGAGGATGCTAAGCCTACTAAACATTAGGCCCTTCTGACTTGTGGACCCTACTAGCATCAAGACCACGTCTACTATACATATGTTTAACCTGAAATCATAAATTGGTAAGTATCATAAGCATCATTCAACATAGAAGTGAACTAGCTCCGATATCATTTTGGAGATTACAATCATGGTCATTTTTATGAAATTACATGTAGATCAAGGAGTATGTTTATGGCAAGAAATTTTATCATGCCATATTGTGGTATCATTTTTACAAAGAAAGTATAATTGGTAGGCATGTATATTTGTGGTCATGTTACGTTTGTTTTGAATATGTTGTGCTTGTGACATGTAATGGCTTAAGCTAGCCTAGATTGGTACATGTCTTTGCAACAATGCTTGTAGCGGTCATTGGTAGGTGGTGCCTAGCATAAAGTATGGACCGATTGGTGATAAGGTACCCTAGAGGTAGTTATGGATTGACCCCCATTATGATGCATCAATGAGGCTCTTGTCTCAGGCCTCATCTTGAGAGTGGGAGAGCATAGTTGTGATCATTCTTATGACTAATACATGGCATATGTGTTTACATCCCTATAGCTAGTCCTCTAGAAGGCTAGTGGTTGTAGGTCACAGGTTGATGAATCCTAGCATTGGTCAGATAAATAAAAATAAATAAAAGACTTGCAGGCAAGTGACTAATTATGAGTACTCATGAAAACATTTCACATGCTACACTAAGTGTGAATATGCTAGCGACCACATAAGTTAGAGGTATAGGCTAATATAGTGATCAAATGAGTTGTGTATATGATGATATTGTGACCACATGAGTTATGTGTATATGTTGGTATAGTGACTACATGGATTATGTATATATTAGCATTGTTTTGTTAGTCATAGTAATGTTAAGATAGCTTGTGATCTTGATGGTATGATGTGGGTATGACTACATGGACATAACCATTGAACAAGCAAGAAACATACTTATAAATATTCCTATGTAATAATCGGATTCTAAGAGTCATTTCTTAAGTTTTAATGTTTTCAACATTTATTATTTTTTAAATATTTACTAAAATTTGGATAGTATCCTATGTTAGCAATTTTCACCTATCATACAATTTCTTTTCGTCCTTAGCTGAACTAATATATTTTTTATATTGTAAAACTTAAGGTCTTAACATAACTGACCATGATTGAACTAGAACTTGTAAGCTGCAAGTCACATACCTATTATACTTCATTGATGGTTATATAAGATTGCTAACAATAACATGATAATTCTTGATAATTCTAGGTTAAACTAGAGACTGTCTAAAGCGTATCTTCAATTCGACACAGGTTGGTGAGAAATGCAATGTCTACAAGGTAATTCTTCAGCCAAAGCAATAGGCACCATCCAGTTAGGAGGTTGCTGAAACTTATGCAATCCGTAGAAGAATTGTCAGTACTCCAGCAGCCCTGAGGCTAAGGCCAAGAGTTAGAAAAAGGCAGACCTTGAATGCTTAGATGAACCGAAGGTCCTATGCGATGAAATCTCTTAATTTCCCAACCCTGGTTACGGGAAATCGCCCATTGTTGACACTCTGCAGTGCTTTTCAATTAAGGAAGATTTCTTAAAGAAATCTCCAGCTCGAAGGATAGCGCTGAGAAGAATCCTTAACTTTGGAGGCTAGGCTTGTACAAGCTAATGGTCTCCACGAAAGAAGTGGGGAAAATACCTTGTGCTGGCACTTTTGCAATCCTTTCCCATGCCACAATTTCTCAGGTCTTTCACTAGTATTAAAGAAGGCCGAATATTGGAATTGCTAGTCGTACTGAGACTCACGACTAATAGAGATAGCAGAGACTGCAAAACAAGTGCTTGCTAAGCCTCAAAACATGTGGCAAGGCATGTTTGTTAGAAGAATTAATGATGAATCATGTTGTAATAACTGTGGTTCTGCTAATGGCATGAAAGAGAATTTCTGGACATCAAAAAGTTTTAACAGATTTTTAAATTGCATCTTCCACTAAGAATCATCAGAAGTAAAAATCATAAATCACCCTACAGAAAAACAAACCCCCCACACACACGAGATGGACAAAAGTAAACCTATTGGTACCTTGTAGTTTTTGCATGTCTCTTTTGCTGTGTTAACTATTTTGTTTCCAGGTTTTGTCCTCGTTTCCTCTTCCAAGCTTCTGAAGTAATCATGGAATTCTATATGATTTTCCAGAATATCGAAAATGCATAAAAAGTTGGGATCATGAAAAGCAAGAGAGTCAAGAAAATCCATCCTAAATTCATATAATTAAAGGAAATAGAATCATGCATATTACATCAAGAGGAAATACATCTAAATGTTTGCAAAATTTTGAAACCACTCTAAGAGAGCTCTCTTTGAAATCTGAAAAATTTACAAACAAATGCTCTGAGAATCATTTGTAAACTCCAAGAACACTGGAAAAACCACCTCACTTATTCTGAAACCACTCAAAACTATATTGGAAACCTACAGGGAGGCATTTCCATAGTTGAACATCACATATTAAGAAAAAAGGAAACACAAAAGAGAATAATACAGTAGAATGGTGTAACAGTTTTGATAAAGAATGATCATCTCCAAAGTCGAAGAACTGGCTAAGGAGTAAGACCAAGACCCTTGCGTGTTTTACCCACAAACAAATCCTTTGATTTTAATAGTCCTGGAATCCGGCCACAAGTTGTTACAAATGGAAGTTGAGCAACTGCTTCACGTCTTCCCAAACTCACAATTCCTATTGCAGAGGAAGCCTTGTAGGAGTCCAGCCTTTTCTGGGAATCGCCCAAAAGTTTTCTGATGTTGCCAGCTGCAATTTGTGCATGCTTCTGTGCAGAGAATCCCTGTTTGTTTTCCTGCTCATTTTTCGTAAACAGGACAGACAATGGATTGTTAAACAGTTTGAAATGGATTATTAATCAATTCGCTTGATTAGATAATTAAAAGTGGATTGTGCTAGTGAAGAAAAGGTTATACAATCAAGAACTTGCCTTAATATCTGTAACATCTCCAACAGCAAACACGTTGTTTTTTCCTAGAACACGTAGATGCTCGTCCACTTTCAGGCGTCCATGTTCGTTAAGGAAATCTTTGAAAACTGAGTCCTTTAGCCATGATGAACCAACTCTCCTTCCTATGCATACAAAATGGCAGTCTGCAGATAAAACTTTTCCGGATTGTGTTGTGAAGGATGTTGTTGATTCAGAAAGGGTATCCAAATCAATGCGTTCATTCAGGTGAACTTCAACGTTGTGAGACATTAACCAATTCAAAGCCTTTTGGGCAGCCTTTGGCCCAAAGAATTCAATAAGCCTCAATCCTGAATGTACTAAGACAACCTTCTTTTCTGGGAAATCTACTACAATTTCTGCTGCTAGCTCAACTCCCACAGGGCCACCACCAATTATCAGGATTTGTCCAGCTTCTTTTATTTTCTTGTTATCTGAAAGCAATAATGCCAGAAAATATAGTCATGCATATAACCTTTTTGTGCCCGAAACAAGAACGGTACGATAATATTGTTAATTTTTAAATGTTTTTCACAAGGTTTATCAAGGAAGCAGAAGTTGTTTAGTTGTTTAAAAGGTTAATAGAGTACAAAAATATAAAGTAGATTGAATTGACGGAAAACATAAACATGTTTGGAACTGCATGGATAATTTACATGAAATAAATGTGACGTCAGTCACAGACGGCAGGGTAATTGGAAAAGGAATCATAGCAACATGACGTTTTGAGTGTTGTTATTATGCAAACCCTGACAAAGAGACGAATACAACGTAGGGTATCAAAACATACTTCTTAATAACTCGTAGAAAACATATATAAAAGAAATCAAGGTGCTAGACCCGTTTATATGTTGTTCCGCGAGGCAAGGATCATAAGACAAATCGTTTTTAAGAATCCTGAAACTCTGCAATTCCTCTTTATACCACTTCTCAATTCCTCTGAGAAGAATTCAATTAGTGTGTCACAGAGATAAAGAGATCACAGTGTCCATTTCTTCAAAAATTGAGTGTTTGTATTTTCAGCAGCACATACTAAGGGCGCATATTTCAATAGTTTATCCAAGCTTTAATCCGACTAGTTGATAAACTAGATCTCTTTGCAGTTGGCTCAAATTCAACAGCAGCTCCACCATTCACACATGTTCACATAAGTTTGAGACTGACTAAAACTTCTTTAACGGGTACTCACATTGGATGAGACAATCGAAACGTGCGAAAGATATGAACAAAGGCATAAACGTTTCGGCAGAATTAATTGAAATGCATCGAAAATAATAAAATCAAGTGAAAGACTGTTATGTCATTTGTTAAAAACAGTAATTCCATACCGGCTTCAATCTGCTGAATTCTTTCTTCCCTTGTGGGAGGTCCACTAAAAGAAGAGCCAGTAGCAATCACGAGGTAGTCATAAGGAATATGATCCCCATTAGCAGTACTGACCTCTGTTTCAGTGGCACTAACCGTTTCGCCCACAACCAGGCGGCCATTGAGCAGGTACCCTTTATGATTCACAACACTCCTCTGTGCAAAGCTTGGCTCCACCATGCATCTCAGCATAGCAAACGGAATTTCGTAATAATCCTTCCTGAAATCAATAATATCATCAGTGTAACAGCCTGCAGCTTTAAAACTTAAAGAAAAAAAAAAACATTTCTTGTCGTAGAATCTACTCCTAACCTAAAAATCAAAACAAGGAAGAAAATCCAGTCACCAAACACAGCAAATCATATACGAGATCGTAAGCAAACTGTGAAATTTCGAAGTTTCCCCTTAAAACCTAATCCCACAAAAAACAAACCAAAGAAACAAAATCCGGATTTCCTAAATAATATCTGGGAAACAGGAGATTAAAAAAAGAGAAACAACATAAAGAAAAAACGAATGATGGACATACGGATCAACCAAGGTGAGATCTGTTTCAAATTGCAGAGCTTTGGCGACGGCGGCTCCAGCGACTCCACCCCCAACAACCACACATTTCTTCGAGGCTTCCATTGTGGCAATGTTCGGTGCTCAACGCTGCAAACCAATTACTGGTTTATACAGGTTGCTGGGAATCCATAGGCCAGTACTTACATATAGAGCCCGCAATTTGAGCGTGATGTGCAAAACGAAAACCGCGTCAATAACGAAACAGTTTTCAATTCGGATTCGGTATATTTATTCAACAAGTTTCGGTAGACTCAAATCAAATGTAGAATAATAATTTTGAATCTAAATTATCTGGTAGACTCTAAACTTGTCTGCCCATATTCACATTTATTCAATTTTGACGAATGATGCTTATTCAGCTATGTAGTCCAGCAAAGAATATTCGCCAAATTAAGCGATATTCGCCAGATTTTAAAACACTGCATCAAATTAATAAAAAAATAAACTAATTTGGACCCGGATGGGTTCAATCCCTATATGGGCATGTCATATTCAATCGCAAAGTTGGAAAATTTCTGTAAAAGGAAACGAGAGCACGAACGTGGCTCATCATAAACTGGTATAGAACGTGCATCGATACCTCAAACTAAAGTTTCGAGCAATTAACTTTTAGAAAAGGTAGTTTTTTAACGTACATACAATAAATTGCTGGAATTGCATGCAAAAAGTAAGATAATCGCGGTCGAGAAGGGCCCTCTCAATGGTTTTGTAAAAAACAAAAAATTTAGAACAGGAAACACTTGCCGTTAAAACAAGGCAGCGTCAGTTCCGTGATAGATAATCCAGTTATTATTTTATCAGCAGACTAATACGATAACACAATTAACATTTACCAGACGACTACTTCAAATAATCCGGGACATTTCATCTTTCACGCACAAGTCTAAAAACCGAGCCCTTCGACTGGGCAGGAGGCCAGAGATTTTTAACTGCCTTGAGGAGTTTTAAACCCTGAATTTTAACGTTAGACATCGTTGATGACGTCAGTATGCCCCAACATAAAGGTCAAGGAATTAGAACCTAACGCCAGCCTGTAACTAGCTAAGTTCCCATTCAATGCCATCAGGAAGAAAAAACGTATGGGAAAAAGATTTGTTAGAAAATTTGGAAAAAAGAAGAAGACAAAAAGAGATGTTTGCTATAACAAGAAAGCGCGTACAGCACAATGTTTTCTAAACTTAGCGGAGAAGAATCCGTCCTCTTCTTCCTTCCTATACAACAATTAAGAAACATTTTTACTTGGAATTTTCAACGAAATGTTCTGAATCGATTGCCCGAAAACGATTCACAAAGCTACGGATAAAAAGAAGCGGCAGATTGAACTTGATTCCAACGCAGCTCTCATCGATTGACTGAAAATGATTCAAAGAGGCAATATTGCTCAAAATGAATTCTCATATACAAAGAATCTCGGCACATAATTTGTCATTATTTGAAATAAAGCCAACAGTCACCAAATGAATTCAATACAAAACTGTTAGACATTACTGCATTCAATTGTCCTTATTCTCCGTTAAGGAGCTCTTCTCAAGTCATCTATAAAAATTTCAGGCAGATTCTAGAACGTTCTACCTAAAGTAAAGAACTTTTCCAATCATTGAAACTTGGAAATACCACATTATTTGGAATAAGCAGAGTCATCAAATGAATTCACTGCGTTTAATTGCCCTATTTCTCCATTAGGAGCTCTCATCAATTTAACAACGGAAACTCGACTGAGACACTAGAACGTAAGATTCAAGAACTTGTACATTCACCGAAATGAGGAAATAGCACATTTCCTATTATTGCTAGAAAGACTTCTTGAAAATTCCTTTGTCTTTGACCTCATCAGTGATGAGGAATTCCTTCCAGATGAGATTCTTTCCATTTCTGTAAAAATTAACAAATAACTAATCATTAAAAATTAATGCAAAATTTATGAGAGCATAAATCGTGGAAAAAACATTTTAAAAATGTGGATGAATTTACTTTCTTTTTTCTCATTTTTCAGTGTAAGCATTTCCTTGAACGTTTTCCTTAGTTGCCCTAAACTACAACCCTCAAGATCCTCTTTGTCAAGGATGGGAAAAGCCTTTTTAGCAACCTCAACACAGCCTTCTGACGCGTTCATTTGACTCAGAGGCATTCTTTGCATTGACGAGGTTTCTATTTTGGCATTAGCTCCATCTGCAGCAAACTCCTGCAAATCTTTATTTTCCATATGTTTACCTTGCTGAAATTCTCCACTGACTTCTGAACTATCTGAATCACACAAAAGATAAGAAGCAAAATTTGGTTGTTCAAGCTTTTCTACGTACTCCGATCTTGAGGACTGATGCAGTTCAAATGAACCACTAACAAATAACTAATCATTAAAAATTAATGCAAAATTTATGAGAGCATAAATCGTAGAAAAAACATTTTAAAAATGTGGATGAATTTACCTTCTTTTTTCTCATTTTTCAGTGTAAGCATTTCCTTGTACGTTTTCCTTAGTTGCCCTAAACTACAACCCTCAAGATCCTCTTTGTCAAGGATGGGAAAAGCCTTTTTAGCAACCTCAACACAGCCTTCTGAAGCGTTCATTTTACCCAGAGGCATTCTTTGCATTGACGAGGTCTCTATTTTGGCATTAGCTCCATCTGTAGCAAACTCCTGCAAATCTTTATTTTCCATATCTTTACCTTGCTGAAATTCTCCACTGACTTCTGAACTATCACACAAAAGATGAGAAGCAAAATTTGTTTGTTCAAGCTTTTCTACGTACTCCGATCCTGAGGACTGATGCAGTTCAAATGAACTACCTATCTCTGAGCAGTCAACAAACTCAGCCACACAGATTGTATTTGTCTTTTCACTATGTTCTGTTGAAGCAGACTTCTCATCTGGCCTGAGATCCTCTTCCAATTCATTTGATATTTCAATATGAGAACTACCATGAATAGCACTGTCAAATGTCACTGGTTTGCTGTTCTCACATGGCATTTCGAAAATGAAGGTTTTGGAATCTTCAATGCCCTGCTCTTCCTTCAGCTTCTTATTATTAATACAAAATTCCGAAGCATTCTCTATTTCGTGCAGCCCTTCTTCACAGTTGTCAGGCTTGTAACTTGATGCCCCTTTATTAACTTGCACTTCTTCCTGTTTATCCATGTCCGGCTGCATAGACACAATGTCAGAATCCCATTGTTCAATGGAGACTGATTGGCCAAATTCAGCAACTTGGTCATTATCAGATTTAGCCTTCTTCTCCGGTTCCTCATGAAGCTCAGATTCAAGAGGTGTTTCCTGATCCCTTTGAGACTCCATTTCTTTGGATCCTTCTCGACTTATCATACATAGTCCATCATCTTGCCTTTGTTTACCACCATGGTTGTCAAAATCCAATTGCTCAATGGAGACTGGCTGAACAAAGTCAGCAAACTGGTCATTATTAGATGCTACAGCCTTTTCCTCCGTTTCCTTGTGAAGCTCAGATTCAAGAGATGTTTCCTGATCCCTTTGAGACTGCACTTCTTTAGATCCTTCTTGAATTACAATGCATATTTCTTCATCTTGCCTTTGTTTATCACTACAGTTTTCAGAATCCGATTGCTCAATGGAGACTGTTTGACCAAATTCAGCAACTTGGTCATTATCAGATTTTAGGGCCTCCTCCTCCATGTCCTTACGAAGCTCAGATTCATGAAGTGTTTCCAGATCCTTTTCAGACTGCACTTCTTTAGATTCTTGTATTATGGTACATATTTCTTGATCTTGACATTGTCTATCACCACAGTTTTCATGCACATAATGGTTTTCCTCCTTTTCAGGAACCTTATTTT
Organism: Gnetum montanum; assembly: GCA_015680685.1. Taxonomy (NCBI): domain Eukaryota; kingdom Viridiplantae; phylum Streptophyta; class Gnetopsida; order Gnetales; family Gnetaceae; genus Gnetum; species Gnetum montanum. Next base: position 35,828 of record MNCI01028474.1, on the reverse strand, counting down.
CAGGTTTTTCCTGCCCATCGCTTTCATCAGTTGCTTCTATCTCTTGCTGCTTTTCAAGGCAATTTTCTTCCTTTCTTTCCTGCACGTCATTTTCATTGTTCTGCTTTTCAAGACACCTTTCTTGATTTCCTTCCCGCCCATCCTTTTCATCAATTTCCTGAAGCTCTTCCTGCTTTTCTGAATCCTTTCGATTAATCCCTTCGAGTTCCTCAATTGAGCTTTCAGGTTGTTGTCTTTCCAAATGCATTTCTTCTACACTCTTTTGCTCGAATTGAAACGCTGCATCCTCAAAGTCTGCTTCCTTCTTCACTACTAGAATCATTTCTTCAATTATTTTCTGATCACTGTCTTCTTCCACTCCTGAAAGTACTTTCGTACCCTCATTGCTTAAAACTTCTTTTGCTTCGCTGGCTACATTTTCATTCTCCTCTTTTACCTCAAAACATTCAGACTTGATTACTTCTTCCGCTGGATCCGATATTGCTTCTTGAGATCCTTGTTCTGTACGTCCAGGACTGTTAAGACTACATCCAATCTCCTTACATTCATCTTTCTCTGAAATCATTTCTTCCTTTTGTTCTAAAGTCGTCTGGCTTTCTGCATCTTCATATTTTCTTCCTTCAAAACTTTCAGACTTGGATTTAGCTTCCTCTTGTTTTTCTGAGGCTGGTTCCTTAAATGTTTCCTCTGTATCCTGGATTATCTGGGGAGCAGGCTGAGTCTCTTCATTTATTTCATTTTCTTTATCATGATTGCGAAGTGATCCCTTAGGGTTTCTGCCACCCCTTGCCTTAAACTTGACCTCAGCTATATAAGTTGCTTCATCAGATGGATTATTCAATGCTTCTTGGCTGATTGTCATAGTGGGATCATCATGAACATCTTCTACCAAAGTTCCTTTTGCTTTTCTACCGCGGGTAGCAGGTGTCTTACTGACAGGCTTCTCATCAAACACCAAAGCTCCTTTTGCTTTTCTACCGCGGGTAGCAGAGGCTGGTTTTGCATTCCTGCCTACCGACCTGGCATTGGTTTTCCTTGCCTTTTCCTCGACAACAGGTTTGCTCAACTTCTCTTCTGTACACTTTCTCTTCGGCCTAGTCGTTGGAGCTTCTTTTTCCATCAATTTTTTCTCAGTTTCCCCTGTACCTTCCACTCCTCCTGAACCGCAATCATTTGTCGTAATATCCTTTTCTTCAGCAATTTTTCCCATACCGGATCTGGTTCTGGGAGTTCGAAAATCCTCTGCTTTGCATGCTCTTGACCTAGTCGCTCTCCTTGTAGAACGAACACTACTCTCTTCCACTGCATCATCTTCTTGTTTAAACTGATCTTCTGCTGTCTCCTTCCCTTCATCTCCTTCAACTGCCTGTACCCTGTTTCCCTTGTCTAATTTAGAGCAAGAAACTGGAATCGAAGACATATTGTCAGATGAACATTGAACATCGTCTTCTTCCACATTGACCTGCTCCTCTGCTTTTTTAGACCTTCCCTTGCCTTTCGTTGATTGCCTTGTTATTGTTTTCCTGGTAACAGTCGACGCATTTCGCCTCCTTCGCTTCATTCCCGCTGGCGTGTCATCATCACTTGTTAAAATCGTCCCCGATACGGTTTCCTCTGCTTCCTTGGTAGCATTGGAAATATCAGTAATCCCACGGACATTTGGTGTCTGTAGAACTGCAGCTTCATTGGAATCCTGAACAGATATGAAATTTCATCACGATCTATCTGTTGAACTTCCAGAACTTGCAAATATAATCGTTCAAAGTTCAAGATAAAAAAGTATATTAAATACCTATGAAATCCTTGCGGATGTTGAGGAAATTGTTAAGAGGAAATGAAATCTGATGCATTTCTAGCCTAGGGATAATGGATCAAACTCAAGATAGAAATATAGATTCCATATTTCCATCGACATCCGATTGATAAACTACATAACCCGAATACATAAACAGGAACAAAGAACTCCAATCAAAACATAACATTGCACACCTTCAAAAGATCCGTGAGGGCTTGTGCCATGGCCACATTGGTTAAATTTGCGGCAATACTGTTCTTCTTGCACAATGTCTGAAGCTGCTTCCTGTTGAGACTGAAGTAGTCCATTATCGATTCGGCAACTAGACAGAGATCTCTACAAAAATTATCTCCGCAAGCAAGCCAAACAGCAGTCGTAAATAGTTCGCAAAACTGCAATAATTATAAAACAAAAAATTTAATCGAATACATAACATTGCAAACCAATAAATAACCTGATAAAAAAAGACATCATCATTACTAACACAAACAGTTTTATTGACAACGGAAACGAAAACAGCCAGTTCAACCTAAGAATGGTCAATATTCGAGAAAGCTAAGGTTTCAAGATTTCATTGATAGCAGAGACACATTAAAACCTAAATCATAGAAAATAAAAAAGACAGGTACAAACAATAAAAACAAGAGCAGAAAGGGGGCAAAACACACATACTTGATGTAATCAGATAACAGAATGACCTGTGTCTTCGAGAAACTCGCACGCTGTCTTCCGTTCTGTATCGTGTCCGGAGAAAAATGTGGTTATGGCTGCACAGTTGTATTTATGGGATACAAATGTGACCGTTGGAGCAGCGTAGCAAATTCAAAAATGCTCAAATCCCCTAACGGCTATATTATGAGTTTATAGCCAAGGCAGTGGTACATTTTTAAACTTTGGGGCAACGTAACAACACCCCCAGCATGGAATGGATATCTAAAATTTGTAACAATGTTCAAACAAGCGTACTAATGATATCATTCTTGGTTATCAACTTGCTTTATCTACTGCATTTCTTTATATTTAGTAGTATCTTCAATCACTTATTCTCTACATCTAGTTTATTTGATCTGAGTATACCTAGTAATGATCCGGAGCGGTGAGAGTTGCAGTGCAATGAACACGGGCGCAATGTATCCAGCCACGACGGAACAAAACTTTTGGGCATCGTTGATCTAGGGATGGATCTGCAAATCTGATCATCAATCTGCGTGTTTTTGCTCGCAAGAACCCTAATTAGACCTGGTCATCAAATTCTTGACCCGTATCCATCTAACGAAGACGCTTTGATTTACTCTATCTTTGTTGTTCCTGTTGTTGCTGCGGCGCCACGTCCTTGCGCATTTTGCATCTCCTCGATTTGTTCACGCGCGCGCGTTGTTTTTCAAAGGGGATCTTTGAAAACGTTTCCAGGATCCACTGGCTTCGTGCTTTGGAATTTCTGGATTCCAGATCCGGGATCGCCACCACTAAGTTCAGACTTCTGTGATTTTTTTTTCACATCTTTGGGCGGACCTGTGGCATTTCGGCATCAACAGGTTCAGTGGTGGTTTGGCGTCAACGGGTTCACCGGTGCTTCCGATCCAGGAGTGCTACGTAGAGCTGCGCTGTTGGCAGAGAAGATCTTTGCTATAGGGCAATCATGGATGAATCTCAAGGCCCGTCTAGTTCTTCTCAGCAGGGAAGTCCCCCCAACTCCACTAAAATTGATTTTTTTATTCCGGACGATCTTTTTGATAATGTAGCTGAAGAATTTTCATCTCGGTTCATTTTTATTCAAATTATGGGTTTTATTCCCTGATCAGTAAATCTCAATTTGTACATCAAATCTATTCTACAATCTCACGGCATAACTGTTTCCTATGCCCAATATTATGCCCAAAACTTTGTGCTCGTAGAACTCTCTGATGCTTCTCATGTCAAGAAAGCCCTTTCAACCTATTTTTTCCCAACACGAAATGCCACCCTGGTCGTCCGTCCATAGAAATTTGACTTCGATGTCACTGACCCATCCTATAAAACTATCCCCTGTTATGTGGAGTTACCTAATCTTCCACTTATTTTTTCCACCTTTGAGAGAGACATTGTCAGTACCCTTGGTCACATTATCTCTGATCACGGAGTAGAGGTTAATGGAATTCAGTTTCGTCGCTACTGTATAGAACTAGACATCTCTCACAAGAAAACCTCTCTCACATTAGCGGCTGGAGGAAAATTGTTCACACAAAAAGTTGATTATTTTTACCTTCCAAACTCCTGTAGCTATTGTCATCGAGCTGATCACCACATCTCGGCCTGCCCTTCCTTAGCTAGGAAGAAAAATGCAAACAACCCTTCACAAAATCGTTCTTCCCCTATAGATGAAACTCAAGTCCTACCGAAAACATTTAAATTTGCAGCCACTCCCCACAAGACCTCTAGTTTTCTCTCCAAACCTAAATCCTCTACCACACAAGTCCCTCATTCTAGCTCCTCTATAAAGATCACTTCGCAAGCTAAAGTCACCCAGTCTAAATCTTTCAAGGACTCTATTTCAACCACTGAGGGAGGGAATGATGGGGGCAGGAAAAGAGCTAAACCATCCTCCTTTTCTGACCCACCATTATCTCCCTCCCATATAGCCTCTTCTATAGTTCCAGTTATTACAAACGACCCCTTTGTTGTCCTCTCCAACATAATGGAAGTGGACACATCAACCCTCAAATCCTCTGAAGTTCTTTCCCTACCCGCATCTTCTACCTCCTCATGAATTTAGTATCTTGGAATGTTCGAGGCCTTACAGATAGGCTTCGAGGTAAAAGGGCTAGCAATTTTCTCTCTAGTCTGAATACCACCTTTGATTTCATCCTTCTTCAGGAAATTAAAATTTCAGCTTCTGACTTAAAGTTTTCAGCTCATAGGTTTCTTCCCCACTCCTCAGTCATAGCTACCTCCCACGTGTATGGAAAAGGTTGAGCAGCTATTCTCATTTCAGCCCATTGGAAAGACAAACTCATCCATTCTTGCTCCGATTCAAGCCAAAGAGTTTCTTGGGCTATCTTCTCCTCCTCCCATGGACCCTTTGGGGTTTGCTCTATTTATGCTCCAAATGACTCCATGGAATGGGCTAACTTATGGCAAGAACTAACCTATTCTCTTCCTTCCGTTCCTTGGATTTTTGGTGGAGATTTTAATATGATTGAATTCCCTCACGATAAACTTGGGGGAGTCCCTTTTCGACTTCCTCCTCATGAATTTCAACCTTGGTCTGACTTTAAAAAACAATTTTATCTCCTTGATGGAGTCAAGGATAACTCAAGAAAATCTCTCCATAGATTTACTTGGAGTAACCTTCGTCTGGGTCAGGCTCGAATATATAGTCGGCTAGATCGATTTTACTTCTCCACACTATCCTTTTGGCAAGCAATCTCCACCACTACGGTTCACCAACATGCTACGTTATCTGACCATTATCCCATCGTCATTTCCATGCAAATCTCTGGTACTTCACATAGGACCAGACTCCACCTCTTTCGCCTACACTCTAATTTATTCTCTTCTCCTTCATCTCAACAACTTCTTTCTAATCTTTGGAATGCCGAACCTAGGCCCATAGGTCAGGTGGGTTGGATCCAATGGTGGCTGTGAACCACTAGTAGGGTGAGGAATTTTGCTCAGAAGTTTGGCAAGGAAGTGGCCTCTCGTTCTAGACAAGAGTACAACAACATTTGTTCAACTATTAATAATCTTACGGAAAGGTTATCCATAGAACTCTTTAATACCCACATTTATGAAGAACTTGCTAAAGTTCGCTCCACTTTCCAATATAGGGAAGTCCACAAGGCCCACAGTGCCTTAATCAAAAGTAGACTTACTTGGTTGAAGATTCAAGATGAGCAATGTAAGGAATTTTTTAAATATCTTAACA
>MNCI01028474.1:4028-27641 GCA_015680685.1 Gnetum montanum | reverse complement strand
GGAAAAGATACACACATTTCAGCGAATGGTTGATCTTTGGAATGCATTTCCACACCCTGTGGAATGCTAAGTTTAACATGTTTCCTATATAATAGTCTTAGTCATCACGGGTTCTCTTCCTCCTTTCCTCAATCTATATGTCTTGAAGTAGCTTATGTACTAAATTTTGTTTTCTATTAATAAAATTCTCTTTTTGGGGTCCAACACCCCCCCACTTATTCTCTATTCTATTTGGAAACTTTGATGTGTAATTATTTTCCAATAGCAAAAACATAGCTATGATCTTTCAATAGATGTTAAATATACGATTCTCTAAGATTTCGCTTTTTAGTTAAACTTCCAATAAAAAACATTCTAGTAGAATGTGAACAATTAATTTGTTTCTTACAATATTAATTTCTTTTTTGTTTTGGAAGCTCAAGTTGGGGAAGTTTTTAGCTTCTATTGCTATTTCTTCATTATTTTTTATTGATGTTTTCTTTTATTTTAAAGAGAGGTTCCCTTTCACTTTACAAGAAATACTTTAGTAAGAAGTGAAAACCCATGAGGGTGTTTTTGAACAAGGGCAAAGCTTGATCCTTTTTCTACCCTAGATGGGAGGTTTTTCAAGATTGGTTATAAGGATGGAAACTTGAAAAGGCAACTCGAAAACTATTGAGTTTTTCTTTAGACTCTTTCTTTTATGTTGATGATTTGATGTACTGTGAATTTTTTTTTTTTTAATTATCATTCATCTTTTTGAGTCAAACACCTCCATCCCCTTAAACAATCCCCTTAGCAATCTATTGAGTACAATTATTTTTTATCATTTTTTAATATAATATTAATCTATCTCAATATAATCTAATCTTAATGTAACATATTATTTTATCATTTGAAGTGATAATAAGGTGCTTATTTCTCAAGTCAAAAGTCATGGGCTTCAGCTTTCACTCATCCATTGACCCTCAACCTACTTAATCAGATGATAATAGGGCTCTAGATGATGACCCTTAGTATATCTTAGTATAATTCACTAAATTGCACTTGCAACTTTTAGAATATAACTCAAAATTCTTAAGAAAAAAGATACAAAAATTTTATGTCAGCTATATATCCAAGAGGTACATTTAGTTATCTAGTTATAAATTTAACAATGAGGTGTTAGCCTAGTGGTATAGATCTTGGCCTAGTAACCCCAAGTCATAGGTTCAATTCTACTAGGTTAGCACTAAGTTATGCACTTCTAGAAAAATCTTAGGACATACTTATGTTTCAATTCTTTCAAGTTCCAACACCCCTCATCTAGTTCTAGTTTTGATTCACTTAAGCATGAAATTTTTCTACATGTTGGTGGAATTGATTATGCATAAAAGGTTGTTTATTACAACTTTTCAAAGTGATGTCACTCTTATCATCGAGAGGGTTACATATTTGATTCATGTCCTTTTATACTACAAAAAAAGGCAATGCAAACACATCAACAACAAGCTACTATAAATGCTACTAAGGTTTCTTTTGCAAATGTTATAGATTCTGCTAAGGGTTTTTTCTATAGATATTGCAAATCCTAGGATAATTTCTTTTGATGATGTTTCAATAGTTAGCCCACCCCTTTCTTTTATTATTGTTCAATAGAATGTATCTTCAAGGAAGGTTTTGATGAAATTACATGACTAAGAGGAAACAAATATATGTTCCTCAGGTTTCATAAAATCCTATTGTTGATTTAGATGGTTTTCAACTAGTTCTTCATAATAAAAAAGGTTGATGAAGTCTATCTATTAGTGATTATGTACCAAATCTTCAAAATGAACATGTTTAAGATATTTGAACTATTAATAATTCATTTGTAACTATTGGTCAAGATATGGAGATAATATCTTTTGATAATGTTAATTCTATTGACAAGGTAGGGGCTTCCTCCCCCTCCACCCAATGTTAATCATGGAATGTCAAATTTCCTACCCTCGAGGAAAGATTTTTTAGGATTGGTTATAAAGATGAAAATCTAAAAAGACATCTCCAAAATAGTTAGGCCTTTTGTTTTTATTAATTTGTAGTTTCTCTTCTTTGTTGTACTTCTCTACCTTTGTACTCTTGATTTTCAATATATATATATTGGATCCAACACCTCTCCCCCTTTCCCCCCCTTCCTCCAACACCACCCCCACCCCCACACTCCCCAACACAACATAATTTATGTATATGTATATCATTTGAGGGGTTCAAGTGATAGTAATGTGTTTATTTATTAATTAGTAAGATTTCAATTTAAGCTTGAGTGAAACTACTTGAAAAGAGGTTAATCTTTTATTCATCTACTGATCCTTCTAGGACCTTGCTTGGAAAGATGAGCATTAAGCCTCCATGTGATGACCCTATATGTACTCCTAAAATGTATAGCCAACATGATTCTTTTGTAGGGGGAGAGTGGAAGGGAGGATGTTAAGGAAGAGAAAGTTTTGAAACCCTAAAAGAATCGTAATATAGTTTAATTAGAACTTTATAACTTAGCATTGCCCACCAAAATTGAACCCATGACTTGGGGCTTTTAAATCAAAAGTCTTACCACTAGGTTAACACCTCATTCTTAATAAGATACTTTATGAGTCATGGTTGATTGGACCATGTTAACATAAATGCATCAATGTGTACTTGTTGACATAGGGTTTGATGCATCAACACATACACATCAATGGAGTGTCTAGTCTTGCCTATATAAATGCATGCACACACTGCATTTATGGAATTTTTTGTTAAGTAGCATAGCTAAACTCTTGCAATTTGTTTGTTTCAAAGTTAGAATATTTTCTAAGTGCCCATAGTAGGAGTTGAGAAGTTTACATATCTTTATTTAAGCACTATTGTACTTGGACACCCTAGAGTGAACAACAATAAAGACAAGCTTTCTTAATAAACCTTGTAGCACATGGACTTAGCACAATATTTACTTAATGCATTTACTATTCATGCAATTTATATTTATGCATTTAATTAATTAATTAATTAATAGTGAATAATTAATGCACATAAGTATGACCATCTTAAGCATAAGTTAATGCTTGGTAATCCCAGTAGCACTTACGCTTAGTAACCCAATAGCATTGCAATGTGTTCAAGATGTGTATAGCAGATGGGAATGGATGCTTGTGTTAGGATTAGTCTAAAGAATTAATTAGTTATTAGATTAGTTAAACATTTAATTACTTTATTTTCTACACTTAGGAAAATTAAATGAAAAATATAGAAATGATACAAATCATATGCCTCAATTACACTTAACCATACCATTGTACCTCAAAAGTGGAACTAAGAAGACAATGGTCATGTTCTTAAAGCCAATGGTCACATCCTTGAGATTCACTACCTAGCTAATGTGTACTTAGAGAGCTAAAGTCTACAGAATTCAACTGGATTGGTTGGTGAATGCTAGTGATTCGTATGGTTGGGCATAGAGATTACTCACTGATCATCATCGGCATCATTACTAGGAACTTTAGTTAGCTACATGCACTACTGAGGAAGTTAGTGAAATTATCCAACCATATTGTAATGAACCTCAAAGTCAAAATCATTGAGAAAAATAATAATAACACAAGCACATTATTTTTCTTTGAGACTAACATGGCTTCTTCTCGTAGGAAAGAGTCTCCACTACTATTTGAGAACACTTCCAATCAACAAAGGCAAGATGGCCTGAAACCACTCATGCCCCAGTATTGCAAAGTGATCTCTACTCATCCAAATGAGTATGTTTCATATTTCACCTTCATCCTACACTAGGATGAACAACTTTGGTGGAGGGATATGGAGGGCAACATCATATTGCCTTTCGATTGATTAGTTCCTACAATGCTACTTCACAATCTCATGAGATTGGGCATCTAGGGGGCTTGATTTTAAGTACATTGTGCAAGATCATGACTACTGGGATTATCATCCCACAAATGCACAATGAATGAAAGATTGGAAAATGGAGGCTTTCTATGAGGCATCAAAAGGCAAGCAGTTTATAAACCCCTTATTCTTGTTGGGTCAAAAAGAAGGAGAGGATCCTTTCTTGAGGGATTTTTAATAAACTAACTTTCCTCCCCTTCTCTTTGATGAAGGAACCCTTAACTAGAATTTACAATCAACTATAAACAATCCTAATTTGGGGAAGAATGAGTCCCATGACCATGGGGACCCCAAAGGAGGGAGTCAAGGTAAGAACAATGATAGGCACCATAATAACAACAAACATGATGATCATCACTGGGACCAAAGAAGAGGAAGTAACATGCACCATTCTAGTGCTAGTCCTCCTTCCTCTTTTCCTTCTTCATCCTCATCATCTTCCTCCTCTAGCTCTGACTAAATCCATAGAGGGAGAGACTGTGATGGAGGTGACCGAAGAGACAGAGATGATCATAGACCTCATCAGAACAGTAGAGACCAGGGATGTAGGTAATCAAGGAAGGCCCACCATAGAGAAAGAAGGAACAACAAAGAACATCATAGGCATCATGGCCATCAGAGGGGCTATGACTATGATGAGCCTTTGCATGCAACTAGAAATATGTTGAATATTGTAGAGGCCATAAGGATTCCAACAAGGCATGTGAATGACAACCAAATCAAATGGTTAGACATGAACAATATCCCTAAGTTTAAAGGGGGATACAATTCTGACCAACAAAAGCATCTCCAAGTGTTTCGTGATGCATGCGTATTACAAAACATTGAGAATGAATGGTAGAAATTCAAGCTATTCCTAGGACACTCATTAAGGAGGCTGAAAGTTGGTACTATTTCTTAGAACCAAAATCAATTAGATGGTAGAGTACGATGCTTGAACTCTTCAATGATAAGTATCAAAACGTACTCTCAAGTATCCAACCTGAGAAAGTAGATCCAAGGTTGTAAGCAAGGTATGCATGAATCCTTGGATGTAGCCATGGATAGATATTACTGATTATTGCATCGATGCCTAGTCCATGGATTTTCTCAAAAGGAGTAATTGTGTCATATCATAGATGGGCTTAGGACAGAAATAAGGAGAACTCTTAGGATCTATGCCCAAGGAAGGCTTTCAAAGCTAAGAGTTGATTAGATCCAAAGGCTAATTAAGCAAATAGTCAAAGAAGAAGGTGAGCTGAGGAAAAACGAAAGTGCATAGGAGTACAAGGATTCTTCCATTGATAAAAGGAACGTATGATTTTGTGACAATGAGGAGGAGGCAGCACTTGATGAAGTGGTGCAATGCAAAACCTTGCTAATATAAAAATCTATTTTTTAAATATCAACCAAGGTAGATATAATGTGGGACTCTTTGGATGAAAAGTTCCAAACTGCTCTACGAATTACAGAGGAGTCCAAAGAGTAAGGTAACAGCCATGATTGAAGAAGAATGAAGGAAGTTGAACATGCCCATCAAAGGGGTAAGGGCAAAGATGCTATCATTGAAGAGGTTATGGATTCCAAGATAGATGATGGTGGTGGATGTGACATTTGCCAATACAAGCATTCTAAGGGATGTTTCCTAATTGTGTCACACTTGCAGGAATCTAGGGCATATGCTCTAAACTCTAGATTGGCAAAAAGGCAACCACCCAGGAGGTCACCTTATCCTCAAGGCAACTACAAATAATTCCACTAACAAGCCTACTATATGAGTGGGGTTTCACCTCAACCTCACAAGTACTACTAGCAATGGTAGCACCCACAGTCATGGGGGATGCCACCATAGGGCAAAAATACCCTTACCAGCAACTAATTCCATATGGGTACTATGTTCAACAACCCATTTCTTATCATGACTCTTCCAATCACACCTCTTTCTAGCATTACTACTACCCTCTTAAGTATTATAAAGCATAATCATCAAGAGGGGAGTCCCTATTTCCATATTACCCTCCTCATCCTTCTACACTTGCACATCCACCCTTAACTCAATTGCCACTAGCTCCATCCATGCAGGATGAAGTTCCAACCTAGCTACAACAAAGAAATGTCACAAGGTTTGTTAACTTATAGTTGCCTCCCTAGTTGAGTGGTTTAAAGACTCAACCTCATAAAAGATCCTTCTTTTGAACCAATAGTCCTACCAAGCTCTCATAGATACCTATATTTGTTGACCCTGCTTCTCCTTCATCCTCTACAACATTCTTCAAGACCCCTTCAAACCAAATGCCTCCCAAAGTGCACATTATCATGTTGATCCACATAGTCACAGATTGGATAAAGGTTGGTCATCTTCCCAGGAAGAGATCTGATCATGGGAGTCTCCTCATTTACTTACAAATCATTAAAAATGAACCTTTCAAGGCTCTTCTAGACTCAAGTTTTTGTGTTAATTTGATCTCTCATGAAATGTAAAAAGCTTAGAACCTACCTCCTCTTAAGAAGAGCAACATTTATCTTGAGTTAGTAGATCAGTCCATCATCATTCCTTTGGGATTGGTGGAAGACATTGTAACCACTATCTATGGGTGGTCCTGTCCTAATGACTTCCTTGTGATTCACATAAATAATTACAAGGGGAGCTTCCCAATTGTCATGGGAAGGGCTTAGCTAACTACAATTAATGCACAGCTAGGAATCAAAGACCTCTCCTTGGAAATTTCCAAGGAAAATGACTTTGGAAAAATAAAGCGAAAGTATGTTCCATGCATCATGTACAGTGATGCAGGATGTCATTGTGTGCAAAAATTATGGATAGTTAAAAGTACAATAATCACAACATGCATGTAGTGTGCAAATGTCATAGAAATTTAGAGGTGCTTGTATGTAGTTGCCAAAACATAGGAGGGCACCTAGTGGCTGACAGTTGAATCTAAAAGTTGTTCAACCTTGTGCATGGAATAAACTAAGAGCCTAACAAGTGCCTACATTGAAGGCATGGACGAAATAGAGCAAATCCATTGCCAAATCTCTGATGAACCTAATGACACCAATTGGGCAGAGATGAAAATCCCTAAGAGCTTTAAATAGAAGCCCCTTAAGTTAAAAAATTTATAGACCAGAATGGAATATGCTTTTTTGAAAAATGGTAAGCCATGCATTATCAATGTCAACCTTGCTTTTATGTAGAAAAAGAAGCTATTGGAGGTGGTCAACAACCTTTGCTTGGCCATATCATAAGTTGACTGGAATTGATCCAAGGATATGTCAACATCAAATTTACATAGATTCCTCCATGAAACCAAAGCACTTGCCACATTGATGGTTGAACCCTAAATTAAAGTAGATTGTTAAGGAGAAGGTCAAACAACTCCTTAAGATAGGATTCATCTACCCCATTGTGGATAGTGAGTGGATTAACCCACTCATCATAGTACCAAAGGAAGGTAGGAAATGGAGGGTTTGCATTGATTTCAGGATATTGAACATGGCAACATTTAAGGATCACTTTTAATTACCATTTGTAGACCAGGTCTTGGACACCATTTTTGGGCATTATTACTACAACTTTTTAGGTGGTTGGAGTGGCTATAACTAAATTTAGATAGCACTAGAAGATCAAACGAAAACCACATCATGAGTCCCTGGGGAACTTTCACATACAGAAAGATGTCATTTGGCCTATGTAATGCTGCTACAACATTCCAATGCCTTGTCTTGAGCATTTTTCAACAACAAATTGGTAGTGGGGTGGAAGTCTTCATGGATGAATTCTCCACCTATGGGGCTACATTCGAGTAAGCCCTCAACTATCTTAAGCAAGTGCTGAAGAGATGCATGGAGACAAACTTTAGGCTTGACTTGCAGAAAAGCCACTTGATGGTCCAAGAGGGCATTGTTTTGGAGCATAGAATTTCACAAAGAGGGATTGAGGTGGACCTTGAAACAATAAGGGTAATCCAAAGAATAACCCAATAGCTAGAAATAGTCAAAGATGTGAGGTCATTCCTTGGCCACACTAGCTACTATCGATGCTTCATTAAGAATTTCTTTAAGATTTTCCAACTATTGGTGGAGTTGACAAAGAAGGATACTCTATTTGTCTGGATTGAGGAATGCAATCATGCATTTCAATAGCTCAAGCAAAAGCTCATGAAAACTCCAATTCTATGAGCACTTGACTAGTCTAGACCCTTCCACATCATCATAGATGCATCCAATTATGCCTTGGGGGCCATGCTCACACAACGAGAAGATCATAAACATCCTTATTACATCCACTATACTAGTAGAAGTATTGTGGGTGCACAATTGAACTACATAAGCACAAAGAAAGAACTAATGGTAGTGGTGTATGCCTTGGAAAAATTTAGACATTATGTGCTTGGGTGTAAGGTGTTTGTACACACAAATCATAGTGCAAGTTCCTAATGAATAAGCCAATGATGAGCCCCCATGTCACACAATGGCTTGTGATCTTGCAAGAATTCAATCTAAAAATGGTAGATTGAAAGGGGATTAAGAACATGGTTATTGACCACTTATCTTATTTAAGATGGAACAAAAAAGAGGAGGAGATCCACATATTTATATCAATTCCCTAATAAACTCCTCTTTACCATAGCAATAACTATATAAGTGCCCACTGAAATCAACTGGTATGATGACATTCTCACCTTAGGAAATGCCATAGGAATGGGATAATAGGAAGAAACAATAGTTTCTTCATTAGGTAAAACACTTCATGGAAATCAACAAACACCATTACAAGTTGTGCTTTGATGACCTAGTTCAATGGTGCTTACCTAATGATGATCAATTTTGTGTTCTACAAAATGCTCATGAGGGCCCTTGTGGGGGCTACTATGCTACGAGACACATGGACATTAAAATCATCATGGTAGGATATTATTAGCCAACACTTTTCAAGGACACTCACCACTTCATTTGCTTCTTTGATTACTACTAACATGATGGTGGGATAACCGCTCGTATGGAGCGGCCTCAACAATGGATCCAACCATTGAAGCCCTTCAATATTTGGGGCATCAACTTCATGGGTCCCATCACTCGCATGTCTAATAGGAAGGTGTACATCATAGTAGCTGTTAACTACTACACCAAATGGGTGGAAGTTATGGGCATCATTGATTGCACATCTTCTACGGCTGCTTGGTTTTTACAACATGATGTTGTAAACATGTTTGAAATGCCATGTGCACTTATTTCTAATAACAAAACTCACTTTATAGGTATTACCTTTTGAAAGCTCATGCAGCACTTGTGGGTTGAACATAAACTAACAACACCCTACCACCCCTAAGCTAACAATCAAGTGGAGGTTATGAATAGGGAGATCAAAAAAATACTAATATGAACCATTAGTAAATATAGGAGGGATTGGAACACAAAATTCAACAATGCCCTTTGGGCCCACCACTCCACTTGGAAACTTCCTATTGGCTACTCTTCCTATGAGCTTGTGTTCAAAAAACTACCAACTCTTCCTATCCAACTACAGCTTTGTAGACTATCAACCGCCTATGACCTTTTCCTTAACCTAAGACTCAGACAAAAAGAAAGGTTAATGAATCTCGATGTGCTAGATGAGAACCAACTAGTGGCCCTGTCATCTAACAAAGTGCATAATGCATTTAATAAACAACACCATAACCTTAGAATCTAAAAAGTAAAATTTCAACTAGGATATAAGGTCCTATACTAGAATCCCACACATGTGCCATAAAGAACTAAGTAACAAACATTGTGGGAGGAGCCTTATATTATCTATGAAACCTTTCCGTCTTAAGCCATGTAATTTACAAACCTAAAAGACCAAGCAAAAAGCTACTAGTCAACATGCAACAACTCAAACCTTTCCATGAACCTAAGAGAGCCAATGACCACAACACCTCAATGGATGGACAAGAACGCTCAATTTTTTAGATCTCCTTCTTCCAACTTAGTCATGGGGGAGATGGTCATCTATGCTAAATCAAACACTATGGCTCCTTAGTTTTAAATTTTATTTTTTTGACACCATTTTAGTACATTTTCTCTTTCTTAAATATTTTAAAATTTCATCTATATTTTACTTTACTTGGTTTGGATTTCTTTTATGCTTTTCTTCTTTTACTTTATTGCTACCAAAACTTGATGCAACTATAGCTATCAATTAATGGTGGTTTGTACTATAATGTCATTTGATTGCTAATGTCTCAATTCTATCTTTGAATTGTAATGTTGATAATTAAGACATGGTTTCTTTTAATGATAACAGGTAGTGAGTCAACGTTATCCACTAATCTACACAACTCTATGGTGTTCCCCTATTTTGGAAGTATGAGATTCCTTTTTAAAATGAGACTTATAATGAACTTGTGACCTTGGTATTTTCCAAACTTGGGAAGGATTAAATGGATGGACAAGGATGTGACTTCAAGGGGTTTTGATACTTTTTATACCTACTTACCTTTTTGGGTACATCAATATCTTTACGGCTCCATTGCCATTCCTATGTTGACCAATAATAGAAAGCTAAGTCTTTGCATAGTGTGGTTTCCATCCAAAAATTGTTGGGCTACAAGCACTATTTCTAGGATTGGAAAGACATGTTACCCATGCCTAAAGGTCCCATCTAACTAAGGTTCATCTCACTTCCTACTTCTCATTTCTTCTATTTTTGGAATGGTGATTGATTTGTGGGGATATTCTTGTGTCTTGAGGTGATGGACTAGTCTAATATTGTTAATGTGAAGTCATTGATAGTGGATGTTTTTAATTTGGACTAAGGATGGATGTTATCAAGTCATATTAGTCATAAACTTTAAAATGGACTTCATGTGACCATGATATGGGACTCCATTCCACACTCTACTTCATCCACCTATGCTTTCTATAACTCACCTCACTACATTTTCTCATGCTTTTTTAATGTCTTGGTTTGATATGGTTAAAATTCTTTAATAGTTTCTTTGGTGATTTGGTCCTTCACTAACCATAACCATTAATCATCCATGGGGTCCAAGAACTCCTTGGTTTGAGAGCATGTAAGGGCATCAAGGGCATGAGCCTACTATGGGGAGGACCCACTTGCATACTCGATTGGGTTGGTTAAGTTCCTCATCCCTTAGGCATTTTTGCATGTAAATCTTTTATGCTCCATGTCAGTTATGTCTAGTTGTGCACTTCATTATTAAAATTCTCCAAGAAAAATCTCCTTTTTTGTGAGTTACCTAGCCTTCTTCATGCATTTCATCATGTTCTAGGCTTCTTTGGCTTCCTTTGAACTTCAATTTTATGTAAAAATTCCTTATTTTTTCTTAGTTTCTAAAGTGAAATTTTTTTTTTGCAAATAGCTACATTGATGAGATCATATCAGTGTAGGACACAAATTCTATATATATATGCATGAACACTTTTCCATTTTTGCACATTTCTTCCAAACACACAAGGAGTTTTCACCATTCCAAGAGCCCAAAGCCTTCCAGAGCCCATATCTCACAAACCACTTGTTTGATAACCCCGTTCTTCAATTCTATAGCTACCGGAGGTGAGCTCTATGTTGTGGGGGCTACAAACCATAGGTTTCTGATGAAATATTTTTTAATTTTTTTCTAACTCCCACAAAGTTTAACTAATAAAATAATATAAAAATCATTAATTCATGAGAGTTAAACCTTTCCAACGAACTCTGGTAGGCATCTAAATAAAATAATATTAAAATAATCAAATATATCATGATCAAAACTTAGCCAAGTGTAACTAATCCAAAGAGATAAGGTACCCAAGTATTCTAAAGTTACACATCAAATGCTAATCCTTGGTCATGTTGTGATTAGAAATGACACCTAGACCAAGGAATAAACATGGAGCAAAGGTAAGATTGTTGTAATCAAGGAACAAGCAGCAAAAACTGGAAGGGACCAATAGCTAGAATAGCCCTAGGAACAAGTAGTCAAAATGCATGCAATGGGACTTCTTCGAGAGGAGCTTGAAGTGAAATTTTTTTGACAGATTTCTAAAGTTGAAAAAGAGTGATCCCATTGGAATGAGGCATTAGGACCAAGGAAAAACCTTGAGGCCACCTTGATAGATGCCTACCTTAGGTAAATCAAGGCTAATAAGATTCAATGTTTAGTTCTTCAAGAGCTAAAACTTGGTACCTTCTTGGACTTCACTCCAAAAGAAGTTAGAACTTAGTTGTGAAATTCTTCCATGTGGCCTATTCTTACCTCTAATGGGGAATGGTACATGAGGGAAACCTATCTCTTTTAGAATAATAGGAAACTTGATGCCATGGTGAAAATCAAGGACATTAGTGTGTCCTACTTGATGAAGGCCATCTCTTAGGCCCTCAAGTTTCTAGACACTAGGGTAACCTTAGTAGAAATCTCAATCCAAGTAGACCCAAAGGTGAGAAAGAAGTGGATCTAGTGATGCTATGGAGTTCACCGCAAAGAATACAGTGCACTCACAATGGCAGAATGAGCATACTTCAAAATAGTGGCCTAACACCTCAATCCAATAGTGAGGCCAAGTAAGGTGACAGCCTTCTCTGCCCATGCATGTGCCACTTCTAGCAGAGAATTTCTAGTCAAGCTCCCATAGCTAATTTATCTTGAGATAGAGAAGTGCTTTAAGAAAAACAAGTGTGGAAGAAAGGCACTCCCCTTTCCGTGCCTAATTTAGAAATTGTGCAAAAGAGGAGGAATAGCCCACTATTCTAATAACACCCTTCGACATGCTCCTACAAGATCTTGGGAAAAAATAATGAAAGACAATATGCCTACCAAGATGTAAGAAGAGGAGAAACCACCACCACCACCCACTCATGAAATAATGTTGGAGGCTTATGTTGCCATGGAGCGCATGCAAAAACTCCATGAGAAAATCTTGTAGTAGTAGAAGGTAGGACTAAGTGGTGATCCCTTTGTCTACTGACCATTCCTAAGTCACTTGAACAAGGTCACTTGTACCAACAGTTGGTTCAAGGACATGGCACCAATGTTTTCTACCTAATAAATGCATGTGCCTACATGCTTGAATCCTAGTGCCTAAGAGGTAATGGTTTCCATTCCAAGATAACATCAATTTCTAGAGATCTTTGGAAATGCTGCTACCTTCTTAGTGCACCTAGAGAAAGGTGATGGGACAACTATCTTAGTGATGGAGCACCAAGGGTAGCAAACAATGGTTAAGGTAGTGGTTGATTGATTGGGTGAAGCACTTAACATTTCTATAGCCTCTATGCTAGATGTTGCTACACTTAGAGATGTGCATACATCCATAGGAGTAGCAAGTGAAAGATTCATCATAGCCCAACACAAAGAATTACTAGAACTGGTTGGGACTAGGCAACCAATTCTGGAGGTCTTTAACCTTCCAGATAACATCACAAAAATCTAGTCAACACTTTTGGAAACTAAGGGCAAGCACCTCATCCCCAATGCCCAACTGGAGGTAGCCATAGCTAAAAATTGGTGCTTGGCTATTGAGGTTGCAGAATTATGAACCCACCTTATTGATCCCATAGTTCTTGGCTAGGATATAACCAAAGATTAAGCTTTTTTGTAGCTTAAGGTTAAACTTAAAGTGGCCCAAAACACCAAGGAGATCATGGTCTTTTATGAGTCCATAGCATTAGCAATGACTTATAACACTGAGAAGGACTTATTAGATATTTGCAAGGAGAACATAGCTCTAACCAAGAATAACTATTACCTGCATAATGTTGAGCTCCAAAAGGACTAGATGGTTGAATATATGAGACAATAGCATGAGCTACTTGCTAAGGTAACTATAGACCTAAGGAGGTTGGTAACAAAGAATCACAATCTCTCGATGGAGGAGGTCTATGCTCTTTGCTAGAAATTAACAATCAAGATCATTGCTTGGAAGAATAAGGCCCTCAAGTTTGAAAAGGTTAAGAAGAAGTATAGGGACCAAGTTAGCCTTCAAAAAGAGATCAAATTGGTAAAATAAAAAGTCAATAAGAGGCTCCAGTAGCTCCAACAAGGAGGTGAAGTATGAGAGCCCATCTTTGATGGACTGAATGTGTACAACAAGGTAGAAATCTTCCTCAAGGAGCTACAAATTGAAGAGATGATGGAGTACATGGAGCATGTCAACCTTTGTTACACAAACTTGGCAATGCTAACTACTGGGTAGCCAAGGTCAGAATTAGATAGGAAAGTGGCTAGCTTGTACCAATTATACAAGGCTAAGTTCAAGCATCACAAGGAGACAGAATAAAAGTTGGAAATTGTCAATGGTGAACTCGATGTTCTCAGAGAGTGCTTCACTAATCAACGATCAACATATCAAAACCTAGCCTATAGGATGAATGATTACTAGGAACTACAAAATGCTGTTAGGACATTTGATGTCAAATGCAAATAATTCATAGCATGGTTCATCAATGATGAGTGGTGAGGTACCCCTACACTCAACCATATAAATACAAGTGTTACACGCATGATTTGGTCGAACTCTGCAAACTAAGTGCCTACACGCCTTATGGAACACTTAAGGTTAATCGTTCGTTGTCTTCCCAGACTTACTTGTATTTGTCACGGTTGTATGGTTAAGTAAGTCTAAGGTATGTGATTTTTATGTCTTTTATATTTTATCGCCTGTGCTAATGAGGGAAAGGATGAAGAGACTAAGTAACTAACTTTAACTAACTAAGTTCTAATGCCTAGCATTAGTATCCGTTCTAACTTGCCATTCACACCCTGAGCCAATGCAACCTTCTAGGATTACCAAATGTTATTCATTGCTGGGATTACCAAGCGTAACGCATGTGCTCAAAGTGGTCGTACTGAATGCACTTAACTAGGAGTGTTGAGGGTTGAGAGAGATTAATTAACTAATAAAGAATTTAAAAAATTAACAATAATTAAAGTCCTAATTAGCTTAGTCCATGCACTGCAAGGTTTATCCAAAAGTTTGTCTTTATTTCCATACACAAACTTGTGCTCAGGTACAATAGTTGCTCGAATAAAGATCTGTTCACTTTGGGACTCCTACTGTGGGCACATGGAAATTACTCTAACTCTGGAATGAAAAAACTACAAGAGTTTGGCTAAGGTCTAGATCTAGATGGAGAAACAAGGAAGAGCCGCCTCTTATTTATAGAAATGGCAACAGACTGCAATATCACATACACGATATCGTGGCAGATGCGATATCATGTCCCATTAATCAACATGAAGGAGATGTTCCTTGCTATGCCCTATCTATGAGATATTATTGTACTAGTCCACATTGGTAATGATGCATGGACCATGTATGATCCTCGAAGTGAGGAGGAGAAGACAAAGGCATTGTTGATGCTTTCCATCTTTCACCAGTAGTCATAACTATAGTAGGACATCAACAACTACCATAGCCTTAACCACAACAACCGCATGCAACAGAGGTTGGAGAAGGCCTTTTGACACCTCAGGAACCTCCATCACCTAGGACCATTTGATTTTCTCCTTGTCTTTAAGTTCTAGAGGGGTTTTGTTGTCAATTTTTGTAATAGTGTTCAATTTTGTTATCATGAATACTAATTTTTGTAAAAGTTGTAAATTCGTACACTTGGGCACTTAGCATCAATCTGAGTTAGTTAGTTAGTCAATAATCTCATACCTTCCCAAAATTTTGTAAGAAGCTTGTTCCTCCTTTTTTTTACTTGAGTACAAGTTAACATTTAGTTGTGAATGTATAATGAGTCATGGTTGATTGGATCATGTCAACATAAATACGTCAATGCATTTCCATCAATGTTTACCCATCGATGCATGGTTTGATGCATCCACGCATACACATCGACGAAGTGTCTAGTCTTGCCCATATAAATGTGTGCACCTGTTACATTTATGACATCCGTTGTTAAGTAGCATAACTAAAATCTTACAATTTATTCCTTCTAGAGTTAGAATATTTTCTAAGTGGCCATAGTAGGAGTTGAGAAGTGTATGAATCTTTATTCGAGCACTGATGTACTTAGGCATCCTAGTGTGAATGACAATAAAAACAAGTTTTCTTAATAAACCTTGTAGCACTTGGACTTAGCACAATATCTACTTAATGCATTTACTATTCATGCAATTTATGTTCATGCATTTAATTAATTAATTAATAGTGGATAATTATTGCACATAAGTATGACCATCACAAGCATACATTAACGCTTAGTAATCCTACTAGCACTTATGCTTGGTAACCTAGTAGCGTTGCAACGTGTTTAGGATGTGTATGGTGGATGGGAATGGATGCCTGTGTTAGGATTAGTCTAAAGCATTATTTAGTTATTAGATTAGTTAAACATTTTAAGTACTTTATTTTCTATACTTAAGCAAATTAAATGAAAAATATAAAAATGATATAAATCATATGCTTCATTTACACTTAACCATCCCATTATACCTCACAAGTGGAACTAAGAAGACAATGGTCACATCCTTAAGATTCATTACCTAGCTAATGTGCACTTAGAGAGCTAAATTCTATGAAATTTGACTGGATCTCTTAGTGAATGCTAGTGATTCATACGAGTGGGCATAGGAACTGCTCACTGCTCACTAATACTTTTGTAGAATTTAAGTAGAAGATATATATAACCATGTCAAAAGAGTACATCCTTTAAAATCAAACTTATGGGATTATTACAACCAAAAAATAAATGACTATATGCATCCCAACATGAAACTTATATTGAACTTTATAGCTCAATCTTGTCTACTAGAATCAAATCCATAACTTGAAGTGTCCAAATCAAGAGTCTTACCACTAGGTTAATAACTCATTATTTGGGATCAAACTTGTAAGGGTGTTGAAACTAGAAATAAGTGAAACATAAGTACACTCCATGATTTTATATAAGTTTATAACTTAGTGCTACCAAGTAGAATTCAATCTATGACCTAGGGTTACTAGGCTAAGATTGATACCACTAGGCTAGTACCTCATTATTTGGGATCAAACCTCTAACCTACAAACCATTACCTACATGCTCTAACTAAACGAGCAATGTGTCACTAACAACAAACATTTTATTAAGCCATGAAATACATGGATTAATGAACCAACATAATGTCAATTGTAAAAATTATTATTTTTAACTTTCTTACATAAGAATAAATATAAGCTATGATATGATATACTTAATGCTTTTCAAAAGGATATAAGAAAACAATGAAGTAATAATCTAGTGGTAAGACTCTTGATTTGAAAACTCCAAGTCATGGGTTTGATTCTAGTGAGTAATGTTGAATTAAAAAGTTCATATTAGACTATATACCTTTGGGTGTACTTATATTACAATTATGTCAAGTTTCCAATATCCCAAAGGGACTTTAGAATTATCAATCTCCTACTTTAAGCATTTGTTAAAATATGTCCTAGAAATTGCTAGTGTATGAACTAGGACTATGAGAGATGGATCATTGTGTGATGAGCATTATGTAGGTATGAAATGGCTAGTTCAAATCATAGTTAAGGCACATTTACATTATACCTTACTTCTATGAAAGTGTGATATTGGCATTATATCGTAGGGGTGTATATAGGGGGGAAAAGTTATCAATTCTACTCCTTTCTTCCTCCCCTCCTCAAACACCTCAAACCAAGAAATTAAAGTGGACAACTAAACCTCTTTCACTAGTGGTAGGCTTATTTTTGGTTCTCATGTCATTAATAATTCCCTAACATGAATATAAATTAAAGAAATATGTGTAAGAAAACTAATTTTATAGCATTATTATCTTTCATTTAATAAAAGAAACAGAAAGAGTGCATTCTTATCAATGTTGTAAATTTTCTAACTTGTGAAAATTTCACTAAAGACTTCAAGATCTTGTTTCAAAAAATAAATGATGATAATGTTAATTTTTCTTTTTAAAATAATTTTTGAAGTAATATTTTGCATATCATGAATTGTACTACACTTTTATTCCTGGCTTTGATTATCTACTAAGACCTAAACTATTTTTTCAACATACAAACTCAATTTTTTTACATTATATTATTAGTTGTTTCCAAGAAAAATATCTTGCACCCAACATTTTGCCCAATTGAGCTTGATGATAAATTGAGTCTCGCATTGTTTGTAGGCTTGTTTATTCATTGAAATGCAATTGTTAAATTTGTTATAGCACATGAATAAACTTATAATTTTGATGTTAATGCTTAAGAACAAATGGATGTTACTTGTGTTATTAAAATTCCTAATATTTTTTAATGTTTTAAAAGTTAGAATTTGAACATGAAGCTATTATTAGAGATGGAACTATTCTTAGACATTTTGACAATCATTAAAGATATTTTGTTGAAATAAATCTTTTCAATGAAAAAAAATACTTTTTAAAATAATAGTAGAAATTGATGAGCGGCAAGCTACCCCTATGCCCAACCATACAAATCACAAGTGTTCACATGTAATCTGGTTAAATTCCACAAACTATAGTTACTAAGTGCACTAGAGCTAAACAATGTGTGTGTGTGTGTTGTTCATTCATTGTCTTCCCAGTCCCACTTGTGGAATGCAATTGTTTGGTTAAGTGTGACTGAGGCATAAGATTTTTATTATTTTGTGTTTTTATGGAATTACTCACCTAGAACAAGAATAAAAGTAAGAGTGATTAAAACTAAAAGTGATTAATTGCTAAGGAAACTAAAGTCTAATCTAGCCTAACATAAGTAATCGTTCCCACTTCTCGGACACATCTTGAACTTTGTGCAAACACTATTAGGCTATTAAATGCTAGTCGTTTCTAAGCTACCAAATGTCACACATATGCTCAAAGGGGTCTTGCTTAATGATTTTATTAATTGATCAAAATAAATAACATTAATGTAAACTACATAAAATATAAATGCTTAGGAAAGAAAATCTCAAGTGCTGCAAGGAATGGATCAAAGAGTTCGTCTTTATTGCCAACACAATGGTGTGCTCAGGTACATCAATGCTTGAATAAAAATTCGTTTACACTTAGACCTCTTGTTGCAAGCACTTAGAAAATATTCTAACTTTCAAATGGAAAAACTACAAGAGTTTTGCTACTTGACTACTAAAAACCTACTCCCAATTGTGCACCTAGGTGCTGTATTTATAGACTCGGGAGTAACCCTATGATATTAAATGTATGATATCGCATCTTGGGCCATGATATCGCATACCCAATATTGTGTACCTGATATCATGGCCACCCCAATATTGAAGTGATGAAAAACATGATTTATCATAAATAAATATGTTTAGTTGGTTATTTATTACAACTCACCTATGTTTTTTCACTTGTTCAATCCTTGGCCAACTTTACAAATTGCAAATTAGTCATAGAAACTAAGAGAAAGTAAGAAGAATCTATTATTACTTAAGATCTTAATGTTGGCGCATCCACTACATCTTCCATAATGTGAAGACAAAATAGTTATTAAAGAAAAGGGTAATGCATCAATTGAACTATAATTATGGTCAAGAAAATTCATTAGAACAATTATGAGGGTTTTATTACAATTGATTCAAGATAGTTTACAAACTTTAAAAGCTCTGTAAAAAGATAATTTTATTCCAAAATTAGTGTTTTAAAGGTAGCACAAAATCTAGCCAATTTCTTTTCAAATCAATTCAATTCTATGGATACTTTAATGGAAGATATTTCTACTAACTAAAAATTTTAGTGTGATATGATTTTTCATTAAAATAAAATCTCTACCTTTTATCTATTTTGGGGGGTTGAAGGGAAGGAGATGGGGTTTTGTTGTTATAATAAACCCCTAAAATTCAAAAACTTTATTAATAAATATCAATAGTACATCCAAAGTAGTAATATAATGGTTCATGGTCAAAAACCCAAATAAAAAATGCATTAAATCATAGCTTTAGAGCATCAAAAATAGGAGCCAGAGAGAAAGACAAGGCTTAATCATTTTGGAACTATCAATATTGGTTTTCATCCTTGCAACAAATCTTGAAAAATCTCTTCTTTAGGGTAGGAAAATGATTAAGCCTACCCTCTATTAGAAGTGCCCTTTCAGGTTTTCGCTTCCAAACAGAGGTTTCTTGTTAAATCAAAATAAACCAAAAAGCCATCTAAATTACAAATGACAAAAAATTAGACATAATCTAAAAGAAATCAAGGAATAACACAGGGAGAATTCTTTCATGCACATAAGAAAGAAAAGAAAGAATTAATATTCCTAGGATACTTTCTTTTCTTACTAAAAACTTAAAATAAAAAAGTTCATATAAAGATTTAATTTTATTTCAAAATTGAAGTTTTACTTCGTAGAATGCCTTTTATAGATCACATCACATATGTGCTTCTAAATGCAAAAGAGGACATTAGGCCAAAGCATATTTCAAAAAATATCAAAAGTGCTAGTATTTATTGTCCCTACAAAAATGGCATAAATAGAAGAATTCTAAAATTTTTAAAATCCAAGAACTAAAAAACACAATTGTCAAACTTGGTAAGCAAAAGAGCAATAAACAAAAACATGTTCAAAACCAAGAAGTTGTAATTGACACCCAATAGAAAGGTCTCTATATAATAAAGACTAAGCAAAAAACTACACTTTCAACTAACTCCCAAGTTTCCATAATTTTTAAAAATTTGTGTTCAGTCTTTCTCAATATATTGAGTGTTCTATCTATGATTAAGGATTTCAAAAGGAGCTTTCTCTTTATCAAACCACTACTAAACTTTTGCAAGAGAAAAATGAACACTCTTAACACCATTAGGCTAAACCTAATTATTCCAAAAACAAGATGAGATTTAAGAAGTATATCCTAAGAAAACTACCAAACATCTATCACGAAGAGTTTGAAAAGAGGCCTTATCTATTTTACTTAAATTGAATTCAGCTTGAAATATTTCTCATTCTAATAACACAATAGGGGTTGTATTAGGAAAAAAATATACAATATGAAGAATACCTTTATGATTGAATTTAATTCTTTTCAGGTGAGAATCATAAGCATCTAAAATACTAATATTTTTACATGGTGTCCACTAGATAGACATTCATTTAATCAAATCCCATGAATGTTGGGAAGGATGCCATTACAAATCAAAATTGATTTGCTACCAAGCTAACCAAATAGGTTAAAGCACTATTGATCCTCAAATTTTAATTTTAGTAGAAGCAATAACCTAATTTTTCCAACGAGTGTTAAACCAAGTTTTTGATATAGCTAGACAACCTAAGAAATTTCTAATCACCTTGTAAAGCTCTTAAAATCCATTTGGTAGCAAGTAATATACCTTGACAATAGGTTTAAGAAGAACCCAAACAACCAGCTTTTTTATTAAGAGTGTAAAATTCCCAATTAACTCAAGGAAATTAGTGAAGAACATCATTGTTGCCCCTAAAAAGGATCTAATAAACTACTCTAATTACTCATACGATCTTTTAGAAGAAGTCATAAAGGAAGTGTAATCAACATGAGTAGATTGTAAAATTATAGAAGCAACAATAAATCTTTTGGCTAAAAATAATGGTTTATCAACCCACTTACTAATTTTCTGATGAACTGTATTAAAAACTTTCTTCCAGAAATGATTGGAAGAAGTTAAAGGATAAAAAGGAATGTCCACTAGAGTTACAAACTAAGAAGCTTGAACCTGGCTATAAGAAAAATTAGAAAGCTCCAAAGAAATATTGCCAAGATTGTATCTCATAGAATGAGATTTATTCCAATTAATAGTAAAACCAAAGGCTTTACAATAAGCTTTAGATACAATGAAGGGTACTATTTAAATTATCTTCAGTTTCTTGTAGAAGAAGAAAGTTGTTTTTTGTAAAGTGATTATTAATAATTTGGTGTTGAATAGTTGGAAGAGATAAACCTTTGGTCTTGTCTTTAAAAATATAGTGCTGTAAAAGATAACCAAAAGCTTTAACAACAAGAGTAAAATGATGATAAGCAAATCTTTCCTAACTGATCATTGAAGAGTAATAGTAGAAGAACAACTCTTGTTAATGCATATCTTAGTACTAGTATAGGAAAATAACATTCTAACATGAAAGATAAAAAAACCCAAGCCTAACTTGTATAACATAGTCAAAATAAAAAGCCACTCCATCCTATCATAGGCTTTATTATAATCTAATTTTAGAAGAATAATATCTTGATTAGTATGCATGGTTAGATTCGTTATCATTGTAGCTATGAAAACATTTTCTAAAATAAATCTACCTAGAACAAAACCTATTTGTTATTCTTTGACTAATTGATGCAAAGACCTTTGAACTTTTAAAGCAAGAGCCTTAACAGTAATCTTATAGTTAACATTTAGCAAAGTAATAAGTAGCCAATTAGTAATCTCAAATTTATTACCTAACTTCCAAATGAGTTTTATTAAACCTTGATTAATCATTTGACCAAGAGAATCTTTAGATAGAGCTTCTTGATACATGCTAGAAAAAATCAATAGTAATATCATCTCAAAATTCTTTATAAAACTCACAAGGTAGACCTTTAGGACCAAGACATTTATTATTAGCCATAGAGAAAAGAGCTTCTTTAAAATCCTACATAGTGAACATGCCATCCTCTTCCAAAATAGACTAAGAATAAGTGGGAGTCACAAATGTACAAAAATTTAGAGCTTCTTTATCAATACCTTGTGAAGTAAACACATCCAAATAATGATAAAAAAAAGCATCTAAAATATTTATAGAAGTAAAGAGAATCTCACCATTAACATGAATTTCATCAATTTGATAACTCATTTTAGGACCTTTTAAAAACTTGAAGAATTCTTTTGAAGCTCTATCCCTTTTTTTCAACCAAGATAACTAATGCTTAAGTAAATCATCTTGTGCCTTGTGATTTTCAAAAACCTTTTTCTACTATTGAAGGCTGACAAGCTATTGCAAAACACTTTCATCAAGAAAGGTATGAAACAAATATTTTACCAATTGTTAAATTTTTTGCCTAGTTTTAAGAGTAAAAACTAGAAATTTTTTAGCTAAGCATTTACTGAAGTTTCTTATAAATCTCATAGTCTGCAAAATATCTTTTTCCCACCATTTAATAAAACCATTAGAATTTACTAGTCTTGAAACCAAGTTCTAAGCATACTAAAAGGACCTTTGAAAGTTTTTATTAGGTAAAAAAGTAGTATTAGCAATAAAAATATTAGAGGGAAGATTCGCATGGGTAGATGATCTAAAAGAGTACATTTTGGTTGTGCTCAAACAAAGGTTTTACCCTAACCAAGAGATTTTGGTTTTACTATACTAGCACCAAGAGAGTAAAATGTTTTCCGCTGTTGGTCTGGAATCACACATGCCTGTCCGAAGGGGTTTACCTGCCGTCCTTTATGAAAACGGTGAGGACGGCTCGGGATGTTTTGATCCCAAAACTTCACAGGTAAGCATCCTGTGAACAAGCCTTTTTTCTTCACAGGTAAGCATCATTCAAGCCTTGTTCAATCGGGTCATGCGAAAACCGGAAAACACAGACCCGCCTACGTGAAAACGACCAGCGTTTTTCGTCAAAAACGATTATATTGATATATGATGATTATCCGCCCCGCGCATTGCAGAATGCAACCGTTGAGGGCTCGGTGCGGGAACGAGTCCCCGAGTTCCCCTGAATCGGGGTTTTTCTATTCTATCTATAGAAGCAGTCAATCGGTGGAAGGCAAGCAACTCTCGTAAGAGGTCTTCCCGGTCGAGATGTCTGAGGGAAACTGTATCGGTATCAACAATTGTCGCAACGGTCCTGTAACTGTGGAAAAGGGTCCT
>MNCI01028468.1:0-30305 GCA_015680685.1 Gnetum montanum | reverse complement strand
CCATTCCACTTACAAACATTTTTTTGAAAAGAAACATATCAAGAAGGTCAAGATTTTGTAGCTTGAAGAACTCTTTGATCTGTTAGAGCTTTCTTTCTTATATTGAAAAAAAGTACTTGAAAGATATATAATTTAATCGATAATCTAACTTACCTCATGTAAAACATGTAAAAATGATAACTACTCTAAAAATCATAGATGGTTAATACATAGTAGTAACAGTTTTTTTATTTGTATAATAGAAAACTATGCAGATAGAAAAATTAGGGAGGTTCCTGAAATTAGGGAGGTTCCTGAAATTACAATTCATACCCATAATGTTAATTAAGAAAGAGGCTAGTTTACCCACTTGGCTTAGTGATCTATCCTAAAAAAAATCAAACAATCTAGAAGTTTTTCTAATTTTTTTAATTTAAATTTTCTGTATCTTTTCATATTTTTTTAATGTTTAGTAATAATTTTATGTATTTCTTAGTATATTCTATGATTATGGGTGCTTGATGACTTATATGTAACAAGTTAAGTTTAGTTAGGCTTGAGATGTGATGATATTGCTGTTTTTTTCCTTCCATTCCTTGTCATTTCTTTATTTATCCCATCTTCTATGTTTTATATGTTTTTTCTAATAACCATGTTACTTTGCCTTAAAATTATAGTTATATCTTTTAAAATTAAAATTTTCTTTTAATTTTTATTATTTAGAACCAAGTATTATCCACTACATATTTCTATTAGAAAAAAACTAAGTATTTTTGTTTTAATTAACTGTAATGTTATTTGTTCCCTCTCTGATCCTTAAGAAATCAATTATGAGTAATGATGAATCTTGTATTATTAAAAACCTCCTAGTAAAAAAGAAAATGCAAAATAAATGATACTCAAGTATGCACTTGAAACCCTTAGAGTCCATTAAATTCATTATAATACAACTCAACATAAAGGATGATTTAATGAAGGGAAAAATAGCTTCAGACATAGAAGATTCAAGACAAAGGTTTAAATATGAAACATAAGGAATTTAAAAAAATGATATCAAAGAGATCTTAAGAGCATGTGGAAATAGACAAGAGAAAAAAAAATTTCACATTAGGTCAAAGGATGTTCATCAACACAAATGCCTATTTATATGTCAATTACAATTGCATAGTGAATCAATGTTGTAATCATACTCCTATGGGTTCTTATTAGCTAATATGTAGATTTTCAGTAGAGGTAGTACTGGAGGATGAAGAACATGTTTGTCTTGCTTATTTTTTTTAATTTATTAAGACTTAAATATGGCTTTCAAACTAAAGAATTGGTACAACTTTTTAGGTTAGAATTTTCAAACTTGAGGGAGTTCCTTAATTAGGTTTTCAAACCCATCAAAAACATGTTGAAAGCTTGTAAAAGCTTCTTTGATGTTATAATCCTTTTAAGATGTATTTAAAATAGAATAAAGCCTTTCAATTTTTAATTTTTAATTTTCAATTTAGTAACTTGAAATTATACATGTTTGTAGCAGGTTTCTACAAATTGCCATTGATAATTATGAATTGTAACTTCATAATTTGGAGTTATTCAAGCAAGGCATTATATTCACTATATAAGTAGTTCCTTATATGATTACTAAAAGTAGGTAAAAAAGACATCAAATCCTTAAGACATTAAGCCATTAAATTTCTTTTCTTTTCTTGTAACACTTGGTTAGAATTAAGGCTTACTAGAACATAGTGCAATTGTTTGGGTTTTCATATGGTTTCCATAGGATAATCTCTTGTATTCATGGTATATTTTTTTGAAGTCATGATCAAATCTCTATTTCTGTTGCTACTTGTTATTCTTAATGTTTAGTTAATTAAAGTGTAAATTAACAAATTGGCATCATAGAAAGGTTGAATTTATTGCTATGATTCTTACCTTATAAAGTGAAAGCATTTCTAAAAATGACAAGTAGTTCAAGATAATGTTGATATCAACATTGCCTATGCCCTTATGGGTCCACGATTATTAACATCTCTACACATTAGAAAAATATTTATGAAACCCAGATATAGACATTGAAATTGTAGGCAACAATTTTGCAACAAGCTGAATTATTGTGTTGATTAAGAAAGAGGCTATATATTATATTAAAGGTTATAAGGCAACCTATTAGTTTTCTTCACCAACGTGTTTTCAAATAGAACTTAAAAGAAAAAAATGTAACTTAGCAATTTTAATTTTTGCCTAACACTAATTTCAACATTACTTGTATCTACAATTAATATTTGTAATTCATAGTTTTGAGGGTGGAGTATTTTCTCATCTTAAACGGGTTCACCTATATGATATTGGCCATTAAATCTAACAGCAAGCATTCCCCAAAATCTTTTTCTTTTCTTTTCTTTCAATTTAATTGTCAGTTTTTGAGTGGTTGAAAAAGGATGTATGTGGATAAACAACACCGAACTATGTGCACAGGATCCCGGTCACTGCAGGAATAGACATTATCAATACTTCAAAATTCTTGAAACAAGATGATGCTGTTGTGAGTGTGTCAGAATTGGAAGGAGATATTAAACACTCTGCATGACTTGCTGCTTACCATGACATGCATAAATCTTGAAAAAATATAAAAAATAATAACCAATCCAAGGCAGTAAAGTCAAGATTACAAAATCGCAAGTGAACTCTCCACCAAAAATAAAAAATTCACCGACCACCTTTTTCTCTCAAAAAGCAAGACAAAAATAAAAGACAAACGAAGGAAGAGCGAAATCGGTGGCGCCCTGCCAAAGCTAGCAGTTAATTAGGTAAAAACTTAAAAAAACACACACCATCCAACATTAAAGGTAAACTAAATCAAAGCTTGCATAACAATTCATTCATGATAAAAATTCAAGTTCCACTCGAAGCCATGTGACTGGTTTTCAGAGTCCTCCTCCGTTAAATGTGGAGAGAACTTTCCATTTTTTTTCCCGTATGTGTCCCATCGGCCTTCCCATTGTTCACACAGGCTAAATCAATAAATAAATATGATTTAAGTGATGCTTCTTTGACACGATAAAAACTGTTTGACCATATGAAATACAAGGATTCCATAGCCAACATTTGCAGTTGCTGGATTGACCTCCTACAGGACACATAACCTGTTAAAATAGTAAGCCTTTTATGCGTTCAGCCATCCTCAACTATTATGAACGGAGTTTTCTCTTTTTCTTAAGAAAGAAAAAGAAAAAAACATAAGAATTCATATCATAGGTTAATTATTATTTTTAGTTTTGAGAGAACTACGGTGGTTGGTTTAATTTTATGTGTGAGGATTTGTGTGAAATCGGTACTTCGAATTTATTGTGTTTATGGTGGTGAGGAAATCTCTGGTACTGCCTAAGAACAGCAATGATCATATAGGACCCAACCTATAAGTTCATCTGTGGAAAGAATGCCTGAACATGGAAACATCAGGATGGACGTTAATGGAAACCATAGAATGGGCAATCTCAACCTTCGGCAAGCACCGTAATGTCTGACATTGTTTGAGAGCTTGAATTTAAAAACCATTTTTTTACGCTGTTATTTCAGACTAGGCCCCGCGTTGCAGAGAATCTCTAATTTGCGTTCTACAGGTGTTCTGCCGAAAAAGATGGCATGCATGGCAGGTTGTCATCTACGGAGGCGAAAAAAAGAAACGGAAAGTGGCAGTGACTGCAGAGCAAAAACGGGAATGGTGTCAGTGGGAGAGTATTCCTTAAAGCATCCCTTTACTGCGGTGGAATTTTGGCCCAGATTTTACTATCCGCCATGGGAAAGAAAATTTTGTCATGTTTACTGTCCTAAAGTTTACTTTGCAAAACAGCCTAGATTCCATCCCAAAAGTCCCATAAGCAGGTTTGGTGATCTATCATTTTTATCATTTTTGGTCTGTCTTGGATTAATTTGGGAGCCATGCTCTTTTATCTCTAAATGTGATTAAATTACAAAATTATTAAAGGGTTTCTACAATTCTACATAATGTGCATTGTGGCCACAATATATCATACTCCGGCTTGGCACAATGTGTTGCACATGTATTTTATTGAATTCTTCTAAGCTCTAAATTGATGTCAGAAACTGCAATGACATTGGTAATTTTTTTGTAATTTCTGGCCCATGGCTGAAGAGCAAACCTAGGAATGTTCGACAAGACTCATCCTTTTAAGAAGTTTCCTATTCTAAGATTGTATCAAGGGTTTGCAATGGATGTAGGAATCTAGATCCTCTTGTAATAGACATTAAAAGATATTTGAGTGGTTGTACTTTTGCTACTGCATAACCAACAACCGTGATGTTGTAACTAACAAACAGGAATAACCAACAAAATCAATGCAACAATGAACATGCCGATAGCAAAAATGCAACAACGAAGGACACAACTTGATTATGTTCAAAGCTTAAGCTTGAAATGATGATTCCATTGGAGGAGCAGAATGAGTTTAAGGAGAAGGAGGTGGCGGACGTGGCAGAAATTACTAGCAGAGAGCAGCAACCGATGTAAGATGTGGTTGTAACTGCTCAACATTTGGAGATGTGGGGGAAGTTACGATAGAAAGTGGTAGGTGTTTTCGGAGTTCGAGGAACTCCAACAGTGGTGGGCAGCTATAAAGCTATTTATGACTAGCTACAAAAAATTCATCATTAGATCCTGGTGGTCTTGAGGGCTCTAAAATCCATTAGATCTTGGTGCCAGCCAAAAAACCAATGGATGATGGTATCCTTTTCCTTTGTGGTAGCACTTCCTGCTTCAAAACCAGCAAAAGGCAGTTTCCATGGGCAATGTGGGAACATGCATGCGTTGGAACCACACAACTTCAATCCTAAATGGTGCAGGAATATGCATGTGTAGGAACTATATGGCTTTAGTCTTGAATGGTGCATTTGTGCTATACACAGTGCATGACAGGTCACAACTAGTGATCAGTAGTGACAAACATGCCACATAGATGGCTGTGTGTCACCAGCAGTAGATGTGTTTGTCACTACAGGGGTAGTAGTGGCTTTGGACTACAATGAAGCACATGTGACTACAGAAAGTGGTGGTGTGAAGGTCTAGCCTCTCCTCTCTCTCCACAACAGTGGTGACAACGGGACCTGGGAGCCTCCCCTCTTAGTGACGATGGCAGGTGACCTTCTCTCTCTTTCCTATCCATGTGGTATGACCTAACAACCTCCTCTCCCTAATGTGACGACTATAGAGACAATAGGCATAGGATCTGCAGGGAGCACAAGGTTAAGTTCTCTCTCTCCAGCAGCTTCCATATTTTTTTTTCTGCCCCAAAGATAGACTACGCAAGCAGTCTCCTCTCCTTTCTCCAACATGTGATGACATTTAGCAACTGCAACAAGTGATGTCTCCCAGTAGTAAGGTTTCCTTTTCTATCCTAGTAATGTAGCAAGCGATTAGATGGTGCACAAATTTTCTCCCACTCTAGCAAGTGACATGACAGAAGCATGTGGTAATGCATAGTAGACATTAGTGACATCCTCTTCTCTCCCTCTTTAGGCAATGATCGCAATTTTTTTTCCTAGTCGTGGGTACCATTGGTAGCGACAAACCAACAATGCTAGTGGGACTGGTGAAATTTTATTTATTTTAGTTACTTATTGTATTATTGAATTCAAAACAATCATTTAATTTAGGTGCTTGGTTTCATTTTTATTTATTATTTTAAAATATCACATTGCCTCTTTCCAAGTAAGACTATTCTCAAGTTTTCATACCCATATGAAATGTGTCGTAACCAATAGTCTTCTTAAATGAGTTTTTCTTTTCTCAAGTGTTTGTGTGACCAAAATTTATGCATCACACCTTTTTAGCTTTAGGAGAAGGACAATCTTTCTAGCCTTTTGTTTTTCCATATTAGTTTTTCTTATCATTTTTCTTATACCTATTTTGTTTCCGATCTTGTTCCAAAACTTGTTGATTTTTTTTTTTTTGCTAAAATCTATGTTTTCAGCCATGGTGTTGAAAAATATTTTTTTAAAAGTTTTAAGCCCTTTTATTTTTTGATCTCAAAGGCTTGTCTTCTGAAAATTTTTTAGTCTCGTCACCCATTTGTAATCCTTTTTTAAAACAGCATTCATCTTCTAGTCCCATTTTTAGATTTGTGTTTTGGTGGTCCTTACTTAACTTTGGTAAGGTCGTTTTATTTAATTATTCAATTTTAAAATTATTTTCCTAAAATTTTTAATTTTACTATTTTTCTTTTAAAATTTATAAGTATTGAAATTTCATATATTTATTTTTCTTTAAATTTGTTTAAATAGCCTATTTTGGTTTTTTTTCTTTGTTAAAAAATTATTATTGCAATATTTCTTTTCCTTTTTGTTAATTTTAATGCTTTATTTTAACACTTATATGCTGTGATTTTTTATTTTATGAGCAAACTTACCTCTACCCCTAACCGACCAACAACTTGTTACTTTACATTAAGGAAATGACGAACTTCATTTTTTCAAAATTTTATTCTTAGGAGAACTCAGACAAGGATGGTAGCCAATCAACTCCCAACTCCCTTGATGAGCAACCCCTTCAACTTTACTAACTACCACGATATCCCAAAATCACATCAAAATATAATTTTTTCTTCAATCCCACAAGCCCTACTAGTGATGCTTGCCAACATATATAATGTTTTGAAACCTTACTAGGCATCCACAACATTGTTTAAAACAACATAAAATGTAGGGTATTGGAGACAATTTTTAGAAACAAAGCCACCCAATGCTTCACAAGAACCAAACCCCCATGCTCTTCTTAGAAGAACTCCACCTAAACAAGAAGTCAAAGATGAACATAAGACTTAGAACCTAATTGAGGATTTAAAGAAAATTAAAGCTAACATTTCAATGTATGACCTTCTATAGTTTAATGAAATGAAAGATGTAATCCAAGAGGTAGTTCATAAATCTGAAACCAATAAAGGAAAATCCAGAGTAATCGAAAGGCATGTTCACTTCGTAGAAGGTCCTAACATGCTATTAGTACAAAATGCAAACAATTCCATGTTGAGCAAGAAAGAGCAACCTCTTTTTCTAATAACTCTAATTATTTTAGGAAAGAATGTTTATAATTGTTTGATGATTCTGTGGCAACCATTAATGTCATGCCACTTGAGGTATGTAAAGCCTTAAGAGAACAAATGCTACCACAAACAAAAAGTGTAATACAACTTAATGGGTCTAATGTGCTCGTAGTGGGGTCATTAAAATAAGTAAGAGTAAAAATTAAACAATAACTAACATTTACATGTTACACAAATATTTTAGTAGTTGACATGTCACTCACTTATGGTGTACTCTTATTTAGGACTTTTGGACCCAACTTTGGAGGCTTCTTTAAGATAGATTTCTCAAAACTATTAATCCCTATCAAAGGAAAGTCTAAATATATGTTCATACCTAGAGAATCCTTTTATAAGCAAGTTGTAACAAATTTTGATTAGCAAAATCAATCTTTGGAGAACCAAAACCCTAATCTTTACATTGGGGTTATTGAGGTTGAGCATGGTGATCATGTTACAAATGGCCATGTGAGTGAAACTACAAAATAAATCTTGTCTCTCATATAGATTCCCCCCCAACCCTATTAAACTTCAAAAGAAGGTGGAAAATTTGATGAAGACACCTTATGTTATCATTAACACAATGGATTTCTTCTAAATGACATGCCACCTTTAAGAAAGGACAAAGATACAAATGAGATCCCAACCATCAAAACATTAGAAGGTGTGCCAGGTTTTGATGATGACGTATCCATGGAACACTTTCCTAGAGAAGCTATGTTCAATGGTTTACAAAAACTTAGACCTAAGATTGAAACTCATATGAAAGAAGAACTTGATGAACTTATAAGATTTAAAATTACTCATCTTATGAAACATTTAAATTTAGTGCCTACTGGAAAATGGGCAAGCAAATTACAATTAGGTTTTGATTTTTGTAATCTTAATAATCAACAAATTGTTAAATGATGGCTTGACAAGAAACATGGGAGTAAAGCCTTTAAGATAGAAGATCTAGTCTAGAGAAAGGGTAGAGCATTTGGTGAAACTAGTCTTTAAAGTAAGTTCTCTCCTATGTGGTCACATCCATTGAGTTCTGTCAAGGGTATTACCATGTGATCCATATTTCCGCATCAACAGATAAATACATAAAATAATAAATAAATTCAATGGTAGCAATTAGAATCTTTGAAAATACAGAATCAAATGATATAAATTAAATAATTAAAATACTTTATACAATGTAAACGTTGAAGACTTTGGATATTGCAATGTTCATGTTTTAATTATGAGATACTTGGTGTCATAATCCTATTTAAGTTGTAAGATTATGGGTTCTAATTTGGAGAAATAATGGTGGATTGAAATTTGGAAAGTGTTTTTCACATGGATGAGTTTACTATGCATCAAAAGAATCCGGTTCATGGAAGCGAGGAATCAAGGATTCGTGATTCTGAACGTGTTGGGTACATGTGCCTCAAAAAAAAAGTGCAGATGGGTTCATAGCGAGGGAGGTGATAGAGAAAATTTAAATATATTAAGTTTTTTTAAAAATTTAAATCTAATATATCATAAAAAACATTGTAGAATATAGAATAAGTAGAATGTAAATTCGAAATATTGTTAATGCTTAAAAATTGCATAAAATATTGCAATGAAACAGTAAGTATTGAGACTCATGTGTGTTATAAAATATTTTAGCATTATCACATATATATATATATATATGATAATGTTACAAAATTATCTCTTTTCAAATCAGAAAAGAGTTTTTTGCCAAAGCTTAGAAATTGTCACATTGTTCAAATTCTAATTTTAGCCTATGTTTTCTCCTTGCTCTACTCTAAAGAGTAAATTTGTAAAACCTGCTTCATTTTGTTCTATGTCATTAATATCATTTGCATAGTAATCATCTTCATCAAGGATTGAATCATCAATATTAAGATTCATTACTCCAGGAATATTAACTAAGTCAGTAGAATAACTTTCTCTATCATCAACTATTGGAACATCATCATTTTCTAGATTAACATCCCAACAAAGATTAGGTGATTGCTTATATTTTATTTCCTTTCTTTCTTCCAATCTAATCATGCTATGAA
This sequence comes from Gnetum montanum, assembly GCA_015680685.1. Lineage (NCBI taxonomy): Eukaryota > Viridiplantae > Streptophyta > Gnetopsida > Gnetales > Gnetaceae > Gnetum > Gnetum montanum. The sequence goes on along the minus strand of MNCI01028468.1, from coordinate 21,202 downwards.
TAGATAGTAATGTTTTAGCTCTTTTTTGGAGTTAGACTATTTCTTTTGATCCGATGAATAAAAGAATATGTTGACCAATTTCTTTTAGTAGCAGAAAAAGATGCAACCTACATAAATGATAAAAACAAGAATAAATTTTTGCATTGTTAAAAAATTCATTTTATAAATTATTCAAAACTTCATCAATAAACAAACTCATTTGAAGGTTTAAGACTCAAATTACTGTAACTAAGGGTATTAATTTTTTCTTTTTCTACTAGCAAAGAGCTTTTAGAAAAATGTCTTAAAATCTTTAACATTAAAATGTTATTCAATGACATAAATCTGGAAATGCAAAACAATAATAGAGTCAGGGAAAGATATTAAAAATACAACATAGTGATAAATTTAAAAATAACAAGATTAAATTTGAATAAGAAATAGAAAAAAAACTAAAAATCATAAACAAATGTACTTCAGACAACCTATTGTAGGAGGATAAACAATAGGTTGCAGCATACATTAAATCAGAAAAGGAAAAAAATAATTTCAGAGGATAAACAATAAGGGGGAAGAAAAGCAGATTTTGTGCTCATGAATCACGATAGAGATGGAGAAAAATCTTTATAGCAATGAGGGAAGAAGAAAATAAGGTGAGTGCATTCTTACCGAACCAAGAGTGAATGTTCAGCGGAAAAATTCAAGCTATGTTGCCGGTACACTAAGCTTACAAAGCTAAGGCATGTAGCGCTCGCATTTAAAGAATGTAAGAAATATCATCCAAATTTTTTAAGAAAAAAAACTAGAATTAAGGATCGAAGAGAACCACTTCCAATGCATGCCTACGTAGGCTTGGAAAGCGAGGAGATACTCCATCTAGATTCACTGGAAGGAAACGATCAATTTTCCTAGGAAAGAAAGACAATGAGTTAAAAAGATGAAAAGTATAGAATGATAGATGTGAAGCACATTCTGTAAGGCCACATCAACAAGATATTCCAAATGCATGTCTCCTACCCAGTCACCCAAATCAGACTGGGCAAACGAGACCCCCCTCATCAGGAGAAATGCTCATCTCCTCCTTCGTCACTACCTGCAAAATGGAAAATTGAAGCTGAGGCAAAGAATTTTATAGCTGAAAGAGAGAAATAAGGCATTTGGAGAGTCTGTGAAAGCATCCAAATCTCTGTCAATGGAGGAATAGGAGGAGCATCTATCAATACAATAAAAGGTATTGGACGTGGATGCAATTTGCAGGAAACATAAGATTGGACGCGATTTGCAACTAAAAATCGGTAAGATTTTAATCGACAATGAATGTTGTGGTTGAGAGTTGAAAATTGGATGAAAAATTATAATTTACGTACCCAATGTGGATTTTACACGCTTCTATATGAATTCCCGAATCCACCGCGAACAATACGTGAGATTTTCTTGGGAATCACGAATCTCCGGCGCATAGTGAGTTTATCACTGTGCACCAACTTTTTGCTGTAAATAGGATAATGGGATATTTGCCCTTTGGAAGGCTAAATAGAATTTGCAATGTTACCAACATGTTAGCGACGGTGTAGGATTACATTCTTCACGACATGGACGAAGCATGCTTATTTCGTTTTATCATAGTTAATGTTGAAGATAGGGTGATTTTTTAATGATATGGAAACTTTGCGCTAGTAGAATGACCTTTATCTATACAATAGGTAGAAGACGTGATAGTGATGTCCTAAACATAAGTTTTATCTTTTTACTGGGTACCTTTGAATCACTAAGATCAACTTTGGTCTGCTCCATAGGTAAATATTGCATTAAGGCTCAGGACAGATGACCATGAAGGCTAACAAAATCTTCGCATGCTTCCAGCACCTTTTGGGAGGTGTGTTAGTGCAATATTGTCTCTACATCAAAACAATCTTCCATTTTCACAAAAAGAAATAATCTACTTTTCAAAACTACCCTTCTCTCTGTTTATGACTGGACCAGATTCCTGTCAAATTCACACCAGATTCCCGTCAAATTCACACTCTTCCCAGATGCGATGAATCACATTATCCACGACATGGGCGACACCTGTTGTGTCACATGCATAAAAACTACACTCCAATTCAATGCCTATAAATAGAGATAGAGATTGAGTGGAACTCCATCAACAAACATACCAATACATTTTGATCTTCTTAAGGATGGCAAAGAATGGCAGTGCCAAAAAGGTGCAGTGGCCTGCAATGGTATGGATTGCAGTTGCAGGTTGATCTTCTTAAGGATGGAAAAGAATGGCAATGCCAGGAAGGTGCAGTGGCCTGCAATGATGTAGAGTGCAGTTGCTAGTTTGGCTCTTGCCATGGTGGTAACTATGGTGGTTTCTGATGGGGAGTACGGATTCTTCCATATCATCACAGAGGAGGCATTCAACATAATGCTATTCTCCGCAACGACCTAGGATGCCCTGCCAGCGGCTTCTATAGTTACTATGCCTTCATTGAAGCTATCAAATACTTCCTGGAATTGGGCACATGGGGAGACATTGAAACCAGACAGAGGGAGCTCGTTGCCTTTTTTGGCTAGACTACCCACCAAACCACTGCTACCTATACATATTTTCATTCTCTAACTTGCACCCTTGCTATCTGTTACAATTATATTTAGCGAGCTTCTATTAGCATGTGTAAATCTGTAAACCAATATATGTTTTGAGGGCATTTGTTTAATGTGATCAGGTGGCCTGTCAGATGCGTCGGTCAACCCATACACTAGCTTCGATTACTGTAACACAATGAGATATCAGTGTGTGGAGGGCCAGAAGTACTAAGAGCTATCATGGAACTACAACTACACTTGCTGGTAAAGATCTGGGTCTGGACCTACTTAGCAATCCTGACCTAGTTGCCACAGATCCCGTTGTGTCGTTCAAGATGGTCATCTGCTTCTAGATGACTGTGCAAGACAGGACTCCTATGGCTAACGACGCAGTAGTCAAACAGTTTCTAGGCTATGGACTCACCACCAACATCATCAATGGCAGCTTCCAGTGTGGAATCGGGTTTAATGATCGACAGGATGACCGCATTGAATTCTACCTTTGATACTGTGATATTCTGGCAGTCTCCCTCGGTGATAATGTAGACTGTGACGATCAACGTCCCTTCAACTCGCTTACGGTCAACCTCCACGGAAACACCCCTATTGGCACCACGAAGCTGCTCTGAGTTTTCCCATGCCTCTCTAAGCTTTATGGCTAGGCATCTTTACTCTGCTACTAAATAAATCAGCCAACAAGTAATTACTGGAAATGGAAACGAGGCAACAGGAAGGCAACGACCACGCAATGGAAATAACAAATAGTCTGTTGCGAAAAAGAAACTAACTTTAAATATAGAATCAATTAGTAAGTTTACGAATTTTTATATTTTAATAAAATTATGTGTATATTTCTTTGTTCATATAACAACAATTTAAAATGCAATACAATACAATGATTTTTATATATAAAAATTTACAATATTTTTCTTTATTGGTATCTAAGAACAATTATCCATCAATAAACTTAGATAGAAGTTGTAAAAGAATTTATTTAAAAATAAATATTTTTTGAAAAAAAATTAGTAAAAAAACAAAAATATATATTAAGAACAATTTTAGTCATTGATAAATAAATTTTTTTTAAATGAGTACATAACATATTATGTCCAATACATTAGCATGTTAAACTTGTAACATACTTAATATTGTTTATATCATATTGTTACTATTATTTTTCATATGTTTTTTATTTTTACCATCAAACATATTTTCATAATTAAACATGTTTTCATAATTAGAATCTAGAACTTCCATAGGAAGTTCATTATCTCCATCATCCATAGATCCTCCATAATCCCACATTCGATGAGGACCCATTTTGTAATCTTGAGAAGATTGAGATAATAACCTAATATTTAATAAACAAAAAGTAAATCTTCAGCCTTTGCAGTGCCTAGTCTGTTGTGTTTTGTTTAGTGAATACATGCATATTCACTCCAATTTCTTTCACATGCTAATGCACTGGAAACCTATAATACAAAAAAGAATTAAATTGAAAACCTAATAAGAAGATTCTACTAAAAAATATTTGTTACATAAGCATGAGGATTTTGATTATCTTCTTTCATAATCAATAAGAGTGAAATAACCTTTATCAAAAATAAGATAGAAATATGCTATTTTAGCTAAAATAAAGGAAACAGCAAAAATTAAAGAGAGGCAGCAAACATGAAGAAAGAAAAGATTAATGTCATTAAATATTCAGTTCACAAAAAAATATTTATAAATATATTTCAAGTAAAATTTACAAAAGAAAACTTACTTGATATAAAACATGAATTGCTACCTCCTTTAGTAATGGAGTTTGAGTTCCATACTGATTCCAAAATGTAAAAGCATCTAATGTTTCACGCTCATATGCACAATCATGATGTGAAAAATCTCCCTATGATTTGATATAAATGACATATTATTTCTCTATCTTTACACAATCTTCTCTACTTGAAAAACATCGATCAATATAAGTTTTACAATCTTTCTTAACTTTCTCATCTATCCATGGATTTTTATGAAACCATTTTAGATTAAGAAGAAACCCAATAGAATGAAGGGGAGAATGAAACATCCTCCATCTCTTTTCACTACATTTCCATATTAAATCCTTTGTATGCTGATCAAAAGAAAATGAATCATTTTGTAAAATTTGAAACAATGATTCTCTCATTTGATCCATTTTTTAAAAATTTCTTCCATGGATGGAGAATTACCATCGCAAAGTCTCAAAACCTCATAGATGGGATAAAAAATATTTTAAAGCAACTTCAACTTGTTTCCAAAATATTTTTCCCTAACTCCAACAATAAGATCAACAATTTCTTTACATCAACATGAATTAACACTTGATGAATTTTTCCACCTTTCCCACTCTACTGAAATTACCATTTCCCAAAGAGACTGTTTCACTTTAAAGACGTTCAATCATAATAAATTGTGAGGCAAAGCTAGTTTCTGCATATTTTAATAACTCTAAAGAAGTGTACTTTCTGCAGATGGCTTGTGACAATAAATGAGTAGTGATAAATTATTGAATTTTTTTACCATTTGCTATAACTTTAGATATCCAATTAACACAAACATAAATATCTTTTAATAATAGATTCAAGCAATGTGTTGCACAAGGAGTCCAAAAAATATTTGAATATTCATCCTCTATCATCTCTCCTGCCAAAACACTATTTGAAGCACTATCTGTGATAATTTGCAAAATATTATTTCTTTTTATTGTATTTATAGCCTCACGAAATAATCCCATTAAATAAAAAACATATTTAACATTTCCAGAAGTGTCATATAATTTGATAAAAATAACACTTTTTGGAGATGATGGAAGGATATTAATAAGTGGTTTGTTGGTAATATCTGTCCACCCATCTGATAAAATAGAAACACATGTAGTAGACCAACTATCCTTTATGCTTCTTAAATTTGCTTCAACTCTAGCTTTTTCTTCAGTTAAAAGTGTTGTTCTAATTTTTCCATAACAAGGTGGCACATACACTTTTGAAGCAGAATTTATCATCTATATGGCTTGTTTAAAATAAGGAGACCTAGCAATGTTAAAAGGCATGAAACATGCATAGAAAAGTCTTGCTATAGTTACATCCACATTTTTTTTATTTGAAGAATTAAACATTTTTTCTAAATTAGTATTTAACATTGAATTACTAACATTTGTATGTGTATCTGTACTCTTGATGGTGGACATGGCATCAAAATGCTTGAATTGCTTAATGAGATCTTCTTTTTCAGATTTTGGTATTCTTTTACACACCAAAATTTGCTCTTTTTTCCCGATTCCAAGCAAATGATATCTAACACGTGCAATAGAACTACTTCTATTTATGTTGCAATAAGGACAAATCCATGATTTGTTTCCTAAACTGCTATACTTACCTCCAGAATATTTTCCTTTAACATTTAGTATAGTCTATAGCTTTTTCAAAAAATCCTTTTTTAATAATTGATATTCTAATTTTTATCCATGCTCTTCTTGCTATTCAGAAAGCAAATCTTCTTTAGATGACATTGATCTTATACTCCTATTATAAAGATTTAGAACATTATTTACAAAGAAGATTAAAAGAAACCATAAAACAAAAACGTATTTTAAAAATGACCGCTGCAATCATGTTCTTTGATAGACAATGTATAATAGAATTCCATCCAAAAAATAAAATATAAATAAAAATTATTCCAAGTCCAATTCAAAAAAATCTTTAATTTTAAATACCACTGTCTTAAACCAATTAATAAACACAGATTCACCACTACATGTTAACAATCAAATAAAATCCTCAAAGATGGCAAAGAAGTCTATACTAGAAATCTATGGATGCTTTGGTGAGTGTGCTAATTGCTGCTTAATGTCCTTGTTTAGTTCCAATTTTTAAATTTTTTGGGTTTTCCTATGTTCTCTTATTTTCACTTGAAGAAAATATTCTCAATAATAGAAAGTTGGCAACTGTAATAGGCGAAAGTGCTAACTAGGGATCATAGGAAAGAATTGAATAATGTTATAAAAATAGTGCTAAACTATCACTATGCTATTGTTTCTTGTTGTTCTTTGTCTTTTTTACCTTATCCTTATTATTTGTTTTATTGTTTATTTTTTAATTTTATTTTTTAAAAAAGTACTTTATTTATCCTAAAATTAACAGTTATACTTTAAATAACGGTTTCTTTATTTTTTAATTACTTTTTTTACATAAAATTTTTATAGTTTAAAATAAATTGTTCTACAACAAACCATTAACCATAACACTATTTCTTTTCTCTTAACACTAACCATTAACCATTGTATTTGATACTATAATTGAAATGATTTGCAAGTTATTGGAAGTAGAGTAAATGAAATGATTTTGATCCTGAAATAGGTAAACCCGTGTAGTGCAACAAAAAAGTGTCCTCAATCAAAGGCAAGAACAATATGCATGATAATTATCTTATGATTTTCCAAAGAATCCAAATTAATTTTTTGTTGTTCTCATTTTATGTTTTGAACCACAACAGTGGGTATGGAGACGCAATGGGAGAGGCAATCAATATGCTGGAACTTGACAGTGACAAAAAGGTAGTGGCAGAAACTTTTTCAAATACTAATAGTGGCAAAAAATTGTTCAAATACTAATATATTTGAAGGTAGTGGTGCCAAATGTGGCTACTTGTGACTGGAACCCCATTGCAGGTATGGTATATCAGTTTTTTCTTTGTGTCATTGCAAATTTAGTCTGCAAAATTTCTTGCATCTCTTATAGTCTTATTTATGAACTTAGCTTGTTAGAAAGTTTTGTGATTGTCGTAGGACATTTATAAGTTCTTGCATCTCTTTTTTATAAGCATAGCTTGTTGGAAAGTTTTGTTACTTTGATAGGACATTCATATGTTCATTCTCTAACAGTTTACACAGAGATACAAAAAAATTAATTATGTGAAAGAATGGGCCTAAACTGGATTCTAATGAATAGAACCCACCATCTACATATAGAGATAATCAAGAAACTTCAATTTTAGTTTCATGTTTTTGTTAGGATTTATTTCTAGAATATTAAATGATGACATAGATTAGAGTTTGCTGAGAAATAAATGCTCATTTTCATTTTCATAGTTATTATTATTGATGTTTGGTTTTCCTCTTGGGCTTACAACACTCAGCCTTGTTTTTGCTTTATTCCATTTTTTATTGTTCAAATACCAATATCTTTGGCAGCAAAAAGAGTAGTGAAAAACATTCTAAATCTTTCATTCTAAATACCACGCAGATTTACTACTGCATGTTAATAATCAAATAAAATCCCCACTCAAAGAGTGGGTACCAATAATAAACACAGATTCACCACTGCATGTTAATAATCAAATAAAATCCTCAAAAATGATAAATAGTGCAGAACTCTGCCACTTTTTCATATAGATAAATAAGCATAAGGTAAGATCCAAGATTAAATCTACGAATAGAAGGATTTGCTTCCCCCATTGAAATGGGAATAGGGAAAGGCCAAAGGCAAGCTTACTATATTAACCTTGAAGAGATGAACTTTAAAAATGAGACCCTATTTTACAGAATATGAATTGCAATGATTGAACTTTACTGTAATAACAAACTCTAACTCAAAGAAAAGAATCTCAATGAAGAAAGACCAATGAAGAGATAATGTACAAAAATGGTCTCTGAATCCATAGTTTAGTCATTTTGAAGAGGGAGGAGGACTGCTTGTTGTAGAAGCAAAGACTTACCACATAGAGTTGACTGGTTATGGATAGGGATGGAATGCAGAAGCAGTAGGAATGACAGTGAGAGCAATGCAAAAGTGGTAGCAGTTCCAGGATTAGCAGCGTTCACAGCAGAGCGATGCTGCAGCGTTCACAACACAGGCCCTAAATTCTTTACATAAATGTGTTACTTATTGGCGTCTTCACCATAGAATAAACCGTAAATTTTTTTTCCTCCATCTTTGCCATTTCATACATTCAATTCGTTGCAGATCTTCATTTAACTCAAACCTGCATTTAGTTCATGACAGATGCAGTTGTTGAGAATGAAGCATCGAATCCTTTCGTATCTTGAAATCCTAAAATTCAAAAAATAAAATCAAAGGAAATGAAACCTGTCAAAAACATAATGAAACGTGTCCAAAATGTTTCATTCTACCAAGAAACGTTTTGCCCACTGAGTGATGGTTACTGTTCATGGGAAACATCATTTTGAAATGGAGATCCCGTTTCTGCAACAAAAAACACGAAACGTTATGAATCCGTTGCGTTTCTAGCAACATAGCCAACAACATCCAGTCCATCAAACTGTAAAGTAGATGTAGTTATATAAATAATCCTTGGCTCTATTTATTCTTTTAAGCAATGATTTTTTTACATGGCATTTAATGGCCAAATGGCTTTTCAAGCCTTTCCAATGTTTTCTGATTTTTGGCCATTAACAGCATAAACCAAAGAAGAATTCAAATATACAATTGTAAAAAAAAACAAAATAACAAACAAAGAAAACAACCTTAATATAATCTAACACCAAGCTGGAAATACATTGTTCTAGCTTACCAATTAGCTAAAATATCTTATCAACTTGTTAAAGACGTTTTACAAATCATATCTATTTTGCTGGACTTAGCTAGTAAGATTGCAAATTATGATATTTAATTACAATTGTATTGCAACTTGTGTTGCAAGTTTTAAGGCTTGTTAATAGATTGGAAAGTGGGACTTTTACTGCTTTTTCAAGGAATAAGAAGAACAAATACTTTAGTAAAATCAAAAACATTTAATCAAGTATTAAAATGTTTAAAATTATACCTATATATTTTAATGTATTTTCAAGATGTGTCCAATTTTTTTGCTGAGTGATCCGAAACGTTGAGTCCTTTCCAGTCATTTCTAAACTCAAGAATTTCTCCAATTTTTTAATAATTGGTTTTAAGTTTGGATATCTATAGGATCATAACGGGTTCACTCTTGTTTCTACCTATGCGACCCTGTTTGAAAATTACATAATGTGTGCATAATGCACCCGACAAGATTTACTAATTTTTTTATTTAGTTTCCTTTGGTCGATAGGCTAGTTATTGTATTTAATGCCGACAAACTTTTTCATTGGAATTAGTTTGGAGAATAGGCCAACTATATCCCTAACCTTTGAGATGAATTATTTTTTGGAAACTATTATGGGTATGTATTGGGTGGACTTTATCATGGAAAATAAATAATTATCATGAATTATATTAGCTCAACCATTGCCATGGCAGGAATTACTTAACACTAGTTTTAATTGTTATCTTCACCATGAAAATAAATTATGAGTAAATCATTTTTGGAATTTTGTTGATTTGAAAAAGAAAAATTTTCTCTTGGTCAATAATAAATGTATAGCTAAACTAGTTAATAATTTAATTTTATCCATAGATATTAACCCTGATGTGAGTTACTAAAATTGTCTTATTTGTCTAAATAATTAATGTTTTTAACTATTTTGTTTAGATTTGTATTGGTTTGAATTTTGAAATACTAGCAATGCTATTAATATGTGTTGTTTTTTCGTTCCGCAATGCTAGTAACAACACCCTTGAAAGTGGGGAATTATTAGAATATTTTTTTATTCTACTAAATAAATCAGCAAATGAACATCATCGAGACCATCAAACTATCAACTAGACATAGTTATGTAAATAATCTTTTACTGCATTTATTGCTTTAACATTGTGATCTATGGAAATAACCATTATGGTGTGCAACTGTGCATAATTCCTTCATTTTCTTTCTTCCCAAAAATTTAGTAATTTTTTTGAAAATTACATAATTGGCAGGATACATGAGAAGTAGATGTAGTTATATCAAAAATGTTTTGTGGTATTTATTGTTTTAAGATTGTGATCTATGGTGATAATCATTAAGGTGTGCATAACAACTTCACTTTTGTTTGAACCCAAACTTTTGCTAAGGATTTTGATAATTACATTATGATATGCTATGTGACAAGATTTACTAATATTTTGTAGGCACTTAATTTTATATTTGATAGAGGTAATAACCACATACTTTATCATGGTGAATAAATAATTATGGTTTTAATACTAGAGTGCTCTTTTAGATGATCTTTTTCATTGGAATGATTTTAATTAAGAAGAATTATTTTGGTTAAGAAGCAAACTACCAAGAAGGTGCACTTTGTCACAAAAATGAGTAGGCTCCGAGATGAACTTCTTTAAAAAAACTATGATGGCTATGTATTAGGTGGACTATCATGGTATATAAATAATTATCAAGAATTATTAGCTTTACTATTGCTATGGAAAAAATTATTTAATCCTGATTTTGATTTTTATTTTCAACATGAAAATCAATTATGAGTAAATCAATCTTGGGATTTCATTAATTTGAAAAAGAAAAAGATTCTCTCTACTAATAATAAATATATAGATAACTAGTTAATAATTAACATAAGTGTAAGTTATTGAAATTATCTTATTTGTTCAAATAATTAACGCTTTTAAATCTTTTATTTAGATTTGTATTGGTTTAAACTTTGAACTACTAGCAATGTTGTTAATATGTGTTGCTCTTTTGTTTCACAATATCAGTAGAAACATCCTTGAAAGTAGGGAATTATTAAAATTAGATTTAAGCAAGGTTGTCCACTTTCTCCAACTCTTTTTGATGTCTTTATTGATGAAATTCATGAATGGTTATCCAACTAGCAAGATAGTCATGCTATCAAAATTGGATCCCAAGCAATGAATCTTCGTTTATTTGTAGATGATATTACTTTGATTTCCACTATTGAAAAAGGTATGAAAAATATGTTGATAGTTTTAGAAAATTATTATCGTTCATTTGGTCTTCAATTGAATGTTCATAACACCAAATTGATGATTTTGGATACAAGAAATAACTATTATAACTTCTATTGTCGATGTACTAAAATGCAAATGGTAGATTCTTTTAAACATTTAGGTCTCATGTATATGAACAATTACATGTGGGCAAAGTACATTAAAGAAAAATAACATGATATTTCAAGGCTCTATATATTTTTTAAAAAATAAGTGCAAGGATTTAGGCCTTTGTGCTTGGAAAGTCAAAAACAAAGTTTTCAAACTATCATCAATCCTACCATATTGTATGGACTCAACCCTAAAATTTAGAAATATATTGAAAAAGTGGTAAAACTCTTTCTTCTTAATCAGTTAAAGGTAAAGATGCATATACCTTACTCAATGTTATTATGTGAATGTGATTTCTTACCTTTAAAAGTAGAAGCCTTGTGTTAATTCATTACATACACTCATAGCTTGCATATCTCAATCCAAGATAAATTCTTTAAAGAAATTCTTGAAGATTTGCAAGACCATGATTAGTATTTTCAGGGGATGTAATTGTTGAGAAAATAGAATATCTCATATAATGATGTGCAAAAAAATCCTAAGCATATATGCCAACAAATTAAGAAAAGGATTTTAATACAAATGTGGAATAATGTTGAAGGTAAGAGCTAATTTTATTTACATCACATTAGATCTAATAAACTAGATGTAGAAGCTCAGTATCTCTCAGTTGCTATTCCCATTAATTATTAGAATGCTATCAACAATCTTTTCTTACATTCTCATGGTGATAGGTGTTTACCCTCTAATTCCCTAGGTGGATGGAATGACACATTATTTCACAGCCATAAAATTGCGCTAGATTGTCAACTCATTCCATGGTTCTTATCAATCATTGAATGAGAAATGGGTATTTTCCAAAAGGGTTCTCTACCTTATCCAAGTTCCATGTATATGAGAAGAAGGTTACTTTATGATAAATATGGATAAATACAAGTTCAATAATAAGTATAAGTATAAGTGTAAGACTATGGCTTCTAATTTGGATGATCATTGAAGTGTTATCCAAGCTCTATATACATGGGAAGGAGGTTACTTTACTTAGTTTTAACGTTCAAATACACCAAAAATATTCAAATACGCAATGTTCAATGATAAGTATGTCCTATTAAGTGTATGATTATGGCTTATAATTTGGATAAATTATAGCTTCAAATTTGAAAAGTGTCCCTCACATGGATGGATGAACACATTGTTTATTCCTACATAGATCTTATTCCCTATGAATAGCATGTTACTTTGCAACACTAAATGAAAACTATCATATTGCCAGAGGTTCATCCATGATCACATTATTCATGATATGGATGGATCATGAAAGAATATCAATTTCCTTTCTTTATTGACCTAACATCTTCAGGAGACCAAATAACACTCATTATACTACTTCTGTATTAGATAAGAGAGTTCAAGTATGCACAAAATGAATAATTAGTTAACAATTTTACTTCTTCATCATCATCTTAGCCTTGTTCCAATAAAATTATGATATCTCATTGTTGGATGTAATGGACAAATAATGTCTCATCACTAATAACTTGAATAATGTGCTTCAAATAAAATAATGGCACCACAAATTAATGAAAAAAAAAGGAAGAAAATGACTTTATTGATAATGATAATGTTGGGAATATTGTTTATGGGGGTCCTTGGAGTTGTCTCCTTATAACACTTAGGATCATTAAATGCAACATAGCACTACCACCATTATTAGGGCATAAAACCTAACAGGTGTTCAATCCCTTCTTATCCCACTTCACCCAGCTTTTGTTACTTACCTTTGTTAGTTTTGCAACTCCATGATGGCATGACTTCTAATACCTAGGAATAAATGCCATAGATCAAACCCCTAAAGGGTATTGTCAATGATTACAACTCCTATTAATGAGGCATCTATGCATTCAAAGTTTAGTTATGTTGTTTAACATATATTACAACTCTGCTCCATAATAAGGGATGAGACGTTATAATCTACCCCCCTTAAGAATCTAGCTAATCCTCAAGCTCCTACTTTATACCTAATTTCTCCATAGTCATTCTATATTTTTTCCTCATCCTGAACTACAACATTATTATCATCTACATAAAACTATTTATATTAGTTCCTAATACTTCTCTAACTTACTAATTAAATTTATTAACTATCATTATCTTCAAAAAGATGAGGATAAGAGTTTAGGATAAACTCCCTTTTTTTCCCATGTTTCCTAATCATATTTTGACCATTAAATGTGCACTTTAGTAATGGTTTTATCTTGAAGTTTCATTATTCTTTGATCTTTGATGATTATAGGTTTAACTTTGAAACTTGCATTGGACCTTAGAAATAGTTTGTTTTAATCTAGTATGTAAGGCATGTCATTTTTATGGAACTTCTTCAGAAAAGTGACATGGAAGACATGATGGATTTTTAGTTTCGTTGAGAGATTTAATCGATATGATACTTTGCTAATTCATTCTGAAATTTCAAAGGGTTCATAGTAGTGAGGGGTTAATTTGGTGTATTTATCTAACTTAAGGGATCTTCTTATTTGCTTAGCCATTAATAACACTTTGTCACTGATTTGGAACTCCTTCTCAAGGTAATGTTGATTAGTGTATTTTACATATTTATCTTGGGTTGCTTGCAAGTTTTGTTTTATATTCATAATAATGCTTTCCATAATCTTTATCTCTTTTTCTTTACATTGAATTATTAAGGGAGAATCAACCTAAGTTAACAATGTTCAACAGTTTCACTCATATAAAACATTAAATGGGATCCTATGTATTGATCCTTCATAATTTTTATTTTAGAAAAATACTACCAATTACAAATAACTTTTCCAAGTCTTGAGTCTACTCCTAACATAACTCAAAATGTATTCCAATATTCAATTAACTCATTTAGTTTGACTATCCATTTTAGGATGGTACATTTCACTAAATTTTAGTTGTGTATCAAATTCCTTGAAGGAGTTTTGCCATAATTTCAAAGTTAACTTTGGATCTTGGTCTAATGTGTTTGATTTGGAACATCCATGCCATTGGAGCACTTCTTGTACAAACGTTTTAGGCTGCTTCATTTGCTATATTGGTAGACTTTAAGGATATCTATTTTTGACAAGTGAATGATAACTACTATGATTGAGTCATTCTCCTTTTTAGTTAATGGAAATCCTATGATGAAGTTCATAGTAACATCTTTCCATTTTAATGTTGAGACTTCCAATGGCTATAGTAGTTAGTGGGTTTTTGTTGTTTGGCCTTTACTATTTAAAATGTTGGACAATATTTGATGTATATGAAGATATCATTGTTCATTCCTAGCCAAAAGTAAAACATATGTAGCATCACATAGGTCTTAATGTATCTAGGGTATCCAACGTATGGAACTTCATGTGTTTGACATGACAATTTCCTCAAGACTATATATACTTCTTATTTCCATGATAAAAAAAATACATCCAATATTCTTCACGTTTGAGATAAACTTCCATGATGCAAGGATCATACTTATCCTCTTAATATTCATTAGATCTGAGATAAATTTCCATGATGTAGAGGTTTTGTGGTCATTGGATAAAAACACCTAACATAGTATATACATTGTAATCATTGAAACTAGTAATGTATAGAAACACATAAATATTGAAAAACTATAGTAGTGGTAATTAAGTGAAATCTGGCTATCCTAAATCTCTAGTTTGGCTTGGAAATACNAAGCATGTACTAGTAATTTAGTCAAATTTTATGGACTTAGTTCCTAAGTTTTCTCATAATCCTAAACTGTGAGTCAAGGGATTGCATGATCATTATCTTTCTAAGTCACACTTGTGTGTTGTGTGTGTATGGTAAAATTTGCATTAAGACATATGATGTTTATTTTGTTCATATTTCTATTTATTTTTATCCTAATGACTAGGTGATAAAATAAGTATTTAATGATTACTTATTTAACTAATTAACTATTTTAGTGAGTGACTATCTTAACATGAGTAGTCATTTCTAATTGTTGCATACATCTTGAACTAGTATTAACATTCTTGGATTATCAAGTGCCAATTACAAGGTGTGCCAAATGGCTACTATTAGGACTACCAAGTGGAATAAATTATGTTAAAAGTGGTCATACTTATGTGTTCATCATTAAATGTATAGATTAATTTAGACTTGAAATGTAAAGTGCATTGAAAATAAAGTGTAATAACAAAGATTAAACTAATCCAAGTGCTAAAATGAATGCTAGAAATCTCTACTTTACTATTGTTCACACTAATGAGTTCAGCTACATGATGCTTGAATAAAGCTCCATACAATCTTTTTCATTCATACTATGGACACTTAGAGGAAATTATATAAACTCTAGGAATATTAAGGTACAAGGGCTTTACTATGTTATTGATGCAAGATGTCATAAATGTAGTTGGTGTGTGCATTTATATAGGCTTTGCCTACATTAGTGTCGACCATGTGTTAATGGGGTTGCATCAACCTATGCCTATTAACACAACCTATAGTATAAGGCTTTATTATATCCCATACTAACTAAAACCTCATCCTTTAATTAATCAAAAGTAAGATCAAGCTTCTTACAAAATTGAGGAAATATGATATTTATTCACAAAAAGATAACTAACTGACTCTAAGTGCCAAATTGTACAAGATTATAAAATTGATGTTTATTGCAATAAAATTGGATACTTTACAAAATTTTAGTAAGAATCTTGAGTTGTTGGAGATAAGGAGAATTTAAAATAGTGCTAGGGATGAAGGCTTTTATGGTGCTGAAAGTCCTTCACTAGGTTCTGGTTCTTATGGTAGTGGTAGCAAGTAAGGTTATCTTGCTACTACTAGTGGGAGCTTGAAAGCATCCAATAGTGCTTTCATTTTCTCTTCCTTACTGCATGGTTTGTATGTAGTCCATTTTACTTCACTGATGTGGGCTAGCAAAGGGATATTTCATGGGCATGGAATTACAAGGAATAGCTTCTTGGAATTAACAAATTAGGCTACAAATTTTTTGTGTTTGAGGTCAAACATATTTACTAATTTCTACAACTTGTAATAGTTGTTTATCCTTCTAGCTAGGTTCTGAACAATAGATCATTGTTTAATGAATTTGCTTCTAAGAACTTCAAGCTCTATGTTAGCTATCTCCAACAACTACTTGGTTTCCTTAGGGTGCTTTAATTTTTCCTCATACAAGAGGTAGGGAGTGATCACTTGCTTCTCTAATTTAGTTCTTGGCCTCCTTACTATGAGCATAGCTAAGTTTACATAATGGAGGTTGGCAAGCTTCATATACTTCATCATCTCTACAACTCCTACAAGTGGGTTTTTGCAATGTTATATGCGTTTAAGCCATCCAAGATTGGTTTACACATGTGGCCTATTTGTTAGAGTTGCGAGAGGACCTCATTAATCTTTGTCTTGGTTAGTTAAATCTCATTTCCATTCACCTCCTTAAGAAGCCCAACCTAGTCCCTGTAATAATTTTTGACTTATTCAAATTTTAGGGCCTCATTCTTCTAGGTGGCTACCTTGATGATCATTTTATAATGAGGTGCTTAGCCTTCCTCCATCAATAAATCTCTATTCTCTAATATCAACCTCATCAGATCAAGGTTTACCCTCTCTAGCTACTCTTATTATTGTGAAACAAATTTGACCATCTTATCACTTTATTGTTCAACATTTCACAGGCAATGAACATGCTTGGTTTTTCTTGCAGACCTATGATAGATCCTTGTTGGTGTTTAATGTCATAAATTTTGACAAGGATGCATCAAACACCATGTCCTTTTTTGCATTCTCAACCTCCCTTAATTTGTACTGAAGTTGTTGGAGAGCTTCATCCCTTATGATTCCTAGGCTAAGAATGGTAGGATTGAAGAGATAGGTTTTCAACTCTACAACCTCAGTGGCCAACCATTGGTTTTCTATGGTGGCTGCATTTATTTAAGCATTGGTGATAAGGATTTTATCCTTCTTATCTAGCATCTATGATTGGGTTGCTATAATCTTATTTGAGAGATCAAAGATCTTCAAAAGTAGTTGCCTAATTTCCACTAGTTGTTCCAACACTTCTTCATGTTTGACAATGCTCATTCAATCACTCACTACTCCTATGGATGTTTTAACACTTTCCATTACAACAATATCATATATGAATACCATAGGAGCATTTAGAACTTCTATTACCCTATCGGCCACCACCTTTGCTACTATTTCCTATCCTTAGTATTGCATCATCATAATAGTTACCCCCTCACATTTCTCTAAGTGCTCCAAGAGATTTGTTGCATTTCCTAAAATTTCAGGAAATTCTTGTCTAGGGATGAATTGTAACTTTCCATGTACTATGATTTGTTCTTAAGAGTGGTTGATTTCTTTATGTGAAAAATAGTGAGATAATTTCTTGGTCTAGCTAGTTGATGATCCTTGTGACTTTGTTTAGATGGCTAAGAAATGAATAGTAAATTGATGGCTTCCCACCACCAATCAAACCCTATTATTGTTGTAGTTCATACTCATGGAGTTTATGGAGTTGTCTAGTAGCTACAACTGTTTCAGGCATTTTCTTTGGCATTGTAGGTGGTCGTGGTATTGGCCTCTACTCTTCTTGCAACTTAGCTACTACTTTGTCCTTCATCATCTCCTACCAAGATGTGGTAGGAGCATGAAGAGCCACATCATTGGCATAGCATGCTATGCCTCCCTTTTTGCAAAGTTTTCTGATTAATCATAAGAAGGGAAGTATCTTCCTTTATTTTTCATTTTCTTTAAAATAATTTTCTATTTCCATATAGATAAGTTGTGAAAGGTTGATAAGGAACTTACCACTTAGAGTGGTGCATGCATGGGTAGAGAAGGTTGTAAGCTTACTTGGCCTCACTGTGGGATCTAGGTGATAGTCCATAATTTTTATGTAAGCACATTTTTCCTTCAAGAGTGCACCTTACTCCTTATGGTCCACTACATAGTAGCACTAGATCCATTCCTTGTTAACCTTTGGATCTACCTGGGTAAATATTTATACTAGTTTATTCCTTGTGTTGGGAAAACTTAGAACCTCAGCTATAGCCTCAACCAAGTAGGGAACTATGATGTCCTTGATTTTAACAGATGCATCTCCTTGCCAATTGTTCTAGAATAAGTAGGTCTCCCCCATCTACCATTCCCAAATAGAAAAGAGAATGGACCACATGGAAGGCTCCTATAATTGAGTATAGACATCTTTTGAAGCCAACTTCAAGAAGGATCCAAAGTTTAGTTCTTGAAAAATGAAACTCTAAACCTCCTTGTTTTTGATCTTTTCTAGGTAGGCCTCTATTAGTGTGACCCCAAGGTTAGGCCTTGGTCTTAGAGCCTCATCTTTCCTAGATTGGTTAGTTTCTATAGTAGGAATCTATAGAACAAATACCACTCTGGGCTCCTCCCAAAGAGGTCATATCACATGTGTTACTTTAACCTCTTGTTCTTGGGGTTGTTATGGTTGTTTCTAGTTCTTTCCTCCTCTTTGCCACTTTTCCCTTAGCTAGGAAGATCCTTTAGCTAGTTCTCCTTTCTTTGGTGCCATCTATGATCACAAACGTAACCTCTGATTAGAGTTTTAGTTTATAACCCTTAGTTTTTCAGATACCTTTCTTATTAGATTGGATTCACTTAGCTTTATTTGTGACTTTGGTAGATTCATTATTTTATTAATTACCTACTAGAGTTTTTTGTGAGGTTTAACCCTATTTAGGATAAATATTTTAACATTATTCTAGTGGGTAATCCTTGGGGAGTTAGAAAAATTTTGAAAAAAATTCTATCATGAACCAAAGATTTGTAATCTCTATGTCATAAAGCTAACCTTCAATAACTAGAGGATCGAAAACTGAGATGAATCGGATGAATAGTTGACAAGTTAGAGTGCTTGAAAGGTCTCTAGTCTATGAAAAATGGAAAAGCTCCTCTCTTGTTTGGAATCAAATGGTGAAAAATGGCTATGTGTCACATATATTTATATTATTTTTCTGCTACCTTAACAAGGATGCATTGACACAACAATTAAAACAAATATTTTACATTAGAAAACTAAGGATTTTGGAAGAGTTTAAAGATGAAACAAGAGCTTAAAGGAAGCCATAAAAGCATAGAAGAATAGAAAAACATGGAAGAGGGCATTAAATTCATTAGAAAAGGAGACTGAACTAGATTTAGATGAAATGAGGATGTCGAGAGAATGCAACACTAGATGTTCAAGTGGGGAAATGATAGCATCAACTAAAAATGACTAAGGAATAAGAATTTTAACTTGAAAAGACTAAAAGGGATCCTCCCTATATTAGGCTCATGCCTATGATGCCCTTGCATATTCTCATCCTAAGGAGACCATAGGCACCAAGGATAATTAATGATCATTAGAAGTTAAAGTTCAAATCCACTAGAGATCATCCAAGGATTATGTTACTTTCTTAATAGATACATCAATAGATAGGGATAGAAGGTATCGAGGTGATCAACAATGAGGTTAGAAGGATGGAAGAGAGATATAGTGGTAAGAGATTCATAGCTTCATCACATGACATCTTTGTGAAATGTATGATTAAGAGGATATGATACCATCCCATCCTTAGTTGAGACCAAGTGCATTCATGGTCAGTAACTTCACATTGCCATATTCTATCCATTCGACCATGAAGAATTCATGGCCACCCCCATACGACAAAAACCACTCCAAAAGAGAAGAAAAGAGAAGTAGAAAAAGAGTAAGAACCTGAGTTAGAGGGGTATCTTTAGGCATGGATAACATGTATTTCTAGCCTAATAACCAATGCTTTTAGCTCATTATTGTGTCTAAGGGATGTTCTTTGAATTTCCATGTATTTTTATTTTTGATTTTTTTCATAGGAACCACATCATGCAAAGACATGCTTCCTATTATGATCATAAAACTCAAGAAGGAAGTTCAGAATAGAAGATGATAAATCTCCTTGAAGTCACACCCTTGCTCATCCTCCTTGGTCCATTCCAAATTTGTTAAGTATTAAGATCATTGATTACTTTTAAGCTTAAGTTTGAAAGGACCTCATGCTTCTAGGATACAAAGTCTTGTAGAGTTTGATGAAATGGGTGAATGTCGTGACTTACTACTTTCTATCATCAGAGAATTAATGATCAATTAATCAAGGACAGAATCCAAAGATAAAATATGATCATTATTAATCAATCATACCACATCATTAAACATTGTACTATTCATTTCCAAAAATAAAATCAATTACAATAAAAGTACAAGATTAAGCATGAATGAAACCAAACAAAACAAAGCAAAGCAAAACAACAAAGTAAAATATATAAAAGAAATTGTAAAATATTCAAGAAAAATGGAAAACATATGAAGAATAGTGTAAAAAAGAGTTGAAAAATTGGGGAGTCTATATCGAATTTTAACATAGGTAATCATTTCCCCCATGACTTACTTGGAATGAGGAGATTTGAAAGAGAGAGCATGCTTGTCCATTTCTTAAGGTGTCTATGCTACCTACTACTTTTTATTCTAGGAAGGGTGTTATTTGATGATTGTTGACTAGCAACCATTTATTTAGGCTTAAATAATGGTAGATCATCATGGCTGTAGAAGGAAAGCTTGCATGAATGATATAAGATCCTCTAGTTCACAAAGATAAAACTTCTTTTTATGGAAATATGGATCTTTATTATACTCTACACTCTTTCATTTCTTGTTATACTTCGTCTATGATATGCCTTAATTATTCCATTTGAGAAAA
>MNCI01028462.1:0-19832 GCA_015680685.1 Gnetum montanum | reverse complement strand
AAAGTAATCCATTGGCTATCTAAAGCATCTTAGATGTAATAAAATTTCAGTTTCAGTCATCACTTTTTAATTTTATTTTATAAATGTGAATCATCCTCGATTCTTCTTTTACCATGTTAATGGAAGAAAGAAATCAACTCATCAAGACTTGGAACAAGGGCATTAAGACAATTCACCATTGATTTAGTCCTATATGATATAGGCCATTGCAGTGTCAGCTACATGAACTCTCGAAATAATGGCATTAAGACAATTCATCATTGATGAAGCCTTATATGATATAGGATATTGTAGATCAACTACATGAACTCTAATGGCCCTTTTGAAGAATCTAATGGCTCCTATGATTGATTTATTTATTTTTTTAATGAATATACTATTGGAGAATGATTCAAACTATACAGCTGTATTAATAGCTTCTTGACTTGGTCATTTGCAGTATGTTAGTTCCTCGATTTTTTTGTTTCTCTATTTTTCTATTCTAAGATCATGGCTAAGATAGTGCCAAGATTTTATGTAATTCAGTTTTATTGTAAAGCCACTATAAAGGCTAGTTTAGTATTGAATAATGTGTGGCCTATGCTTTGGTAAATCCACTTAAGAGTCTTTGGTTGTATTGCCTATGCTTTGGTGGATTCTGATAATCATAGCAAGCTTGATGAAAAATCTATCAAATGTACTTTTATTAGCTATTTTTCTAATTCCAAAGCATATAGGCTATATAACCCTATTAGTGGAAAGTGTTCATTAGTAGGAATGCTTAGTTTGATGAATTGGCAAGGTGGACATGGCACAAGAATAATGAAGTATTGTACTTCAAATTTTTATTCAATGGAGAAAAAA
The DNA here is from genome assembly GCA_015680685.1 of Gnetum montanum. Classification (NCBI taxonomy): domain Eukaryota; kingdom Viridiplantae; phylum Streptophyta; class Gnetopsida; order Gnetales; family Gnetaceae; genus Gnetum; species Gnetum montanum. Next base: position 18,989 of record MNCI01028462.1, on the reverse strand, counting down.
ATGGTGTTGAACAACAAAATCCTTCTACTTGACGAAATTCATCAATTGTAGCATCACTAAATTCTACCATTTCAAGTTCTAGCAATCATAGTACTCCTCCAAGAAAGTTCAAGTTATTGACTGAAGTCTATGAGACAACACAAGCCTTGTTTGTTGCAGATCCAACAAGCATTGAAGAAGTAGCAAAGAATGAAGAATGATGTAATGCAATGGTAGAGGAGTTGAAGGCAATCCAAGAAATGATACATGGGAATTGGTAGAACTACCAGAAGGCAAGAATATTATAGAAGTTAAATGGATTTTTAGAACAAAATATGATGCAAATGGCAGCATTCAGAAGCACAAGGCTCGACTCATGGAAAAAGGATATTCAAAGCAACAAGGTGTAGATTATGAAGATACTTGTTCACTAGTTGCACAATTTGAAATTGTAAGATTACTGTTAACCTTCTCTGCTCAATTGAATTGGCCTATTTATCAATTTAATGTAAAGCTTGCATTCCTAAATTGAGACTTAAAGGAAGAAGTTTATGTCTCTCAACTTGAAGTCTTTATTGTTCAAGGAAAAGAAGAGCAAGTTTAGAGGTTAATAAAGCAATCCAAGAAATGATACATGGGAACAAGGGCATGGTATAGCAAAATTGACTCATATTTTCTTCAAAATGTCTTTGAAAGGAGTAAGAATGAATCCAATCTTTATTTCAAGAAACAAGGTAAAAATGATCTTATGATTATTTGCCTCTATGTGGATGATATGATATACATGGGTTCTTCTTCTTCACTCATTAAAGAATTAAAAGTTTGCATGAATAAAAAGTTTGAAATGTTAGATTTAAGTGTGCTACACTACTTTCTTGACCTTGAAGTGAAGCAAGTTAAAGATGGAATCTTTCTATCACAAAGAAAATATGATATTAATTTTCTTAAATGATTTAACATGTTGAATTGAAAAATTATAGTAACACCTATGAACTTGAATAAGAAGTTGTAGGTTAATGATGGTACTAAAAAAGAAAATGTAAGGCATTTCAGAAACTTAGTAGGAGGCTTAATCTATTTGACTCATACGAGACCTAACATAGCTTTCTTATTTGGAGTTATTTCAAGGTTCATGCAATCTCCTACAAAGCATCATCCTGGAGCAGCAAAGAAAGTGTTACAATATCTTGCAGGAATAATTGATTTTGGACTATGGTATGGTCATGTTTCAAAGTTCAAACTATCTTGATACACTGACAAGACGAATGAGTAGGTGGTTGATACTCTCATGAAGTCCCTTCCTCAAGACAAACATGTTTATATCAGGCTTAAACTTGGTGTATGTAGTTTTGAATCAAGGGGGAGTGTTGGCGAATGATTCAAACTTAACACTAGTATTAATAGATTCTTGACTTTGTCATTTGTAGTTTGTTAATTTTCTTGATTTTTTGTTTCTTTGTTTTTCTATTCTGAGATCATGGATAAGATAGTGCCAAGATTTTCTGTAATTCAACTGCATTGTAAAGCCTATATAAAAGATAGTTTAATATTGAAAAATGTATGACACCTAAGTAATGAAAACAAAGAATTAGCTTCATGTAATCTTCTCTCTTTTGTTTTGGATTATCGTCGCCTTTGTCCCCCTATTTATGCCTTCCCATCATATACTCTCTATGTAATAGAGCTTTTTTATTTTTGTTTTCACCAACATAATAGAATCTTAAATTTTTGTTTCCATTTTATTCTTAAAAAATTTTGCATGCACTCTGATAAGTCTGATAGAATAACGATTCTTGCAATTTAGCTTCAGGATGTTTGAAACTTGACCAGCAGGTCTCGGGGCACATGCACATGGGGCTACTACTACAAGAAGGAAACAAAGAAATAGAGCTTCATCTACTATCAAGTATCTTTGAAATATCTCAATGCCAAGGGAAGGAAGTAGTATAGGTGTGGACCTATTCAGCTATTATGGAACTACAACTATGGTTAGGCTAGTCAAGCCTTGAAATGAGATCTACTGAACAAGCTAGAGCTAGTGGCAACCGACACCACTGTGTGTGTTGTTCAAGATGACGAGAAACAACTTACCTTCAGTAGCAATTAGGATCTTTGAAAATATAGAATGGAAGACCTTTTGAACTATGATGTAAATTAAATAATTAACCTACTTTATACAACATCCATCCAAAGAAAAGGAGGGTACTTGTAACCGTTGGAGGATGAGTTTGGATATTGCCATGTTTAACCATTCAGTATGAGATACGTGGTGTCAATAAACTTGTTGTCAATAAAATTGTTTAATGTGTAAGATTATGAGATCAAATTTTGAATAAACTTGTTTAAGGTGTAAGATTATGGGATCTAATTTTGAATAAACTTGTTTAAGGTGTAAGATTATGGGATCTAATTTTGAATAAACTTGTTTAAGGTGTAAGATTATGGGATCTAATTTTGAATAAACTTGTTTAAGGTGTAAGATTATGGGATCTAATTTTGAATAAACTTGTTTAAGGTGTAAGATTATGGGATCTAATTTTGAATAAACTTGTTTAAGGTGTAAGATTATGGGATCTAATTTTGAATAAACTTGTTTAAGGTGTAAGATTATGGGATCTAATTTTGAATAAACTTGTTTAAGGTGTAAGATTATGGGATCTAATTTTGAATAAACTTGTTTAAGGTGTAAGATTATGGGATCTAATTTTGAATAAACTTGTTTAAGGTGTAAGATTATGGGATCTAATTTTGAATAAACTTGTTGAAGGTGTAAGATTATGGGATCTAATTTTGAGAAGTAATGGTGGATTGAAATTTGGAAAGTGTCTTTCACATAGATGAGTTTATTACTGTGCACTAGCTTTTTGTAGTAAACAGGATAATGGGATGTTTGCCCTTTGAATGCTAAATAGAATTTTTAATGTTAGTAGAGGTGCAGGATCATGTTCTTCACCACATGGACAAAGCCTAAATGCTTATTTGGTTCTATCAAAGTTATTGTTTAAGATATCGAAACTTTGGGTTAGTAGGAGAACCTTTATCTATACAATTGGGAAAGGTAGATGTCATAGTGATATCCTAAACATAAGAGTTATCTGGATACCTATGGATCACCAAGACCAACTTTTCTCTGCTCTTCAGGTAAGTATTGTAGTAAGCCCCAGGATAGATGACCATATAGCCTAACAAAATCTTGGCATGGTTCCACTACCATTTGGGAGGTATCCTACAAGAATGTCTATATATCAAAACAATTTGTCGTTTTTACAAAAAGAAATAATCTACTTTTCAAAACTACCCTTCTCTCTGTTTATGACTCTAAGGTCAACGGCTGGCTCTGGTTTTTTTGTTACAGCCATAGGTTTTTAATATTGCTATACATCACTGGTTAAACTATAACCTATAATTGGTAGAATTAGAATTTTTCTGGACCTAAATTGAGTCAATACAAATTTTATATAAAAAATTTATCTAAAAAAAATCAATTTTGATTCTTAAAAGCCCCTGGTTGTGGTAAGAATTCTTTTTTATTGATGTGGCATCTTTAGGCACAAAAGAACTCTTCTTAATTTGTAATTATAAGTGATTGGTATTAGAACCATGCATTACAAATATCCTTTTCAGGTTACTTGGTGTCTTATTTTCTCCTTGGCCATTTGTTGCCCATTAAAAATTTCAAAGTTGTAATCTTAAACCTTCACGATGCATCTCCTAGTCATCACCACATTGCCACCGCAATAGAGGAATGAAATACCATTCTAATGTTTGTTGATGCCAACATTGCCTATGCTAGGCACGAGGCCATGATCAACAGACATGTGGACCATTATAGTTGCAAAGTAGTCAAAATACATAGATCTAATTCATAGGAATTCAACAAATATTTTTTATTTACTTGTAATATCTTACCAGCATACTAGAAAATTCTTTGTTGGCACATTTAGACCATTTAATGAAGTAGTGATGGTCATTACTAAGAAACATTTTGATCATAGTTTTATTCGAAAAATTAAAGAAGTGAAGGAGGGTTAACTAGATACCATTGGAAACTTACAAAATCTAAGAGATGTAGAGATTGAGGATTTTATTCCTTTCAAAGAGTTGCCCTCTGGGCTAGGGAATATTTCTAGTTTAAAATCTTTAAAAGTAAATAATTGCTAGATGATGCAGGTCATCCACATGCAAAGATTGCTGGATCTAGGAACACTTGAAAGAGCATTGGTGGGTTTTCACATCTTTCCAGGCTTTATGACATTACAATTAAAGGGTTTTTGCCCTATGAGTCATAGTTACAATGATGGTATTTTTTTTCTTTGGCTGATGATCGGTTTCAAAGTAAAAAGACCAATGAATGCCTAGATGATGAGGCATATTACCAAGATGGTTTTGACCATATTAAAGTAGAGATTAGAAGTTTTACAATTTACAATGAGGATCTTATAAGCCTTATTATTAATGATAAAACAAGTAATTCCATTGGAAGCTACATGGTTTGGTCTTTCTTGGATCAATTTGGGAGCCATGCTCTTTTATCTCTAAATGTGATTAAAGGGTTTCTACAATTCTACATAATGTGCATTGTGGCCACAGTACATCATACCTTGGCTTGGCACAATGTGTTGCACATGTATTTTACTGAATTCTTCTAAGCTCTAAATTGATGTTAGAAGCTGCAATGACATTGGTAATTTTTCTGTAATTTCTGGCCCATGGATGAAGAGCAAACCTAGGAATGTTCGACAAGACTCGTCCTTTTAAGAAGTTTCCTATTCTGAGATTGTATCAAGGGTTTGCAATGGATGTAGGAATCTGGATCCTCTTGTAAAAGAAATTAAAAGGTATTTGAGTGGTTCTACTTTTGTTGCTGCATAACCAACAACCATGATCTTGTAATTAACAAACAAGAATAAGCAGCAAAATCAGTGCAGGAATGAACATGCCGATAGCAAAAATGCAACAATGAACGATACAACTTGATTATGTTCAAAGCTTAAGCTTGAAATGATGATTCCATTGGAGGTGCAAAATGAGTTGAAGGAGAAGGAGTTGGTGGATATGGCAGTAGTTACTAGCATAGAGCAGCAACCGATGTAAGATGTGATTGTAACTATTCGACATTTGAAGATGTGGGGGAAGTTACGATAGAAAGTGGTAGGTATTTCGGAAGTGCCAGTAACTCCAATAGTGGTGGGAAGCTATAAAGCTATTTATGACTAGCTACATTAAGGGATCTTGGTGTAGCACCACCTATGAGTTCTATGCACATGCTTACTGCCAAAGCCAACGCTGGTCCTTCCAACCCTCCGCAAAGTCCAAATCAAGCGAAGGAGTCTCCGATATCATCATGGAGGAGTTGTTCAATGAAATGTTGCTCTACTGCAACATCATGCCATGCCTTGCAAGTGGCTTTTACACTTTACCTTCATCGATGCTGCCACCTACTTTCTAGAATTCAGCACAGACGGAGACCTTGAAATCAGAAAGAGGGAGCTCGCTACCTTTTTTGGCCAGACATCCCACCAAACCACCGGTACATATCTTCTTTCTCTAACTTGCACCTTGCTATCTATTACTGCTATATTTAGTGAACTTCTATTAGCATTTTTATATCTTCAAAACAACATATCTTCTGAGAGCATCTGTTTAATGTGATCAAGTGGTTGGGCCATTGCGCAGGTCGAACAATAAAAATGGGGTTACTGCATAAATAGTGAGATCAACAAAGAGGACACTCCATCATTTTGGCACTGTCATTCTTTTCCATCCTCAAGAAGATCAAATATATTGGTATGTTTGTTCGTGGTGTTTGACTCAGTCTCAAGCTCTATTTATAGGCATTGAATTGAAGGAGTACAGTGTTTACCAAAGTGATACAACCAGGCCTTGTTCATGTCGTGGATAACATGATGTAACATGATCCAGTACATCTGGGAAGGGTGTGGATTTGACAGGAATTAGTACGTCTCATAGCTTGCTCTGGAAATTTTTATCGAGAAAACTAAACCAAAATCAACAAACCACTCAAAATCTGAAACTAGTAAAGTATAGAAACACATAAAGGTTGAAAAATTATAGTAGTGGTAATTAAGTGAAATCTGGCTATCCTAAATCTCTAGTTTGGCTTGGATGTAAGCTAAGGAATAAAACAAAAGGAAACAACTTAAAATACAAATGAACGGATGAAATGTAACAACCAACTATGTACCCTAATCTAATTTCTTACACACATGGCATTATCAGAGAATTAGCAAAAATACCTACATATCTTGTGTTATTACAAAAATGATATGTAGAAATAGGATAAGCAACTAATCAATGTTACCTCTTGATGAAGCATTTTTTGAGAATTTGGTTGTAATACAAAATCAAATTGCTAATAATGCAATAAGGAAAATGTAGATAGAGTTTTAATTTCAATGGTAAAAGCTCAAAACCTTGATGAAGCTAAAATAAATCCTCAAGAAATAAGAATAAACATTGATGAGTAGTGGGTATCCCCTATGCCCAACCATATGAATCACAAGCATGTACTAGTAATTTAGCCAAATTTTATGGACTTAGTTCCTAAGTTTGCTCATAATCATAAACTGTGAGTCAAGGGATTGCATGATCATTATCTTCCTAAGTCACACTTGTGTGTTGTGTGTGTATGGTTAAATGTGCATTAAGACATACGATGTTTATTTGTTCATATTTCTATATATTTTTATCCTAATGACTAGGTGATAAAATAAGTATTTAATGATTACTTATTTAACTAATTAACTATTTTACTGACTGACTATCTTAACATGAGTAGTCATTCCTAATTGTTGCATACATCTTGAACTAGTATTAACATTGTTGGATTATCAAGTGCCAATTACAAGGTGTGCCAAATGGCTACTATTAGGACTACCAAGTGGAATACATTATGTTAAAAGTGGTCATACTTATGTGTTCATCATTAAATGTATAGATTAATTTAGACTTGGAATGTAAAGTGCATTGAAAATAAAGTGTAATAACAAAGATTAAACTAATCCAAGTGCTACAATGAATGCTAGAAATCTCTACTTTACTATTGTTCACACTAACGAGTTCAGGTACATGATGCTTGAATAAAGCTCCATACAATATTTTTCATTCATACTGTTGACACTTAGAGGAAATTATATCAACTCTAGGAATATTAAGGTACCATGGCTTTACTATGTTATTGATGCAAGATGTGATAAATGTAGTTGGTGTGTGCATTTATATAGGCTTTGCCTACATTAGTGTTGACCATGTGTTAATGGGGTTGCATCAACCTATGCCTATTAACACAACCTATAGTATAAGGCTTTATTATATCCCATGACTAACTAAAACCTCATCCTTTAGTTAATCAAAAGTAAGATCAAGCTTCATACAAAATTGAGGAAATATGAAATTTATTGACGAAAAGATAACTAACTGACTGTAAGTGCCAAATTGTAAAAGATTATAAAATTGATGTTCATTGCAATAAAATTGGATACTTTACAAAATTTTACTAAGAATCTTAAGTTTTTGGAGATAAGAAGAATTTCAAATAGTGCTAGGGATGAAGGCTTTTATGGTGATGAAAGTCCTTCACTAGGTTTTGGTTTTTATCGTAGTGGTAGCAAGTAAGGTTATCTTGCTACTACTGGTGGGAGCTTGAAAGCATCCAATAGTGCTTTCATTTTCTCTTCCTTAAGGCATGGTTTGTGTGTAGTCCATTTTACTTCACTAATGTGGGCTAGCAAAGGGATATTCCATGGGAATGGAATTACAAGGAATAGCTTCTCGGCATTAACAAATTAGGCTACAAATTGTTTATGTTTGAGGTCAAACATCTTTACTAAGTTCTACAACTTGTAATAGTTTTTTATCCTTCTAGCTAGGTTCTGAATAATAGATCATTGTTTAATGAACTTGCTTCTGAGAACTTCAAGCTCTATGTTAGCTATCTCCAACTACTACTTGGTTTCCTTAGGGTGATTGAATTTTGCCTCGTACAAGAGGTAGGGAGTGATCACTTGCTTCTCTAATTTAGTTCTTGTCCTCCTTACCATGAGCATAGCTAAGTTTACATAATGGAGGTTGGCAAGCTTCATATACTTCGTCATCTCTACAACTCCTACAAGTGGGATTTTGCAATGTTATATGCATTTAAGCCATCCAAGATTGGTTTCCACATGTGGCCTATTTTCTAGAGTTGCGAGAGGACCTTGTTAATATTTTTCTTGGTTAGTTAAATTTCATTTCCATTCACCTCCTTAAGAAGCCCAACCTAGTCCTCGTAATAATTTTTTACTTGTTCAAATTTTAGGGCCTCATTCTTCTAGGTGGGTACCTTGATGGTCATTTTATAGTGAAGTGCTTAGCCTTCCTCCATCAGGAAATCTCTATTCTCTACTATCAACCTCATCAGATCAAGGTTTACCCTCTCTAGCTATGCTTATTATTGTCAAACAAATTTGACCATCTTATCACTTTATTGTTCAACATTTCACAAGCAATGAACATGCTTGGTGAGAACTAAGTTTTTCTTGTAGACCTATGATAGATCCTTGTTGGTGTTTAATGTCATAAATTTTGACAAGGATGCATCAAACACCATGTCCTTTTTTGCATTCTCAACCTCCCTTAATTTGTACTAAATATGTTGGGGAGCTTCGTCCCTTATGATTCCTAGGCTTAGAATGGTAGGATCGAAGAGATAGGTTTTCAACTCTAGAACCTCAGTGGCCAACCGTTAGTTTTCTATGGTGGCTACATTTAGTTAAGCATTGGTGATAAGGATTTTATCCTTCTTCTCTAGAATCAATGATTGGGTTGCTATAATCTTATTTGAGAGATCAAAGATCTTCAAAAGTAGTTGCCTAATTTCCACTAACTGTTCCAACACTTCTTCATGTTTGGCAATGCTCATTCAATCACTCACTACTCCTATGGATGTTTTAACACTTTCCATTACAACAATATCATATATGAATACCATAGGAGCATTTAGGACTTCTATTACCCTATCGGCCACCACCTTTGCTACTATTTCCTATCCTCAGTATTGCATCATCATAACAGTTACCCCTTTACCTTTCTCTAAGTGCATCAAGAGAGTTGTCGCATTTCCTAAAATTTCAGGAAATTCTTGTCTAGGAATGGATTGTAACTTCCCAAGTACTATGATTCGTTCTTAAGAGTGGTTGATTTCCTTATGTGAAAAATAGTGAGATAATTTCTTGGTCTAGCTAGTTGATGATCCTTGTGACTTTGTTTAGATGGCTAGGCAATGAATAGTAAATTGATGGCTTTCCACCACCAGTCAAACCCTATTATTGTTGTAGTTCATACTCATGGATTTTTTGGAGTTGTGTAGTAGCTACAAGTGTTTCAGGCATTGTCTTTTGCATTGTAGGTGGTCGTGGTGTTCGCCTCTACTCTTCTTGCAACTTAGCTACTACTTTGTCCTTCATCATCTCCTACCAGGATCTTGTAGGAGCATGAAGACCCACATCATGGGCATAGCATGCTATGCCTCCCTTTTTGCAAAGTTTTCTGATTAAGCATGAGAAGGGAAGTGTCTTACTTTCTTTTTCATTTTCTTTAAACTACTTTTCTATTTCCATATAGATAAGCTATCAAAGGTTGATAAGGAACTTACCGCTTAGAGCAGTGCATGCATGGGTAGAGAAGGTTGTAAGCTTACTTGGCCTCAGTGTGGGATCAAGGTGATAGTACATAATTTTTATGTAAGCACATTTTTCCTTCAAGAGTGCACCTTACTCCTTATGGTCCACTACATAGTATCACTAGATCCATTCCTTCTTAGCCTTTGGATCTACCTAGGTAAATATTTCTACTAGTTTTTTCCTTGTGTTGGGCAACATAAGAACCTCTGCTATAGCCTCAACCATGTAGGGAATTGTGATGTCCTTAATTTTGACAGATGCATCTCCTTGCCAATTGTTCTAGAATAAGTAGGTCTCCCACATCTACCATTCCCAAATAGAAAAGAGAATGGACCACATGGAAGGATCCTATAATTGAGTATAGACATCTTTTGGAGCCAACTCCAAGAAGGATCCAAAGTTTAGTTCTTGAAAAATGAAACTCTAAACCTCCTTTTTCTTTATCTTTTCTAGGTAGGCCTCTATCAGTGTGACCCCAAGGTTAGGCCTTGTTCTTAGAGCCTCATCTTTCCTAGATTGGTCAATTTCTATAGTAGGAATCTATAAAACAAATACCACTTTGGGCTCCTCCCAAAGAGGCCATATCACATGTATTACTTTAACCTTTTGTTCTTGGGGTTTTTATGGTTGTTGCTAGTTCTTTCCTCCTCTTTGCTACTTTTCCCTTAGCTAGGAAGATCCTTCGGCTAGTGCTCCTTTCTTTGGTGCCATCTGTGATCACAAATGTAACCTCTAATTAGAGTTTTAGTTTATAACCCTTAGTTTTTCAGATACCTTTCTTATTAGATTGGGTTCACTTAGGTTTATTTGTGACATTGGTAGATTGATTATTTTATTAATTACCTACTATAGTTTTTTGTGATGTTTAACCCTATTTAGGATAAATATTTTAACATTATTTTAATGGGTAATCATTTGGGAGTTAGAAAAATTCCAAAAAACTTTCTATCATGAACCAAAGATTTGTGACCTCTATGTCATAAAGCTTACCTTAAATAACTAGAGGATTGAGAACTAAGATGAATCAGATGAAAAATGCTTGAAAGGTCTCTAGTCTCTAAAAAATGCAAAAGCTCCTCTCTTCTTTGGAATCAAATGGTGAAAAATGGCTATGTGTCACACATTTATATTATTTTTCTACTACCTTAACAAGGATGCATTGACACAACAATAAAAAGAAATATTTCACATTATAAATCTAAGGATTTTGGAAGAGTCTAAAGATGAAACAAGAGGTTAAAGGAAACCATAAAAGCATAGAAGAATAGCAAAACATGGAAGAAGGCATTAAATTCATTAGAAAAGTACATTGAACTGTATTTAGATGAAAGGAGGATGTCGATAGAATGCAACACTGGATGTTCAAGTGGGGAAATGATAGGATCGACTAAAAATGACTAAGGAATAATAATTCTAACTTGAAAAGACTTAAAGGTATCCTCCCTAGATTAGGCTCATGCCTATGATGCCCTTTCATATTCTCATCCTAAAGAGTCCATAGGCACCAAGGATAATTAATGATCATTAGAAGTTAAAGTTCAAATCCACTAGAGGTCATCCAAGGATTATGTTACTTTCTTAATGGATACATTAATAGATAAGGATAGAAGGTATTGAGGTGATCAACAATGAGGTTAGAAGGATGGAAGAGAGATATAGTGGTAAGAGATTCATAGCTTCATCACATGATATCTTTGTGAAATGTATGATTAATAGGATATGATACCATCCCATCCTTAGTTGAGACCAAGTGCATTCATGTTCAGTAACTTCACATTGCCATATTTTGTCCATTCGACCATGAAGAATTCATGGCCACCTCCATACGACAAACACTACTCTGAAAGAGAAGAAAAGAGAAGCAGAAAAAGAGTAAAAACCTAAGTTAGAGGGGTACCTTTAGGCATGGATAACATGTCTTTCCAGCCTAATAACCAATGCTTGTAGCTCATTATTGTGTCTACGGGATGTTCTTTGAATTTCCATGTATTTTGATTTTTGATTTTTTTCATAGGAACCACATCATGCAAAGACATGCTTCCTATTATGATCATAAAACTCAAGAAGGAAGTTGAGAATAGAAGATGATAAATCTCCTTGAAGTCACACACTTGCTTATCCTCGTTGGTCCATTCCAAGTTTCTTAAGTATTAAGATCATTGATTAGTTTTAAGCTTATGTTTGAAAGGACTTGATGCTTCTAGGATACAAAGTCTTATAGAGTTTGATGAAATGGGTGAATGTCATGACTTACTACTTTCTATCATCAGACAATTGATGATCAATTAATCAAGGACACAATCCAAAGATAAAATATGTTCATTATTAATCAATCATACCACATCATTAAACATTGTACTATTCATTTCCAAAAATAAAATCAATTACAACAAAAGTACAAGATTAAGCATGAATGAAACCAAAAAAAAACAAACAAAAGCGAAAAAAAAGTAAAATATATAAAAGAAATTGTAAAATATTCAAGAAAAATGGAAAACATATGAAGAATAGTGTAAAAAAAATTTGAAAAATCGGGGAGTCTATATCGAATTTTAACATAGGTAATCATTTCCCCCATGACTTACTTGGAAGGAGGAGATTTGAAAGAGAGAGCATGCTTGTCCATTTGTTAAGGTGTCTATGTTACCTGTTATTTTAAATTCTAGGAAGCGTGTTATTTGCTGATTGTTGACTAGCAATCATTTATTTAGGCTTAAAGAATGGTAGATCATCATGGCTGTAGAAGGAAAGCTTGCATGAATGATATAAGGTCCTCTAGTTCACAAAGATAAAACTTCTTTTTATGGAAATATGGATCTTTATTATACTATACACTCTTTCATTTCTTATTATACTTTGTCTATGATATGCCTTAACTGTTCCATTTGAGAAAATCCATGGCTTGGGCATCTATGAAAAATAGAGTAATACTTGGCTAAAGCTACATTAAGGGATTCATAATTCCCTTGTTACCACAATTGAATCTATTTTCTTAGATTAAACACGTTAGTGTATGTTTGATATTTGTCACTAAATAACTCCAACATCATACTCTAGTTTCTAACAGATTCCTATTCCAGGGACCAGTACCAATGTTTAGCCTTTTAGGTCAATTTCATGAGAAATAGTTGAAGCCTTTGTCATTCATTTTCAATATTTTATAAGACGTAGGCATCTTGGAAATGTTGCAAGAAATGTTAACGATCTACATTGTAGCCTCCCTCAAATTTTGTAATGTTTTCATATTTAGATTTTTAATCCAAATATCATTTTGATGCATAATTATTATGTATAAAACCTTTCTTATATTATCCATAGTCCTTGTAGTAAGAAGGGATTCATAATAGTCATCTTGATCATCATGGCCCCTATATTTATCATGTCCTTTTCTATTCTACATGTTATGTCTTCTTTCATTTTAATCCTCTTTGGATTACTCTCATTCTCTATCCCTTCTACCATCTTTCTCTCTATCTCACTTATTATTCCTTTTTTTCACCTTCATTGGATCATTTATCATTTTCCCTTTTGTCATATCTACACTCATTCTCATGATAAGTTTATGATGATGATTGATAGCTTAAAGAATATGCCAAATTTCCCTCATTCCATGATCTCTTAGTTCATTCTTAGATGGCCTACAAGAAGACCTAGGTCTTGAGGTCCTCCTAGAATTCAATTTGGTTCTCCCACTTCCTTTGTTACTAGCCAAGGTTAAGCATAGCCATGGATTTGTTATATCATCTACATTAAGTGATGGTTTGTTTCCTTCTCTTCTAATTGTGACGTAAGAACAATACTAGTCTCCTTTCCCTTGACCAACTTCCTATCAGGCTTCTATGAAATAATTCCCTTGGAATTGGGCCTTAGTAGACTAGTAGGACCTTGACATCTCATTAGAGCTCTTGTACTCACTAGTGGTTTCCTCCAATCCAATATTTATTAATGTTTCCATAAGCATTGATGGGATTGAATGATTAAGAAGTAACACTATGTTGCCTTCAAGGTCCCCCCATCTCATTTGATCATCTTGGTAAAGTAAAAAGTTAAATTCCAAATAATAAGGATCTAGATAATGGTAGCCAACCTTAACTTAATAGGGTACTACGTCTTTGTTTGTAACTATTCTATCATGTTTCCTTGTAGAATCATGAACAAGTGAGAAATTGACTTTGTGAGAAGAATAAATTTTTCAATTATTATGTATGTATGAAATAAAATATTATTATTTCTCAAGTTATAAATCATTAATCTCGTAATTGCAATCATGAATGGTAATAACTATCTAAATCAACAACACTGGTCCCTAGCACTAGTGCCAATGATGAGTAATAGAGTAGTCTCAACACCCAACTATATAAATCACAAGCATACACACGTAACTTTCTTGTAATCTATGGACTACATTAGCTTGGTATTTAGATGGTTAATTATTAATCATATGTCACTATCTTCCAAGTTATACTTGTAAGGTCCTTAGTACATATAATTAAGTACAATTGAGGTGTTTGATGTTGATATTGGTTAAGTCATAGTAAAATATTAAAAATCTAGTTTATCTAATCTAAATGCAAGAAGTAAATCTATTTTAGTCTAAGTGATGAATTATCATTCCTAACTTTCCGTACACATCCTAAACTTATATTGTCAAGCATATCAAGTGGCACACTACTTGGATTACCAAATGTTAACATATTTATGTTTGAAATTGGTCATACTCATGTTATTTGTCTAGCATGCATATAAACATAAATAATTAACTAATTACACATAAATTAAATGGGAAATGAAATTAAATTTTAAGTAAATAAATATTAAGCTAAGTGAAAGGGCCTTCAATTACTAATCAACATGACTTATCCTCTTGAATTGTTTTTAATATCTTTATAAGTTTTTTGACACTACCGACTTCCACTAATTTTGCTTTCCTTTCATGCGAGATATTTAAGTTAGTTTGCTTAGATATAAATATTTCAATTTAAAGGGAATGTGAGAATTTTTAAAATGGTTAAAAGTTCACTTACTACTAGATATTTTTGAAACAGTGTATTTTCTTTACCACTTTAACTACAATGCACGTTGCCAATGTGGCATTCTCTATTAAGATATATGGATGACATGGGGCTGAATTATAGATACCTCTGGATGTGCCTGCATAATTATTTTGTATTTTTTCTATTTATCTTTATCAAAGTCTTTGCAACTTTTTCCAACCATGTCTTTTTAGGTCTTTTACTATCCTTCCTTATCCAACTCCTTTCAACTCTTTCATAGAATATTCTTTTTGAATCTTTTACTGTCCATCCTTATCCAATTCCTTTCAATTTTTTCATACCATATATCCTTTCCTATCTTTTACTATCCATGTTTATCTGATTCTTTTGAACTTTTTCATTCCATGTCTTTTTGTTATCCATATCAAGTCCTTTCAAACTTTTTTGTCTTTTTTGTAATGTTCCAATTTGCAAGTAGATACTGAATAGAGATATTCTGTACGGTTTTCAATATCATAAAATTTTGCTCTGAATGGTTTTACATATTATGGCAGCTGCGTGAACCACACACAGCATTCAGCAACATAGTAAAATTTTTCTATAACACGTCTTTGTTTCTGCTTCTCCACTTGGTTGGATGTAAGTTTGATATAACTAAAATATGTGAAAAAAGTTAAGGCACATGTGTGGGCGCCCTGTCATGTGGATACGCCATGGCATTCATCAAGTATGGTTATGAGGGCAGCGTTGGGACATTTCATTATTACATCTAATGGTCCACACAGAGAGTCATCCGTTTGGGTGGGGCTTTGTTGTAGTGATTGTTAAAGTGGAAACATGTACAGAACGCAAATCCTCGAGTTTAGCCAGAAAAAGTTATTGTAACTTTATATCATGAAGGGAAATGTAGCTGCAACTTGAAGTGCATGGTTATGCTACCAATACTACCATCCAATTGATATCAGTAGCATGCCCAAAATAAAGAAATCTTTCAACCTATCCCATCCAAATTTCATCATCACAATGAGTTCTTCCCTGGAGACCCTAACTGTGCCCCAGAAACATCTCGAGATTGCAAAATTACAGGTAGAAACTGTGTATCCAGTAGAGGAAACTCTGCAGCAAGTTCTGAACTTGAACATCTTGGATAATCAGATGCGCTACAAATTCCATCCGGTGCTTTTACTCATCTACAAGCAGTTCCCCAATGTAGCTGCAATTGTTAAGCAAGCTCTGGCCAAGTTGCTTGTGTACTACTATCCACTTGGAGGCAAGCTCTAGATAAAGGATCCCACAACCTACAAGATGGAGGTGGACTGTAGTGCCAGCGGTGGTGCTTTGGCGGAATTCCTCTGCAATGGCCCCGAGATTTCAAAATTAGGTGAAAATAGATATTTTAAGTACCTAATAACACACCTCCTTTTGGAGAATGGAAATAAATGTACTTCTATTTTTACCAAGACTTTTTATTTTATTAAGAAAATTTTATTTTTACTTGTAATAAAGTTTTTCCTTACAAAATATTGCATAAATATAATAATATATTTTTTTCGACATGCACACATCTTATTTGCATTTTTGATACACATTTTTACATATTAAGTCCCAAAGTACAAGGGACTTATGATGAATCTCTATTGCTAGCACCATAAATTAAAATTTTAGTCTTTATCAATATTGACTTTCATACCAGAATGATTGTAGTAGTTACAGAGGATTTAAAAGATGTAATTTAATCTTAAAGATAATTTTGTAAACAAAGCCATATCATTAATAACAAAAAGGAAAGTAAACTTGAAAGTAATCCATTGGCTATCTAGAGCATCTTAGATGTAATAAAATTTCAGTTTCAATCACTTTTTAATTTTATTTTATAAATGTGAATCATCCTCGATTCTTCTTGTACCATGTTAATGGAAGAAAGACATCAACTCATCAAGACTTGGAACAAGGGCATTAAGAAAATTCATCATTGATTTAGTCCTATACGATATAGGCCATTGCAGTGTCAACTACATGAACTGTTGAAATAATGGCATTAAGACAATTCATCATTGATGAAGCCTTATACGATATAGGCTATTGCAGATCAACTACATGAACTCTAATGGCTCTTTTTAAGAATCTAATGGCCCCTATGATTTATTTATTTATTTTTGTAATGAATATACTATTGGATAATGATTCAAACTAGACAGTTGTATTAATAGCTTCTTGACTTCATCATTTGCAGTATGTTAGTTCCTTGATTTTTTGTTTCTCTATTTTTCTGTTCTAAGATCATGGCTAAGAAAGTGCCAAGATTTTATGTAATTCAGTTTCATTGTAAAGCCACTATAAAGGCAAGTTTATTATTGAATAATGTGTGGCCTATGCTTTGGTAAAGCCACTTAAGAGCCTTTGGTTGTATTGCCTATGCTTTGGTAGATTCTCATAATCATAGCAAGCTTGATGAAAAATCTATCAAATGTATTTTTATTAGCTATTATTCTAATTCAAAATCATAGAGGATATATAACTCTATTAGTGGAAAAGTGTTCATTAGCAGGAATGCTAAGTTTGATGAATTGGGAAGGTGGACATGGCATAAGAATAATGAAGGATTGTACTTCAAATTTTTAATCAATGGAGAAAAAAATGGAGTTCAATAACAAACTTCTTCTACTTGACCAGATTCATCAATTCTAGCTTCACTAAATTCTACCATTTCAAGTTCTAGCAATCGTAGTACTCCTCCAGGAAAGTTCAAGTCATTGACTAAAGTCTATGAGACAACACAAGCCTTGTTTGTTGCAGATCCAACAAGCATTGATGAAGTAGCAAAGAAGGAAGAATGATGTAATGCAATGGCAAAGGAGCTGAAGGCAATTCGAAAAAATGATACATGGGAATTGGTAGAACTACCAGAAGGCAAGAATATTATAGAAGTTAAATGGGTTTTTAGAAAAAAATATGATGGAAATGGTAGCATTTAGAAGCACAAGGATCAACTCATGGAAAAAGGATATTCAAAGCAAGAAGGTGTAGATTTTGAAGATACTTGTTCACTAGTTGCATAGTTTGAAACTATGAGATTACTGTTAGCCTTCACTACTTAATTAAATTAGCCTATTTATAAATTTTATGTAAAGCTTGCATTCCTAAATGGAGACTTAAAGGAAGAAGTTTATGTCTCTCAACTTGAAGGCTTTATTGTTCAAGGAAAAGAAGAGCAAGTTTATAGGTTAATAAAGGCACTTTACGAATAGAAGCAGACTCCAAGGACATGGTATAGCAAAATTGACTCATATTTTCTTCAAAATGGCTTTGAAAGGAGTAAGAATGAATCCAATATTTATTTCAAGAAACAAGGTAAAAATGATCTTATGATTATTTGCCTCTATGTGGATGATATGATACACATGGGTTCTTCTTCTTCACTCATTAAAGAATTAAAAGTTTGCATGAATAAAAAGTTTGAAATGTCAGATTTAGGTGTGCTACACTCCTTTCTTGACCTTGAAGTGAAGCAAGTTAAAGATGGAATCTTTCATGTTTTCCAAATTTTATTCTTAGGAGAATTTATACTAGGATGGTAGCCAATCAACTCCCAACTCCGTTTATGAGCAACCCCTTCAACTTTACTAACTATCCCAATATCCCAAAATCACTTCAAAATATAATTTTTGTTTCAATCCCACAAGCCCTACTAGCGATGTTTGCCAACATATATAATGTTTTGAAACCTTACTAGGCATCCATAACATTGTTTAAAACAACATATAATGTAGGGTATTTGTGACAATTTGGATCACTTGCATAGACACTACACCCCTTTACTTCAATGCATATAAATAAAGCTCAAGATTGAGTAAAACTCCACAAACAAACATACCAATACATTTGATCTTCTTGAGGATAGCAAAGAATGGTAGTTCCAGAAAGATGTAGCTACTTGGAATGGTGCAGATTGTAACTAGGGTGGTTTTTGATGGGAAGTACACTGACAAGATCTACGTTAAGGGATCTTGGTGCAACACCACCTATGAGTTCTATGCACCTTCTTACTACCAAATTCAATGCTAGTCCTTCCAACCCTTTGCAAAGTCCAACTCAAGCGGAGGAGGAGTCTGAGAGGTTACATTGGAGAACATCTATCCATCATCTTTTTAATGTGATCAGGTGTCTTTGCTGTTGCACTGGACAACCCATAAGCGTAGGGTTACTACTTTAACAAGAAGGTCAGTGGAGACGCTAGCCTGATTACTGTGATAGGACGTATCAGTACTACGGGCACATCCTCATTCAGCTGTCATGGGACTACAATTACACTTTAAATTAAGCTCTGGGTCTGGAC